>JAODAL010002735.1:0-188887 GCA_025379985.1 Phyllomedusa bahiana
GGCAATCTTTTACTTGTATGCGATCCCCTGAGCCTTTCGGGTTGAGAGATCATGGGGAGCGAGACGAGCGCTCCGGCCAAGTGGACTCCGGGCGGCTGCGTAGGCCACCCGGATTTTCCGGCAAGGCAGCGTGTGTTCACCTCCCCCCGGGCCGGCCTGATGACATCACCGCCTGGCGGAAAAAGGGGAAAGGAGCGCCCGGGGCGGGGGGGGGGGGGAGAAAGGGTAAGTGGGTGTTTTTTTTTTTAAAAATGCCTATACCTGCCTAAAACCCCTGCTTAGGGGGACTAAAAATGCTATATCCTGTATGTGGGAATTAAACTGCCTATGGGGGACATAAACTGCCTATCCCTCCCCTATGTAATTTTTTGGTTTCTATTTTTTTTTTTGAAGTAGCCGCGTTTTTCCCCTGGGTTTACTCAGTCAATAATTTTCCCCGTTTTTGTGGAAAAGTAGGTGCCTCGGTTATATTCGGGTGGGCTTTACTGAGTATTTTCGGTATTTTTATTTTTTTTATTCTGGATCAGGAGCCCATTTTTTGGGTTTTCCCTTTTGATTGACGCATTTCTGTATAAATCTTCATAAGAGAGGCTGCCTAGGAGTAGGTGAATGAACCCCAAAAAAAGTTGCGTGATCAAAATGAAAAAATTTTAGAAATTACGCCAAAATCTTTTCTAGCAATATTATATATTAATTTTTTGAAAATCCTCCTTTATAGCATTTTCCCTGGCAGTCAGACGTGTTAAATTTTTCTGGTCCTTTTAAAATTTTGGCCTTTATTCAACCACGAAGATACATACATACCTACAGTCATGAAGAAAGAAGCAGCAACAAGGCAAAACGTATGGCTTGTTCAGAAAGGTTACCAGGAGAAAACCACTTCTTAAAAGAACACGGCCATGCAACATAAGTTTGTGAAGTTGTATCAGAACAAGCCACAAAACTTGGATTAAGAACAAAGTGAAGTTTTTTTTTGGGCCATTGCAGTGCCCAAAATTGGGGTGAAAACCACACACAGCATAGAACCACAAATACTTCATACCTACTGTCAACCACGGTGGTGGAGAGGTGATGATTTATGCTTATTTTGTCCCCTAGGTTTTGGCACCTGCCATTTTTTTAGTCAACCAGAATCCCTGCTTATTCTGGGGCAAATGTGGGGCGATTTCCAAAAGCTAAAGTCTGGCTGAAACGGAGTCATGTACCAGGGCAATGACCTCAAGCACAACAGCAAATCTACCGCAGAATGGCAGAAAAAGAGAAGCATAAAGAGTTGAAAGGGGCCCAGTAAACGGGGGAATCCCCCATTAAAAATGCGTGGGGGACAGTAAATGAGCTGTGTATAAATGAGTGTCCAGATACCTCAATAAGGTGTTTTTTAAGAGTAAATTTCCTCTTCAAAATCTGCTTTTAAAAAATGTCTGATTGGAGGTGTATTTGAAGAGATTTAAATTTATTTTTTTTTTTGGTGCGTTTTTTTCAATTATTTTTTCTCAAAAAGAAAATAAAAATTTTAAATAAATGTTTTTAAAAATATATATTTTATTTTGAAGGGTTGGGCGGGGGGTCGTTCTGGGGGTGGGAAATTTGGGCCCAAACCCCCGCCCAAAAAAAAAAAAACAAGAAAAGTTGTTTAATTCCGCAGCCAGTTTTATTACCAGCTTGTGGTACATAGGAAAACAAAACATACAAAATAAACCCTATGCCTGTCCGGCTCTAACTAGACAGTAGGATTCCGCTCTATCCTAGTCCCGGCCTAACACCAGTCACCATAACATAACAGCAGGGCCGCCGTACAGGGGTACTCACTGTATGGGGCCCGCGTGATATAAGGGGCACCGCAGGAAGGGGAAATGCAGGCCCTTCATTTCACATTACAGAATAGAGGCGGCGCTTCTGTGGATGCCGCACTCTCAGGGCACGGCAGCGGCCGAGCGAATGGGACGCCGCTGCTGGGAAAGGGGCCGCAATGTCCAGGGAGGGGGCCCGTGATCCTGGCACAGTGCGTACGACCACTACACAGAAGCTTTTACTTCAGGTCCTGCTGCGCTGTAGCCGGAGCCGGGCCCCCCTCCTCTGTCTGTGGGATGCAGAAGAATGTGAATCCGCGAGGCCCCGCCCCTTGGGGGCGGGGCCACACAAATTCAAATTGTTCTGCATCCCGCGGCTGGGCAGTACAGCGCGGCGCCGACAGAGAGAGGAGGTCCCGGCTCCGGCTACAGCGCGCAGGACCTGTAAGTAGAAAAAGCATCATGTGCACGGACAGCTGTAACCGGAAGCTGGGACCCCCTCTCAGGAGTGCTCCTCGCCCCTTTCTCCCTGGCAGCCCTGCTTTCTATGTGGGGGGCCCCCTCTTCCCCTCCCCAGCCCTGCTCTCTATGTGGGGGCTCCCTCCTCCCTCCCCCAGCCCTGCTATGTGGGGGCTCCCTCCTCCCTCCCCCCAGCCCTGCTCTCTATGTTGGGGCCCCCTTTCCCCTCCCCCCCAGCCCTGCTCTTATGTGGGCCCCCTCTTCCCCCCCCAGCCCTGCTTCTATGTGGGGGCCCCCTCTTCCACCCCCCGCCCCCAGCCCTGCTCTCTATGTGGGGGCCCCCTCTTCCACCCCCCCCAGCCCTGCTATCTATGTGGGGGCCCCCTCTTCCCCTCCCCAGCCCTGCTATGTGGGCTCCTCCTCCTCTCCCCAGCCCTGCTATGTGGGGGCTCCCCCCCTCCTCCCCAGCCTGCTCTCTATGTGGGGGCCCCCTCTTCCCCCTCCCCAGCCCTGCCCCTCTATGTGGGGGCCCCTCTTCCCCCCCCAGCCCTGCTTTCTCTGGGGGGGCCCCCTTCCCCTCCCCAGCCCTGCTCTCTATGTGGGGGCCCCCTCTTCCCCCCCAGCCCTGCTCTCTATGTGGGGGCCCCCTCTTCCCCGCCCCAGCCCTGCGCTCTAGGTGGGGGGTCCCTCCTCCCACCCCCAGCCCTGCGATCGATGGGGGGGCTCCCTCGGACCTCCCCCAGCCCAGCTATGTTTGTGGGGGCTCCCTCCCCCAGCCCTGCTATCTATGTGGGGGCCCCCTCTTCCCCCCCAGCCCTGCTATCTATGTGGGGGCACCCACATCCCCACCCCCCCCTGTATCTATTGGGGGCCCCTTTTCCCCACCCCCCCCCCAGCCTGCTATCTCTGTGGGGGCCCCCTCTTCCCCTCCCCAGCCCTGCTATGTGGGGGCTCCCTCCTCCCTCCCCCGCCCTGCTCTCTATGTGGGGGCTCCCTCTTCCCCGCCCCAGCCCTGCTCTCTATGTGGGGGCTCCCTCTTCCCCTCCCCAGCCCTGCTATCTATGTGGGGGCCCCCCTCTTCCCCTCCCCAGGCCTGCTATGTGGGGGCTCCCTCCACCCTCCCCAGCCCTGCTATGTGGGGGCTCCCTCCTCCCTCCCCCGCCCTGCTCTCTATGTGGGGGCCCCCTCTCCCCTCCCCAGCCCTGCTCTCTATGTGGGGGCCCCCTCCCCCAGCCCTGCTATCTATGTGGGGGGCCCACTCTTCCCCTCCCCAGCCCTGCTCTCTATGTGGGGGCCCCCTCTTCCCCTCCCCAGCCCTGCTCTCTATGTGGGGGCCCCCTCTTCCCCCCCCCCAGCCCTGCTATCTATGTGGGGGCTCCCTCCTCCCTCCCCCAGCCCTGCTATCTATGTGGGGGCTCCCTCCTCCCTCCCCCAGCCCTGCTATCTATGTGGGGGCTCCCTCCTCCCTCCCCCAGCCCTGCTCTCTATGTGGGGCCCCCTCTTCCCCCCAGCCCTGCTATCTATGTGGGGGGCACCCTCTGACCTCCCCCAGCCCTGCTATCTATGTGGGGGGGCCCCCTCTTCCCCCCAGCCTGGCTCTCTATGTGGGGGCCCCCTCTTCCCCCCAGCCCTGCGATCTCTGTGGGGGCCCCCTCTTCCTTCCCCAACCCTGCTCTCTATGTGGGGCCCCCTCTTCCCCTCCCCAGCCATGCTCTCTATGTGGGGGCCCCCTCTTCCTTCCCCAGCCCTGCTCTCTATGTGGGGGCCCCCTCTTCCCCTCCCCAGCCCTGCTCTCTATGTGGGGGCCCCCTCTTCCCCTCCCCAGCCCTGCTATCTATGTGGGGGCTCCCTCCCCCAGCCCTGCTATCTATGTGGGGGCTCCCTCCCCCAGCCCTGCTAACTATGTGGGGGCTCCCTCCCCAGCCCTGCTATCTATGTGGGGGGCTCCCTCCCCCAGCCCTGCTATCTATGTGGGGGGCTCCCTCCCCAGCCCTGCTATCTATGTGGGGGGCCCCCTCTTCCCCTCCCCCAGCCCTGCTATCTATGTGGGGGCTCCCTCCCCCAGCCCTGCTAACTATGTGGGGGCCCCCTCCTCCCCCCAGCAATGTGTGTGTTTGGGGGGAAGAGAGAGCCCTTTCGCCCACACACACATGGCCGGGAGGAGGAGAGTACCCTCTCACCCACACATACTGGGGGGGGGGGGGGGGGGGACTGCCATATTGGTACACCCTAATGCATTGTATATACAATGCATTAGGCTGTAAAAATGACTGTGTCCCCCTAGTTTGTGAAGCACCCTAGGGGTACTCAAAGTTGAAGTAAAGAAAAAAAGTATTATACGTTCAAATCACCCCCTTTCACCATTGTACAAATTAGAAAAATAAAATAAGAAAAAGTTCCCCATATTTGGTGTCTCCGTGTCCATAAAAGTTCGATCTATTAAAATATAACACTATTTATCCCGTACACTGAACACTTTAGAAGAAAAAAAATTGCAGGTTTTTGGTCATTTCACATCCTATAAAAATTAGAATAAAATTGATCAAAAAGTTATATTGTCCAGACTAGGAAATAATGAGGACGTGAAAGGGGCGGCGCTACGCAACTGAATGGGTGGTGCCTGGGAAGGGGCGTGTTTGGGGCGGGACATGGAAAGGGGGCCCAGGCACTTTGGCTGTATGGGGCCCCAAAACTTCTATTGGCAGCCCTGCATAACAGCATGTCCATACCACAAGCAATGCTCCTAGCAGATGACCTGTTCCCAGTTTGAGAGCCCATGTGTCTGCATTTCTGGCCTTATATGAGGCAAACACACCTAGGCTTAATTAGACAGCCGAAGACCCGGACTGTCAAGGTGGAGTTGGGACCACCCTCTCTTTCCCTATTCCAGCAACACAGGTCCTTGAAAATGGGTTTTCCTTAAGGGGTGTTATTGTTTCATTAAATGGTCTTCAGAATAAGGGGACAGTGAAAACAAGCAACTTTGCAAGTGGATGTCATTAGCAATGCTGCCTTGTTCTCACAGTGTCCCTTATCTTGTGTTTTTATTTACACTGATATCCAGTGTGGGCCTAATCCCTCCTCCTTGCAATTCACTAGCTTAGAGCTTTATTTACATTCTGTACAGCCCTGGGTCGATTCAGGGGCTGTACAGAATGACTCAGAGTTAGGGGCCGTAGCATTTTTCTGTCTCCACACCTAGCAAAAAACAGACTTTCGCAGATTGTACAATGAGAAAACATGACAGTTTTGACCCTGTGCCTAACTCTCCTGCATACACGCAGATCTATGCCGTTCTTAGAAAGCTGTAATACATCTCCAGCTGTGAGAGGAGATCAGTGCTCAGATTAGATTGAATGCAGCCTGTGGTATGTATACAGCTCTTATAAAATAAGACTGATAGGGAGAGACACAGTGATATGTGGACTCAGAAGGGAGGGGGGGGAGTCTCAGGCCAGCAGTGAAGGGGGGATGATGTCATCCAGCTGGGAGGGGAAGAAACGCCCCTGCATTCACAGAGTTGAGAAGCTCAGAGCAGTGTGAATGAGCCGAAGTAAGGAAGCGATACATCCCCTTTAAACCCTACACATAGAGATCTTAGATCTCTAACACTCCTAAATCCCTGGCTGCTTTCTACCTGACAGATCTGAGTAATCTTGGGCAAATATACACTCCCTCTATGACCAGTCCCGACACTGTCACTATATATATATATATATATATATATATATATATATATATATATATATATATTATAATATATTATTTATATATTATATATATATATATATATATATACTTAATCCCTCTGATACTGGCTCTCCACAATTCCATGATGGAAGGGAAGACAGCAAGGGGAGATTCATCTCCATCCTCTCCATGCGCTTCTTTTGTCTAGTGCCAATCTATGATAGGTGAGTACAGCGCAGAAACACCTAAAATAACAGATATCACATATATACCATCAAACACTAGTAATATCAAATAGAGAGTGTCATACAGACACAATGGCGGCACAGAAGCCCCAATGTGCATTTCACCTCTGACTCCATCCCCCCTCTGTACCTACACAGCGCACATCTGGTTGTCAGTGTCCAGCCCCCGTCTGTACCTGCACAGCGCTCATGTGATCATCAATGTCCATTCCCCTCCGATGTCTCTGTGTGGAGTCACTGGCCAGGAAGCAGAGCGGATGGAATCAACAGCTTAGTACCTGCACAGCGCTCATCTGATCCATGTGACACAAAGGGGGGATGGACGCCACATAGGGAAAATTAGGGGCCTTTGCAGCTGGAATAGAGGCTTCAGAAGATATTGCACACGTCCTGTGCTTGGGCAGGAGCTGATCTAATATAAGCAAATGGCAGAAATGTTGGGACTGGGAAAAGATGTGCATGCAGCAACAATCCTGAGAGAAGAAAAACAGGAACACTGGAGAAAAGGTAAAGAACTGATAACCATACCACCTTAGAAGAGTTTTAAAAATAAGTGACTCAGCTGTTTATCAGCTGAACTGGGAATAACCTTTTAAGAGACAGTAGGAGTCCTGTTTACCCCACCCACAGTTAGTGATTGACAGCTTTCCCTGTATCAGTGTGTGTACAGAGCAAACTGTCAATTACTGTATGTGGGTGCAGTCAGCAGTACTTTCAGCTCCACGTTCATAGATTTTTTTGTGGCTTTTTACTCAGATATTCAGCACCAATTCATATAAAGCTTACAGAGCTTTATATAACCCTATATATCACAGAGCTCAGCTTCTCTCTCTTTCATATAACCCTATATATCACAGAGCTCAGCTCCTCTCCTCTATCATATAACCCTATATATCACATAGCTCAGCTCCTCTATTATATAACCCTATATATCACAGAGCTCAGCTTCTCTCCTCTATCATATAACCCTATATATCACAGAGCTCAGCTTCTCTCCTCTATCAGATAACCCTATATATCACAGAGTTCAGCTTCTCTCCTTTATCATAAAATCCTATATATCACAAAGCTCAACGCGTTTCGCGTGCCTCCTCGCACGCTTCATCATGATGTTGAGTCCCTTGTTTTTACTGTGATTATCTTAAATAAATTTCTCATAAAATAGATGAGGATTTATATTTTTATGGTAATATTTTAATATTCGGGAATTGTATTGGACATATAAGCGCCAGAATTACCTCCTATTTTACCTGTGGTGGCATAGCCAGAAGCAGGTGTATAAGCTATATATTTATCCTCCTACTCCTGTGGGTGAGGCGTACGAGTGAACACGGAGGTGCTGGCAGCTGGATGGTGGGATCCCATCGATGAGCACTTTATATGTGTTGTACCATATACTGTACAACAAGCTCAGGTGAGCAATTAGATAAATTGATATTTTATTGTAACAACTAAACTACTACACTATTGGAGCGCCTGTCTGTCCTCCTCCCCCCCCTTCTTCTCTTGCCGTTTATCCTTTTACCTGTGTTGGAGGAACAACTGATATACCTATCTGCATAACAGTTAACGGTTTATATCACAGAGCTCAGCTTCTCTCCTCTATCATATAACCCTATATATCACAGAACTCAGTTTCTCTCTCTATCATATAACCCTATATATCACAGAGCTCAGCTCCTCTCTCTCTATATAACCTAATATCACAGAGCTCAGCTCCTTCCTCTATCATATAATCCTATATATCACAGAGCTCAGCTCCTCTATTATATAACCCTATATATAACAGAGCTCAGCTTCTCTCCTCTATCATATAACCCTATATATCACAGAGCTCAGCTTCTCTCCTCTATCATATAACCCTATATATCACAGAGCTCAGCTCATCTTCTCTATCATATAACCCTATATATCACAGAGCTCAGCTCCTCTCCTCTATCATATAACCCTATATATCACATAGCTCAGCTCCTCTATTATATAACCCTATATATCACAGAGCTCAGCTTCTCTCCTCTATCATATAACCCTATATATCACAGAGCTCAGCTTCTCTCCTCTATCAGATAACCCTATATATCACAGAGCTCAGTTTCTCTCTCTATCATATAACCCTATATATCACAGAGCTCAGTTTCTCTCTCTATCATATAACCCTATATATCACAGAGCTCAGCTCCTCTCCTATATCATATAACCCTATATATCAGAGCTCAGCTTCTCTCCTCTATCATATAACCCTATATATCACAGAGCTCAGCTTCTCTCCTCTATCATATAACCCTATATATCACAGAGCTCAGCTCCTCCCCTCTATCATATAACCCTATATATCACAGAGCTCAGCTTCTCTCCTCTATCATATAACCCTATATATCACAGAGCTCAGCTTCTCTCCTATTTCATATAACCCTATATATCACAGAGCTCAGCTTCTCTCCTATTTCATATAACCCTATATATCACAGAGCTCAGCTTCTCTCCTATTTCATATAACCCTATATATCACAGAGCTCAGCTCCTCCCCTCTATCATATAACCCTATATATCACCGAGCTCAGTTTCTCACTCTATCATATAACCCTATATATCACAGAGCTCAGTTTCTCTCTCTATCATATAACCCTATATATCACAGAGCTCAGCTTCTCTCCTCTATCATATAACACTATATATCACAGAGCTCAGCTTCTCTCCTCTATCATATAACCCTATATATCACAGAGCCCAGCTTCTGTCCCCTATCACATCCTGATCTCAGATGTGGCAGCATAAACCACCTGACAGGTTCTGTGTTAACCTATTTGTTGTCCAGATCCACAAACTCACCTTTAATGACCATCATCGGGTTCTGCACCACCATCTGTCTCCTGCCCTAATTTGTACCTATCCCTCTCCTTTACTGGTGTCCCGCTCTCGGCCACTGCTCCTTGGTCTCTGCTCTCCTGTCTGTGACCCCATGCACATGCAGATGCTGACTACTGGTGTCTTGAAGAGTCAATGTGGCAAAATCTTTCTTTTTGAATGCCCTTTCCCCATAACAGTGCCTCAGCAGTAAGGTACTTTTGATTCATGACCTGTACAAAGCTGTTTTTCCTGTTTGCTATTGATCCAGCTAGTTTTTTAACTATGTCATCTGTATACTGACCTGACCTCTTATTTTCCCTGAGTACTGTACTTAACGAACTTCACCTACCCAAACCTACTGTCTGTATATAGTTTTGCAAAAACTCCACCTGCCCAGACCTTTGCCGGTTTGTCTACAGTTTCTTCCTTTTGCCTTGGTACCATGAGTTGGTGTCTGCTGTCCATCCACACATCAACCGTTGTTAACTTGGTATTGTGACGACCTGGGGATTCTTTGGGAAAATTCACACTCTTGCAAAGATTAAGGGTAAAGAATTCACAATCCCTAAATATTTGCTCCTTGGACTTCCGGTTCCGGCGCTGCCGAGAGAGGATGTGAGGCGCCGCGCTCTTCGTACTCACCCGCCACAGACCTGCAAATAGATGCCGTTTGCAGCACCGACCGGCTCTGAAGCATAGCAGAGACATCCGGGAACACGGCGGGTACTTTTCCTGATGGAAAAGTACATTCTGCGCAGCACAGCGCGACACCCTGACCCCGAGATCCACCTGGAGCGGATCCCAAGATGGCGCCCGACCTGCGTGCACAGCAATACGCGCAACACACAGCCTCTGAGGAAATGCATGTGCAGCGGGACAGTGAGGAAGGTACGGAGGGGATAATAAGCGCAGGCATCCCCTCTGGCCCAGTCTCCCCAGCCATTTTAACATTTAAAGAGGACAGCAGAGCAGCAGCCATTGATTATAAACTCCTGGCAACGGAGGTGGCCAGGCAGATAGCGCCGGACTTGCAGGCACCTCTGGAGTCTACTGTGCAAACTTCCCTATCTAAACTTCAACAGGAGGTGTACTCCCATGCCTCCAGAATAGAGGAGCTAGAAATAAGGGTGAATGATTTGGAGACTGACAATACTGCTCTTCAAACCAGGCTGAAACTCTGTGCTCAAGCCCAGTTAACACAACAAGAGCGCATAGAGGACCTGGAGAACCGCTCCAGAAGGAGCAATTTACAAATGGTGGGCCTCCCTGAAACCTTTAAGCAAAAGGACCTGCAGGAAATCTGTCAAGAGGAACTGCCGCGGGCCCTAGGCATATGTCACCTTTGCCGCATTGAAAGAGTTCACCGTATAGGCCCGGATGAGAGTCGCACGCTACCACCAGACTCGCGCGTCAGGCAGAGACACCGTACAGTAATTATGAAGTTCCTAGATTACAATGACAAGACGGAGGTCCTAAGAGCCTATCGCAAACGTTGCCCCCCTCTTCTAATGGGAAAACACAAGGTACTTCTCTTTGAGGATTTTTCTATAGAGGTCTCGCAGAAGCAAAGAACCTTTAGCAAACTTTGCACGTCATTATTCCAGAAAAAGATTCGCTTCCAGCTTCTGTACCCTGCTACGCTGAAAGTGCTGGTTCCCAATGGCTTACCAAGAGTTTTCACTTCGCCTACAGAGGCCGAAAAAGACCTTCAAGACCTGCTGAATGACAACTCTCACGTTTGCGAGCTGCGCTCCCAGGGTGTTGACAGGGTCCCTTTGTCTGAGACTTCGGGCAGAAACAAGAAGCCGAGAGAGATTCCCTGGGTCCGTGCACCTTCCCCTCATCCCTCATGTTCGACTCCTAAGGCTCGTCGACCCCCTAAAAGAGGCCCACAATCAGAATCGGACCAGGACTGATGATACAGCGCTATGTAACAGGGGACACTCATTCAAGGTTTCGTGAGTATGGGGGAAGGAGGGTTTTTTTCACCCCTTCTGTGGCCCCGTTTCTTCAGTTTATTAGACGGACGGACATCTGCGGACGGTGAACTGGACCGTATAATGTCCTCCGCCCTATCCCTACTTCATTGCGTGTAGCATGAAGGGAGTATTATACGCCCAATGCTTGTGCTTAGTGGTTTTAAAGGCCAGTAGAGGAAGATTTTTTAAGCGGTATCCTCTACGGTCAGAAAAAAGGAAGTTCTCTTTACGCGTAGAGAGGAGAGGGTGTTAGTTCTGTCTCCCCCTCCTCCCAGCGTTTCATTGGAAAGTGCTATGTTGCACAATGTTATGTTGGTACCTTTAATTGCATGTTATTTACTGTTTTTGATGTGGTGTGCTCTCCCTGACCATTGGTCCTCCTCCTGGGTCACATTAGAAATACAGCTCGGTTATTACCTGCCTCTACGAAGCCTTTTGGGACGTGGATCCCCTACGTGCTGGTTCCGTCTGATGAGTCACCATGCGAGTAGTCTCCTGGAACGTGAAGGGGCTCTGCTCCCCCAACAAGTGGATGAAAGTGCTTAGGCATCATCCCGATGTCGCTTTCTCCAGGAGTCCCATTTGAGGGGGGGGGAACATCAGGCGGATGGAAAGGCTGTGGGTAAGCCACGTCTATGGATCCCCGTCAGTTAACGGTAAAGCGGGAGTCATCACCCTTATTCACAAAAATTTTCCCTTTGATTTTGTATCCCATGACCATAATGAGGAGGGAAGGAATGGGGAGGAAAGGAGCTCAGTCTCTTCAATATCTATGGTCCCAATGGAAACAGTGGCCCTTTCTTTAAGACCTTGGGAACACATTCAAACTGATAGAAATGTAAGTCAAATTGTGGGCGGAGACATGAACTTAGTTGTAGATCCCTTAGAGGACAGGAAAAAAGAACCCCCTTCACAGACAACTGGCTCAGGGCCCCTGAGGAGAGAGAGTAGAGCCCTAGCGCATATGGTGCAAACAACAAACCTACTAGATTGTTCTAGATATGGTGGAGCAGTCACTGAAAGGTACGGATTTTATATGGAAATTTCCCCCTTATCTGGCCAAATCGGAATTTTTTGCAGACATGGTCAAGGGGTGGTGGATGGAATACGATACCAACAATAAAACCCATCGTGCTGATCCTCCCCTCTACTGGGTGACCTTTAAGGCTGTCCTGAGGGGCAAAATCTTGGCTCATACGTCTCTTCATAAGAACAAACTCACCGAGGCCTACAAATCCGCCTCTGAAACGGTTAGACATGCGTATAAAGCTTTCCAGCTAAATGATTCCACTGAAAACAAGGTGAAATGGGAGGCAGCTAGGAGGGACTTTGATATATGGGCGGAACGCAGGGAGGAATTACATAGGTCTCATATCCAGTCCACCCTTTTCAGGTACGGCAATAAATCCGGAAAGGTTCTGTCTAGGTTGCTCAAAGGCCATTACAAGCCCTCTCACATAACGGCCATCCGCACACCAGAAGGGGAGGTGACCACAGACCCTGCACAAATTAATGATTCCCTTGGGCGCTTTTATGCCTCACTTTATTCTGCTGACTCATATGGGAAGGTAGAGGAGGGTACGCAGTTCCTGTCCAAGCTGACATTGCCTCGCTTGTCGTACACACACAGAGAACACCTGAATTCAGAGATCACTGAGGTAGAGGTCCGGGAGGCCATAAAACAATTGAAGCCGGGGAAGGCACCAGGGCCCGATGGTTTCTCGGGAGAGATATATAAGGTCTTAAATGAACAAATTACCCTGATCCTCACACGATACTATAACCTTGTACTGCAGGATGGTTGTCTCCGGCCAGAATCTAAAATTGCTTTTATTAAAGTCATAGTGAAAGCAGGAAAGGACCCTCTGCTTCCGGCCTCGTATAGGCCAATTTCTCTTATATATGTAGATCAAAAGCTACTCTCCAAGATAATGGCCGACCGACTGGCAGCACTGATGCCTCTCTTGATTGGTCCCTCCCAGAAGGGCTTCATCAGAGGAAGGGCGGCAGTGGGAGACATAAGGAAGGTGTTGGCAGTATTGGAAAGGATCAAGTACAATCTCATTCACGGAGAACAACCTGTCTTAGTTGCCTTGGATGCTGAAAAGGCCTTCGACAACGTTCGATGGGAATGGCTTTGGCTAGTTTTGGATGCCTTCGGGATCTCGGGGGCCTTTCGGACTTTTCTGACTGCTATTTACTCTGACCCAGAAGCCAGGGTGCATACCCCAGGCTTCTTATCTCTGCCAATACATCTTCAAAAAGGGACCAGACAGGGGTGTCCACTCTCCCCCCTTCTTTTTGATCTGGCCCTGGAGCCCCTGGTGAGGCTTTTGGAAGATTCGACTCTCTTTTCAGAAATTAAGATTGGCACTCAGGAAATTAAAACTGCGCTTTTCGCTGATGACTTGATTTTGTTTATGTCAAACCCCCTAACCCAGCTCCCACGTGTCTTTGAAACCCTTAAGGTGTTTGGTAATTTGTCAGGTTACAAGATAAATGCCTCCAAGAGCGAAATGTTGAGCTTGGGTACGAATTCGCCAAGGATAAATTGCCAGAGCAAACCTTGTCATTGCCCCAGAACACATTACCTACTTAGGAATAAAAATGAGCAGAACCCCAAATACCATTTACAATTTAAATTTCCCCCCCAATTATAAATAAAATATCTCAGGATTTGATGAGATGGAACTCTCTCCCCCTATGTATGATGGGACGATGCCACACCATAAAAATGATTAGCTTCCCTAAATTGTTATACCCTCTGCAAAGTCTCCCTTTTCTCTTGAAACATACTGACATAAACAAGATCAACTCAACATTCTCGAGATTTATATGGGCTGGGAAAAAAACCCGAATAGCTCTAAACAAATTGATGCTGCCACCTTTGAAAGGGGGTCTGTATTTCCCCAATGTAAGGGGATACAACTTAGCATGCTTGGCACAGCACGTGATGGATTGGTCGGAGGGCCTTAACCACTACTCAAATTGGGATATTGAGAGAGAATTGATGCATCCTTAGCACCGCCATGCTCTCCTGCACACCAAGTTCTTTCATCTGCCACCGCTGGCCAAGTCCTCTGTGCTGCTCCGCGACACGATCAGTGTGTGGAAAGAAATTTGAAAGAGATTGAACCTCTCCTTCAGGATCTCTAAAAAAAATGCCTCTCTGGGGACACCCAGACTTCCCCATGGGGCAAACCAACCCGATGTTTGGGAAATGGAGGGCGAGGGGTTTGAAAGTGGCGGGTCAACTTCTACACGATAAAGAACAAAGGTGGCTTACTCCCTCAGAAATGATAGCGAAATTTTCCCTCCCGAATTCACAGTTGTTAGCCGCTTACCAACTTTATTATTTCTGTACCTCACGGTTGAAAGATGTCTCGAAGGAGACCTCTCCCAACACATACAACACTTTTATGGAAGTCAATAAGAGGCAATGTAGCCTTTCTGGACTATATGGTGCCTTGAGAGAGTGGATTATGGGTCGTACGGAGTCACAGGTCTTTCATTTTTGGGCCCGTCGTCTGAAAGATGACCAATTGCCAGACAGAATAACCAGGGGGCTAGCAACAGTTAAAAAAACATGTCATTTGTGCAAACTGGAGAGAATCGCAATTTAAGATTGCACATAATGCTGTGTACGGCTTTAACTTACCCCCCTCCCCGGGATCGCCGAATAGAATGCAACACTGTCCTAAGTTCGGAACTAGCAAGACAGATCTGTGGCATGGCTTGTGGGAATGCCAGCTTACGCAGGGATACTGGGATAGTGTTCTGAACTACATTAAAGTCCACTTTGACGTGGATCTAGACAAGCACCATGACTTGCTGATCTTCCATTATCCTAGGCCCCCGGAAATGGAGAGGTTGGGAGAGACCAGCGAAGTTTAAGGGTACCTGCAATCGTTCACATAGCACTCCTGGTAGCGAAAAGGTGTCTTCTTACCTTTTGCTTTAAACCCTCTCTGCCACCTATTTCCATGATTATAGACCAGCTAAGGTTATACCTTAAAGAGAACCTGTCACATAGTTTTTGCCCCCCTTGCTGAGGACAGAACAAGGTAGTGTCAGACCTGCTGTTTCCAGCGCTGTGTCCCTTATTCTGTAAGATGCTGTAGTTTTCGTGTATTTAATGCTCAAATCTGCAGTTTTCAGCCAGAAGAGTCATTCGAAGAGTCCTTCAGAGTGTCAGTTTTTTTCAAACCCGGGCAATCGGAGACTAGCCCCGCCCACCTCAACTGACAAACCTATTACTTTGAATAGGTAGGAACATGGGAATAACTGTCAGTGGGCAGGGCTAGCCTTTGGTGGGCAGGGCTAACACCTACTCATGAATAAGATTTATGGGGTAAATGCTCTAAAACTACAGCATCTTACAGAATAAGGGACACAGCGCTGGAAACAGCAGGTCTGACACTGGCTTGTGCTGCCCTCAGCAAGAGGGGCATAACCTATGTGACAGGTTCCCTTTAAGTCAGATAAAATGGAAGCAGAGAGGTGCAAGGAAGCCCACACAGGAGGGTTTTTCAGGCGCTGGCGCACATTTATAGAGTCCCATTACTGAGATAGGGAAATCAATACCATGATGCAAACCTTCCAATTCACTGACTGGTATTGCAGGGAGGGGGTAGGTGGATCCTTGGGGCGATTACGCATTTAAAAACCAGCTCCGAGATGGAGAGAGGCAGATATAAGGTTTTCTCATCTTGTTAGCTAGACTAGTTGAGGAGATTAGTTGAGGAGAATGGGCACACATCTTCAAGTTCTTGTTCTAGAAATGCTTTGTTTTATTGCTGTTCAGGTCCTAGTTTGGATCTAAATATTTTGATTGTTTTGTATAATTACTTTGAACATGTCAGGGATCTGAAATATGATTAAATGTGTCATTCTGAGATGTTTATACCACAATTTTGTAATGTATGACTATTGTAAGCGTTCACTCGTGTTCGGCCGCCATCTTGGCCCGGCCTGGGGGACACTCTCGCTCTGGGATCGCCGCTTTGGTAAACGGAACAGCAGGTCGACACAGGTTTCTCATTAAATCTGGTCTCCGCCAGCTTTATTCTCCAACACAGAAAACATATACAGCAAACAAAATAAATCCTAGGCCGTCCAGCCACTAACTAAACGTACAGAGAGTCCCTCTCTAGCCGTGGTCTGGGTCTACTACCCAGCCCCACAAACATGTACTCACACTGTACAATATAGTCCTTGGGCCTAACTTCTCTCAGGCCTAGGGGGGAAGAATTCAGGATACTCTCCTGGACAAAGGCCTGCACACGTCCTCCACTGACTGCTGTGAGCCACGCTTCCCCTTCTGGTATACTGAAGACCAGGCTATTTAACAGACCTTCAGCTGAGCAACTCTCCTAATTACCACCTGAGTAATTAACTCCTGGTTACCCTTGCCAGACTGCTGACCTTCCTCACTGACAGGCAGCAACTTGGTAACCCATAACTTGGAACTCAGCTGCTGCAGAACCTCTAGGGGCGGAGAAATGCGATCTTCTAAGGTCGCACCGTCACACTATCTATTTTTGAAAATCCAATAAACATTTGTTTAAAAAATAAAAATAAAAAAATATTTGCTCCTTAGTTTAGCCCAACATTCAAATCCACAGAAACCCAGTGGACCAACATCTTCCATGAGCCTCATGATACTTGTCTTAAAGAGTACTGAGAATAAATACTTTTCTATCCAGTATGCAGTGTACTGTGTTTCTTAATTAGCATTTGAAAAGAACAGACATCTGCTATCAATAATTGCAGATTTATAGGATTATTTTTATAAGATGATCTTTGTTACACAGCCTACAGGAAACTGAAATACAAAGAATCATCACTGCTCAGTTTATGATGTGGTGATAAAAGCAAGAAGTTTCCCACAAAACAACTCTCTAGATTCATTTTGGGAATGAAAAACATCAGTACAAACAGTCAATTAGAGATTTACAGTTTATTTCCACCCCAATAAAACACTTTGCACATTAATATTCATCTTCCAGTTCTCCCCATCTGTCATATTGCTTTTATTTCTTCTGTTCCCTATCCATTGAACCAGAATTGACGAGTGGCTATCATTTTCTTATTTGAGTTGGTACCCAATTTTCCCAGATTCCTGAATGATAAATCTACGTAGGCTGGGTCTACACAGCACAGGATTTTGGTTGTTTTTCAGCGGATCCAGTATTTTGAATCCTTTAGAGAACGTACCATAAGGCCGTTTTCACACGGCTTATTCAAGCCGTAATTGCTGGACGGATTTCGCCCACAGTTACGGCTTGAATAAGGGGCGGGACGGGGGCGTGGCGGGGGCTCTGCCCGCCGGCCCCATAGACATGCATTATTTACGGCGCGTGCCGTAAATAATGTGCATGTCACTTTCTCCCCCCGCGGCGGATTCGCCGAGCGGGGAGGAGAGACGGAATCCATAGTTGTCTATGAGAACTGTGGATTACCGTAATGACAGGGACGGATTGGAGCCGTACTGCAGCGCAAATCCGTTGCGCAGTACATCTCCAATCCGTGCCCAAATAAGCCGTGTGAACGAGGCCTAACTGTCCTGTGTTGCTCTCAGTAGAAAATAGACTACAGCACGGATCTTTTACTGAGGTTTTCCTAATCCGAAAACCGACCGGCGTAATATAGAACATGTTTTTATATTCCGCGGGCATGACGTCAGATTCCCCCCAGCCCCAATGTACTGGGCCGCCGGGGATCCGAAATCCGACCAATGTTTTTTGCACAAAAAAAAGTGAAAAAAACGGTGGTGCCGCGCAGTCCAGCAAAGTGAAGGTGCCGTTTGATTTTGGACAGCTTTTTCACTTTGCTGTTTGGATCTAGCCTTATGGTTCTAAAGTTTTTCCTGGCCCTAAACATCTTTGGGCCAAAAGTTTGTAAACATCTATATGAGTTAGTTGAACATCATGGGCCACATGTATAAAATTTTAGGTCTAAAACTAACTCTTTTGCCCATAGTAACCTATGAGCAAAAAATTAGTTTTAGACCAAAACAGGTTCATACATGTGGTCCCATGTTCCAAAACCATGAGCCCTAATATGGAGTCACATTTGCAGCTATAAGAGTCTCATGGTTGATGGTATAAATGTACTACTTGGTCCATTTAGTTTGTTCTTATATTATTTCCTTTGCATTTTTAGCTAAGGATTTTATTTACTGCTAGTATACACAAGTTCCTCTCCATGCTCTCCCTAGCTTTGTGCATCACAGCTTATAAACCTCCAGCACTCATGTGAGGAAAATTCACTCAAATATGACAAGTCATCTCTCCTCCAACTCAGTCAGATGGCACAAATCACACCAGCTCCCAGGAAAGCCTCAATTAATTAGCCCCAAGCTCAGACCCATTGTAAATAGCCTGCCAGAGAAAGAAATCAATTATGCGAGAGTCATTCAGCCCCAGCAGACAAAGGGTAAAGTGGAAGCCACCCCAGTAGGAGATCAGCACATGAAAGAATCCTCCTGCAACTTCATTAGCACCTGAAACACGCTTAGGCTCTCAAACCCCCAGCTTCAAAGACTGGAAAAAACAGATGCCAGACGGCCAGTCACCGATATTTCATGAAGATTTATGGAAAAACTGTTCATGACAGGTCTACCCTGAATTCATATTTTAAAATATGAATCTTTCCGCACGTCTCGCTGCTACTCCCGAGGTTCTAGGCTGCAGTGTAAGGCAGGAACACAAAGCTGGCCTTAGGAAGCCCATAGGATAGGGAGGCCTGGTACCAGGGAGTAGCTTAGGCCCATCCGATTCTGATGGTGCCACTGGCTCAGTTCTGTCCCAATGCCCTGCCACAGTACGGTCCATTATTGTGTTTCAGTCAAAAATGGCATAGCCAGAGAGGGAGGAGTTTGTGGTCCATCCCAGGGGTGTGAAGGGGGGGTGCGGCATGGGCTGACCCAATACTGTATAAGCTGAAGCCCAGGCTTGTACAGTTGTTGCATTCAGGAGGGGGGACCTGACATCACCATTCCAGAAGCATCCACACAGAAGCCAGGCCACATTAACCCCCCCCATGTGGGCCCAGAACCAAGCCAACCTCAGGTAACTGGACACATCTTACTGCCTTTGTTTGTAACCATACTTTATATTTGCACCTCTGACCAATATCTGTATAGTATTGTATATATTTGTCTAGTGCGCCCTCCAAGGTGAATTAAATCTATAACTCTAATCTGAACTAGTCTGTCTTGATAATTGCACTCACCCCCCTATTACTCGGTCTTAAATATATAGCTAACCCAGGCTGGTTCCTGGCCTTGTTGTAAGAAAGTAATGTACCGGTCTTATAACCAAACGAGAACTGGTGGCAGTTTATTTGGCCTGGCAGAGCTCCATTTAACCAGCATGGGTAAACGGATCTCTCCCAGCCGTTCAGGGTTGTGGGTGAGTAGGTTGTCCTCTCGCCCTCCCTGGGTCTTCCTGTGCCCGTGAGGACAGGGGTTAACTGAAACAGTATCTGGCTGACCTTTGGCACCCCTAGGGGGAGCGCAACTTCACGATACACCCCAAGTCAGGCCGTCAACCCTCGAGTGGGCCGGCGTCGGGGGTTTTTCCTGACAACTCATATCACTGTAACTGGAATAGCTAGGAATAGCAGAACTGATATACCAATCACTGCTACGGAACCACCAACAACCTAACAAGGAATTGTGAGTCTGAAGTCAATTGTGGCTCTGGGAAACTGCATGGGGAGACAACCCTTTTAAGTAGAAAGGAACCAATCACATTAAAACACTGCAGGGATAACTTAATTTATTGCATCCATCAGAAGCCTAGCAAAAGGCTCATGGGCCCTGGTGCAAAACATCAGCTCGGGCTGACCTCCGCCCGGACAACAACTTTTATGGTTGTGGACCACTGCTTTTTAACAACAGGTTCCCTATTTGTTGTGATGGATGCCTTTGGCATATCGTGCTGCAGAAAAGTATTCTTACTTAAAGGACTTGTTCAATGGGAAAAAAATCATTTGAAATGGGACCTGGCTGTGGAAAAGAAAGTTTTACCCCACCGCTACTACTCTGGAGTGCCCCGCTCCTCTAAACTTCCAGGTTCATACTCCGACAACCAGGAGAGGAGCGTTCTCCATTTCTTTACAAAGGAGCCTCTGCTGTGTTTGGAACGAGAACCTGGAAGTGAAGAGGAGCTCTACAGGGGGGACAGGTAGGTAAATGTAACTTTTTTTTTCCCACTCCTGCCCCATTTCAAATAATATTTTTTCCGCTGGACAACCTCTTTAAGTAACCAAATAGAATAGATAGAACAGAATAAATTCTATTACTGCATTGCTGGGTCTATGTGATACCTCTGTGTGTTGAAGGAGGCCTGTGGGCTCCCTTAGTTCTAGGGCCTGATCGCAAGTGTGATCTCTACGACCCCGTAGCTGTACCACTGACACCCATTGTGTCTCACCCTTTAATGTACGTTATTGACTCTACCCATTTGGGCAGGGACTTGTCTATATTTATGTTGAAGGGACATGTTTTAACTGATATTACCACGTCTGTTATATTCTTGCTGGGCCTCATTATGATCTTTTAGGCAACTACTTTAGAACAGTTTTAGGGTATGTTCACACGGCTTATTTTGGTGCGCATTTTGCTGTGTATTTGCGCTTTATACGTGGCGAAATGCGCGGCACAATTACGGTCCCCCTGCGCGTACAATACGATCAGTCATAGATAGCGAGGACAACTGATAAGAGCCTACGGAGGGGAGAATTGATATGTCAATTGTTCACGGCGATTACGCGGCGCGAACAATGCATGTCAATGGGACGCTGACCAGCGCATGCTTCCAAAGCACCCGGCGTATTGTGGCGTGTACTATACACGCCGCAATACACTGTGTGAACATAGCCTTGGAAAAGGCAAACGATGCAGTTCTTTAAGTCTTTCCTGATAAGTTCAGACCTTCCACCATTTCTTCCTTTTTGTAGGTGAGGTTTCCAGAACTGAACACAATATTCTAAATTGTGTCTCACCAGAACTCAATTAAGAGGGGTCACATTCTCCCTCATTCTCCTGGTTGTACTGTTAGCTATCCAGTGAAACATTCATATTGTTTCCCACCTGCCTATCCACACTGGTGGCTCATTTTAAAGCTGTATGAAATCAGAATCCCTAAATCCCCCTCTTCTGAAGTCCTGGCAGACACACTGATAGGGTGCGTTTACACGGCAAAGACCAAATACCGGTCGGATTTCTCGACTGGTATTTTGTCTTTTTTTGCCACGCAGGGGGGGGGGGGTTTTGTCCGTGGTTTGCAGATTCAAGTAATCTCCCTTCACACCCACATGTTCCTGTTCTGCCCGAAAACTGCGTGGAAGAATGAACATGTTCCAAGTTTTTCAGACCGCCGACAGTGTCAAAAGCCGTCTGGTGGAAAATCCCTGCAGTGGGGACTGCTGCTAAAGTCTATGGGGGAGCGTTGCTTGTTGGTTTTCAGACGGTTTGTAAAGCCGCAAACCGTCTGAAAAACCAACCAATACCCCGCGCCGTGGGGGCAAGCCCATAAAATATCAGTCAGAGGATCCTTTCTCCTCAAGGACATTATTTTCCATCTGGAAACAAGAAATTACAGTTTCCATTGGATGACTCTTTATCCAGTAAAGCTGAACCATTCTTCATGTTACAGACACCTCCAGAAGTATTAACCCAACTACATACGTCTATATCATCAGCAAACAGGCAAACCTTACCTACCAAACCTTCTCCTATGTCTCATACAAACATATTAAAAAGGCGAGGACCCAGAACAGTCCCTTGTGGTCGCCACGTGTAACCAGTCTCTATACAGAAAGCGCACTAATGATAACTCTATATAATATATCCTTTACCCTCTGCAAATCCATTGAGTTATTCAAGGATTAAACAGTCTTCTCATAACAGACCTGTATCACCTATTTATAGGTGGTACTCAAGTGCTCAATTATCCTAATTTTTTCATCAGAATTTTTATTATTTTTTAATACTACAGATATCTTACTAACTGGTCTGTAGTTACTGGCTTCTTCTCTACTACCCTTTTTTGGATGGGACTGATATTACTGTTCTCCAAACATAAGGAACATCAGAAGACACTGGTTGGCCAAATCAGTTAGAGAAACAATCATCACAAATTGGAGTTCTTTAAGAACCATCTTGACCCATTTCCCTATTTAACATTAAAGGGGTTGTCTCACTACATCGATTCATCACACCTCAGCTCTTTTTTTTCTGTTTCCTTTTTGAATTTACTGGCTACTATTGACCTGCAGTGATGAACTGCTGAGGACACCTGGTCTGTAGCTATAGCGACCAGCACTGGTAGCCTATCAGGAGAGATCAAACAGGTCTGTAGCTATAGCGATCTGAGGAGCTGATGCAGTCCATACATGAGGGGATATCTAGGAATAGGTAGGACACTGTTAATGGTCATATATTGCAGTGACTTGTTTTTGCAAGATCTTTAACATAAAAAGCAATCCTTGTAGTGAGACAACCCCTTCAAAAGCTAAAGTTCATTTAAATCATCTGCAAAAACAATGGAGCTGAACCCTTACAACTACAGCGAATGTCATCCCCAAACCTGTTATAATTTTGAAGGCCACCTTCTGAAAATACTTAATAAAAGTAGCTGTTCCAATAGTCAGTGACTGCCTTTTCCTCATCAACATAGTTATTTTCCCCATTACTAATTGTCATAATTCCACAGTCTTTTTCCTGTTACTTATATGTCAGAAAAGGGCTCTATCCCCCTACTTAACAGATTCTTTCCTATCCTTCTGCTTTCCACTCTTCTAGAAAGGTTTTCTATTAGATTTTGGAAAGTGTCTGTAGGAATTTGTGCCCATTCAGCCAAAAAGAGCATTTGTTAGGTCAGGCACTAATGTTGAATGAGAAAGTCCAGAGTTCCAATTCTTCCCAAAGAGATTGGATGGTTTGAGGTCAGGGCTCCGTATGAATAGCAGTAAAAAAAAAACAACAAAAAAACAACAATAAAATAACAGAAGTTTTGCTTTTTTATTACTATTTTGTGTTTTAATATGAATTTATATTAATTATTATTCTTATTATCTGTTGCTAAGTTGTTAAATTTAAACAAAAGTAAAGCTCTTTTCATACTGTGTCTTATAAGGTCTTTTAGGGCTTGTCCCCACGGCACAGGTTTTCAGACAGTTTTACAGAGGGTTTTTGGATTTGAAAACCGTCTATAAAGCGACTGTCAACTTTTTACACTGATTTAAATAGAAAATCCGTGAAGCAGTCCATACTGCACGGATTTTTCACCGATCGGTTTTTGACACCACTGGCGTACCTAAAAAGTTTTTGGGGCAGAACATGAACATGTCAGTGTGAAAGGGGAGGGCTTGAATCCGCAAATCACGGACAAAAGCCCCCCACATGCCAAATAAGACAAAATACCGGTCTGAAAATCTGACCTGTATTTGGTCTTTGCCATGGGAGCACACCCTTATGCCATGTTCACACGGCTTAATATGGGACGTATTTCAGCCCGTAATTTGCGCCGTACTGCGCGAATTACGACCTGGAAAAGTCCCAGTCATTACGGTAATTCACAGTTCTCATAGAGAACTATGGATTACGTCTCCTCTCCCTGCCACGGGGGGAGATAAGTGACATGTCATTCACTAGCGGCGTATACGCGTAATGTCACGCGTAAGTAATGATAGTCTATGGGACGGCAAGGTGCCGGCATCTCGCCCCCGCCCCCGTCCACATGGAGTAATTGCGGCGCGTAATTACGCCGTGTGAACATAGCCTTAGACTACACATCTTGGCAGTCCCCAGTGATTTGCTCTGGCCTATAACTCTGTACTGTTTATACAGCAAACCCCAATGTGTACTGCCCGAATCCTTTTTGCCTCCATCAGGTAATGGATGTGGTTACAGTATGCACTGAGAACTATTCCAGCAGATATCAAAAATATATAAGAAGAGCTTTAGGGTGTATTCACAAAATAGATCAGATTTATTAATACTAAGGGCGACATGTATGAAGCTCGCCATGTATAAAAACTGTACATGGCCGAAATTAAATGATAAGACAACAGAAGTTGTACCGATGTGTATATAAAATGAATAATAATATGGGGATAATGGAAAAAAAATATTAATTCAATAAAATCATGTTTATTTCTTTCTTTTCGTTGCACCCATACTATTGATCCTTGGATAACGAAAATAAAGAAATAAACATGATTTTATTGAATTAATTTTTTTTTTTTCGTTACCCCCATATTATTGTTCATTTATATACACATCAGTACAACTTCTGTAGTCTTATCATTTGATTTCGGGCATGTACAGTTTTATTTCAGATTGCATTAGAAAACCCATAGGAGCGTCGCTCGCTCTCCCATTGGTCCAAATAACCGCGCCTCTTTTAACTTAGCCAATCACAGAGCTCGCTCGGAATTTCTTTTCCCCATAGAACTCTATGAGAAAGTAGCTCGCGCTCTGATTGGCTAAGCTGGACGAGCCCCCGCTGCTTCAACCAATGCTGCCTGTTTACTGGATTTTGAACTGTCCCGCCTTTGAATATGATTGGTCAATTTTTCTCCATAGGTTAGACTGGGTCCTTGTCGCTCCTATTCTTATTGGTCAATTCTCCTCCATAGGATATAATGGGCCACTGTCGCTCCTATTCTGATTGGCTGGTTTATGCCGACCAATCAGAAGAGCTTAAACAATTTGAATTACTGTATTTCCCGGCGATTCTCTCTATTGCAATTCCCTATGCAATAGGTCTCGGCGACAAACGCGTTGTTAGGGATTTAACTGATTTATTTTTAGAGTTTCAGCTCTTTATCTGATAATGTTTTACACTTAATAAAAATGTTTTTTTTTAGTAATACTTCATGCCGCACAGCGCTGAGCGCCGAGATTTCAGTGCGCCCATCTCTCCATAGACTACAATGGGAGAAGTAGCTCGCGCTCTGATTGGCTGGGATAGGCAAGCCACCGCTAGCTCAACCAATCAGCTCTTTTCTGTATTTTTACTGTATTTTTAACTGTCCTGTCGTTGATTCTGATTGGTCAATCGTTCTCCATAGGTTTTAATAGTTCAAAGTCGCTCCTATTCTGATTGGCCGGTTTCTGCTGACCAATGAGAATAGCTTTCAGAATTTGAATTACTGTATTTCCCGGCAATTTCCAATATCCTAATTCTTGATATTGCGCCGTTCTAGATTTTTGGAAAGTGATTTTTTGTTTAATTATTTTTATTTTTGAGGTTTCAGCTCTTTTCTGAGAATGTTTTCCGCCTTTATAAAGGCGATTTTTTCGGAATCATACTCCTGCTGCACGGAGCGGAGCGCCGAGATTTCTGTCGCGATCTTCTATCTGCTCCCTCGCATGTTCCGATCTTGCTTCACTTCGCCGCCGCCGGAGCATTTAGACCAAAATAAACCAGGTCTGCTTGTCGGAGCTGCCGAGCGCTGCATTGCGCCGCGCTTTGGCGAGCCGCGATCGTACATGCCTCGGGGTTTTCGAGCGTGCCGCGTCCCGCCTACACCGCGCCCATTGCCCGCCCCTTCATGTGGGGCGCAGCTGAAAGTGGCGAACGCTGCGCCTAACACCGCATCCCTGCGTCCGACAGGGGGATTCGGGCCGGGAGGCGCAGTATACGCCAAAAAACAGGCGAAAAGCCCGATCATACATGTCGCCCTAACTCTTAGACAATACAAACTAAAACTAGACAATCTTCCAATGCCCCACATATATCACGGTGTTGACAAATCTGGTGCAGGTTAGAACTGTCCAGTCTAACTTTATACCTTTTATAACTTGGCTTACTTTACGCTACTAACTGCAACAAAATGTTGGTGCATCTTTTGGATGCACAACGTTGCATGCTAAGCCATGCCTCCTTCCCAAAAGTCAAGCCCTTTTACCTTTGGCCACACCTCTTTAGTCGGGCGCGGTGCAGAATTATATAGAAACTGTCTAAAACGCAATATATGTGGTGTAAACATGTACGCCATTACCATTGGCACAAAATGCGTCAGAATTCTGGTGCAACTGCCTTGATAAATATGCCCCAATGTGTTTTTCCAAAAATTCTACTAAAAAAAACAAATGCATTTTCATAGGCAGATGTTAGCTGGGAGCCAACAGGCATATCTGAAATGCTTTACTTTTTTTTTTTTTTTTTTTCATTTTGGGCGTATCTTTTTAGTCAGTAGCATTTTTTCAAACTACTTTTTTTTTTCTAGACAGTTTGTGGTGTTTTTCTTCCCATAGATAAAATAAAAAAATAATCCATGCGTGCATGTGTCTTACGTTTTTTTAATGTACAGGAAAACCCCGACTTAAACCGTTACAACTCAAATCTGTCCCCTAGTTACAAACGGAGACTTATAGGGAATGCTGGCACTTGTAGTTCCATGTTCCACAGCAGACAGTAGATGTGGAACGACAAGTTCCAGCATGCCACAGCAGCACAAGGTGAAAATGAGGTGAAATCTTCTTAACAGGGAAACAGACAGCAAAACAAATGTAAAAACCCTTCTCTGCACTTTCCAAAGCTAAAAAAAAACCTTTTGTGCTGGAGTTACATTTAATAAATATACCTGTTCTGACTTACATACAAATTCAACTTAGAAACAAGCCTACTGTCCCTATCCCGTTCATAACCCGGGGGACTGCCTGTATTTTATGTGGCATTTTTCCATATTGCAAATCTTGTGATGGATTATATGAATGCATGAAGCCTAAATATAAAGCAGGTAGTTTTTGAAGCTTTTTTGGCCTAAAAACAGCATGCCAACTATGAGAGGGGGGGTTGTCTGCAGATCATATCCTTGGACGGCACAATGCCAGAACTTGCATTGTGGTTTCAAGAGTTAAAAACACTAATGTTTTCCATTTTGGGAGATTTTCTCCTGTTAACAAGTGTCCTGACCTCACAATACAGTGTATGCACAGCAACATCACGTCTCTAAATTCTCTGGATTGTGTTGTGATATGTAAAACTATGATCAGTCCTGGACAAAAGTGTGGAAAACAATTCCGCCCCCTCCACGGTAACACATGGCATTTAAATGGGGTTCAGAGAGACTTTTCCTGGCTAAGTTAACTTATCTGAGACATTGAAAACGATCTGTAAAAATATTTTAGGCGTGCAGGGTAGGGCCTTGACAGATGAACCAGCTGGGCTAAAAAAGGAATCCTATCCAGGGAACATGCAATGAGTTCCAGCTGAGGAGTTTATTAAACAGAAATCAGTGTTGGTTCTACACAATAAAATAAGAACACGGAGTGCTAGTCACGCTGCTAAGGAGCATTTATACAGCAGCCTTAAGGGACTCCCATATACAGGGCATTGTTATTTTACTCCTAGAGCGCGATTTTTTATTTTGTTTAACTAGGTCTAAATGTGCTGAGTAATCGAGGAATATCTGTATAGCAGTCAGAGATTGGTCTTTATAAGTCTGATACACAGCTCCAAGACTACTGCACAGATAGAAAATGGAACCAAAAAATTCTGTCTGTAGTCACCACTAGGTGATATTTAGGAACTTACTGTAGACTCTTTGGCCCTTTATACATTGAGCCCAACAACAGACTGAATGTTGGACCTTAAATGGTCACTAACTTTTCAGCAAACTGCGCATACATCACTATGCTAGAGTGCATAGAAAACACTATAATGTATCTATTACTTAAAAATGTATCTAGCGCCATCAATCAGACTCCTTTCATCCTCAGAATCCAAATAAAGATTGGAGCCAGCTCACAACTCCATAATGAAGATCGCAGGGATCTTCCCGGTGGTAGGAACAAGTGCCAATTGATATGCAAAAATGCGATCCAAAAATTTATGTCAGGAAAATATTAAAAAGATATACTTTATTCCAATTCCATTAAAAATAAAATGTCCAAAAGCTAACACAAGTAAGAACCATGCTGCCGACATGGGGAGGAGCGACGGAATCCACTGTTCTCTATGAGAGCAGTGGATTACCGTAATGACAGGGACGGATTGGCGCCGTACTGCAGCGCAAATCCAGCGCGGAGTACGGCGCCAATCCGTGCCCAAATAAGCCGTGTGAACGAGGCCTAATCGTGTCGACCTGCTGAGCAAAGCTAGCATGTCATTTACACCACATGGTGACTGCTGTTAAAAATAAAAACAGTACAAAGGAAAACCTATATAAACATAACTTTTGCTAATCACAATTATTAAAACAGTAACAATCATTTAGACTCACCAACCATGGATATATGTATGCCCCGGGATGCTTTTATCCATAAATCCCGAACATCTAGAAAAAAGGGGTAGAGGGAAGACTCAATACCCATTTTTTTCTAGATGTTCGGGATTTATGGATAAAAGCATCCCGGGGCATACATATATCCATGGTTGGTGAGTACAAATGGTTGTTACTGTTTTAATAACGTGACTAGTAAAAGTTATGTTTTATATAGGTTTTCTCTTTTCCATTTTTCATTAAAAATACAAACACTACCAGGATTGCGGTATTTTGTTCAAAATGCCTCACAAAAACCTTAATAAAAAGTGATCAAAGCATCATATGCACCCCATAATGGTACCAACAGAAACATCAAGTCATCCTGCAAAGAACAAGCCCATAATAATTTTCTGTATACAGAAAAATAAAAAAGTTATGGCTGTCAGACAATGACAACATAAAAATGCAATTTTTTATAAACGCATTTCTATTGTGTAAAAGTAATAAAGCATAAAAAACACTACGTAAAATTTATATCATTGTAATTGTACCAACCACATATTAAAGTTATTATGTAATTTATACTACACGGCGAACGCTGTAAAAATGAAGCCCAAAAACAATGGCGAAACTGCGTTTTTGCCCTCCCCATTTTCATGGTCCAATAGTAAAAAAACTATGGAACACCTGTGCACCCAAAATGCACAACACACCCCTGATGAGATCAATGAGGGGTGTTTAATCCAAAATGGGGCAACTTCTGGAAGGTTTCACCTGTTCTGGTACTTTGGGGGCTTTGCAAATGCAACATGGCACCCGCCAAAATCTGTGTTCCAAAAACCAAATAGCGCCCACTCCCTTGTACGTCCTACCATGTGCCCAAACGCAGTTTACACCCATGTATAGGGTACTATCAAACCTGTAAGAAATTGCGTAACAAAATTTGGGGTTGCTTTTTTTCCAGGATTCCTTGTAAAAAAATAAACATTTTCAACTAAACTTACAGATTGTTGGAAAAAAAGTTTTTTTTTTCATTTTCATCTAATGCTAAAAAAAAAATCATGAAACACATGTAGGGTCAATATACTCCCTACACCCCTGGATATATTCCATAAGGGGTGTAGTTTCCAATATCGGGTCTTTTAAGGGGTGTTTATTAATTTTTATCACCTACGGGCGTCTGCAAACCTGAAATGGCGCCTAAATAAAATCGTATTGAAAATGAGACCCCAGAGTCTGGTAGGTGCTCCTCCTCTGAGGCTTGTGGTTGAGCCAAATAATGCACTAGGGCCAGGTATGGGATATCTCTGAAAAGGGCTGAGTCTGGGAAAACAATATTAAGTTTCACTTCTCTGGTCACATCTACAGTGTTCCTGTGAATAATGGATACAAACTGAAAATCTGCAAAAAAAAGAGAAATTTTGAAATTTCACCTCCACTTTGCTGTGAAATACTTAAAGGGTTAACAAACTTCCTAAACACAGTTTCTTAGATGAAGTCATTTATAAGGGTATCTAAGATACAGGCCCCTCAAAGCCTCGTCAGAACTGGACTGGTCCCTAATAAAATGTATATTGCAAATTTTCTTGAAAATGTGAAAAATGATTACTAAATTTCGAAGCCCCCTAATGTTGGAAAAAATAAAAAGACATTTAAAAAATGAGGCCAACCTACAGTGGATATATGGTAGATGCTAGTTATAAACTATTTTGAGCGGAATATGTTGAGTCTTACATGCAGAAAGTTTTGAGGTTTGAAAACGGCAAAATTTTCACATTTTTCACGATATTTAGATTTTTTTCACAACTAAACAAGGATTGTTTGGACCAAAAATTTCTTATTAACTTAAAGCACAATGTGTAACGAGAAAACAGTCTCTGAATCACTTGGATAGGTATAAGTGTCAAAAAGTTATTCTCACATAAAGTGACAGATGTCAGATTTAAAAACGGGGGCTCTGTCAGGAAGGCCAAAACTGGCTCCAGCGGTAAGGGGTTAAAATGGACTGTGGTAAAATGGAAAACTGTCAGATAAATCAAAATTTGAAATTGTATATGAAAACCTTGAACACAGTGTCCTATGCACTCAAAAGGAAAGAGACCATCTAGTTTGTGTTCAGCTCACAGCTTCTGCATCTCTGATGGTATGGGGTTGCATTAGTGCCTGTGGCATGGAAATCTTACACATCTTAAAAGACACTATCAATGCTGAGCAGTATATAGAGGTTTTAGAACAACATATGCTCTCAAGCAGACTATGTCTCTATAAGGGAAGACCTTGCATATTTCAGCAATTCAATGCTACACCACATGCTGCATCCATCATAGCAGCATTACTTTGCAGAAGAAGAATCTGGGTGCTGAACAACCCATCTGCAGTCCAGATTTTTCACCGATAGAAAAAATTTGGCGCATTATGAAATAAAAAATCCGACAAAGCAGACCCAAAAGTGTTGAGCAACGAGAATCCTACATCAGACAGAATTGGGCACCATTCCTCTTCCAAAACTCCAGCAATTAGTCTCCTTACTTCCTAGACATTTACAGATTGTTATAAAGAGAAGAGGATGCAACACATGTTAGACCTGGCCCTGTCCCAACTTTTTTGAGATATGTGGCTACCATAATTTTTTAAATGAATACTGTACATTTTTAAAAAACTTTGCTGTTCACTTTTGAATGGTGATGTAAGGCACTGGCACCTGACCATTGCAGCCGTGACATCCTGGTCAGTCTGAGTCAGTAAAAACAGAAGATCAGGGAGCGACTCTGTAGAGCAAGCACTGTAGGGCGAGAAAGAAGGGAAGCTTGTATTTTTAATTTGGGCAGCTGTACCTTGTTATTTTATTTTTTAAATAAACTGGACAAGCCCTTTACTTTTAAAGGTTTAGTGTTTTACAGGGTATGAACTACACACTGCGACTCTAGGGGAATACTATAAAGTCCCTCGCATTTCACAAGGATTATGCTGTAATCTACATCCTGACAATTTGAATCTATATTAATCAGAGTGCTCATTTGACATCATTTTCCTGATGACTGACACTCTTTAAACGAAACTGGCGGAGTCACAAATCAAGATTAACATCATTGAATCACACATTTCTTCCACTACAATTGTTGAAGAGTGGTCGGCTCTTAAGAGCAAAATTGTAATAAAAAAACCCCCCAAAAAAACCCAATCCTACAATCCTGGACTTTTGTACACAAAGGACTACACCAATGACTATGTGTATGAATGGCAGAACTTTGGAGTTAACTACAACCACAATCCACCAGGTCATTCCTTTCAACGTGAATTTTCCTCAGACTCTGACAGCAAGCGATCCATCAGTACCTGTTGAGAGTACTGTTTTGTAGGCAGACGCCCTATAGTGGAGCCTCAGTCTTCCATGCTCTCATGCCAATACCATATCTAGAGGGGAAAGAGACGACCGAGGTTTGGTGGAACGCATTCAGACCCACTCACAGGGGACTTTCACCTTGTGGTCAACATTTCCTCAGGTGCACTAGATCCAGCCAAGATGTCACGCCTAGATAAGCGTTTATCATTATGCCTGTAAGCCAAGTTGGATACCTTCACCTTGAAGGTTACCTACATAATTTCTACAGGTCATTGAAACTCAATACCCACTTTCCAAGTTCTCCAGAATTTACGACATCTTCCATCACGGCTTCCTTCTTCTTCATGTGTCCCAATTTTCTCCCTTAAGAACTTGGACCTTCAGGTCAAAAGCAACTCCAATTCACCTATACACTGTCACCCAGTAGAGAGTTATATTTCACTGGTATAAAGAGCTGAGAAAGAGCATTACATGCCCTCCGAGACAACTAAAATATTGTCATTAAACCTGCAGACAAGAGGGTACCCTAGTTATCATGGATAGAACCTATTAAATGAGTAAAATTCATTCTCAATGAACTGTCTCCAACACCTAGGTAAGGATCCTACAGCCTCCATAGCTCTCAAAATACAAGACATTATTCAATGATATCTCTCTAATGGTATCATGGCCCCCATAACTGCTAATTTTCTGATAAACCATCATCCCATCATTACTGTCTATTATACCCTTCCCAAAATCCACAACAACCTAATTTCTCCCAGGTCACCTTATTGTAGCATCTACAGACTCTATCCTATCTCCACTATCCATTGTCGTAGAAAAAATACTTACACCTCCTGTCAAAACAACCTGATCCTTCCTTCTAAGCCCTACACAAATTCTAGCGAAAAAATATGTCACTCATTCCACCTGATTGTATCTTTCTCACATAGGGCTTGTGTAGTCTGTACACCTCTCTTTCACAATTAAAAAGACCTCAGAGCAGTTGACATCTTTCTGGACTTTTCCCATTTTGACACACATACCACAATCTTTCGGTATAGAACTTCTCAAGACTGTCCTTTATAACAATTACTTTTTTTTTTTTTTTTTTATTTCATATTTCAACAAGATTTATTAAGAAAATAATGATACAAACAATATCAGAATAGAATGATTATACTTAAAAATGCAATAAACATTCAGAATAAGGAGAAAATAACAGCAAAATAAACATCTGTCCGACATAACAGCAACTAATAGAAACTATTGCATAGACATTGAAACCGAATCTACTCGGTGCAACGGATGAATACTTGAAAACAAATGGTCAGTCCGTTAAACAATCAAATGAGGAAGAGTCTAGGTGACGCCCTATGTACTAAAAAGGGGCTTGGGGGGCCCAACCCGAGTAATTAAGTCAGAACAGAAAGTGAGCCTGTTTCGGCCGTATAATTGACCAACAAGACAAACAAACAGGCACCCCAAACACACACACATACAATCATACAGGGGAAGAAGAGGGAGGGAAGGGACTGAAGAGTGAAGGAAGAGAAGGAAGGTAGATCGAGGTGGGGAAAGAGCTTAATGCCAGCAGCCTCATTCACCCTACACTCGAAGAGAGTAAAAGGCAGGGGAGTCCTGAAATCGGAGCCATGACGCCCATGTCCTGGCCAATAACCGGGCCTGATCGTCCGTCGTGGCTAGGAGTTCTTCCATGTGATAAACATGGGAGACTTCGGTGTGCCATTCCTCAATAGTGGGTGGGTCCACCGACTTCCAGCGCCTAGGGATGACGGTCTTAGCTGCCTGCAAAGATGTCTAAGGAGAGATTTTTTATAAGCAGAAGTGCCCACGTCAAAAATGAACAGTAATGCCGTCTCTGGGGTCCTAGGGATTGACAGCCCTGTAATATTCTTAATGGCACGGTATACTGTGTGCCAAAAACCTTGTAGGGGGGGGGCAGTCCCACCATATGTGGAGCATGGTCCCTTTAGAAGTTCCGCAGCGCCAACAAACCTCGGGAACTTGTGGGAATCATTTATGCAATACGTGGGGAACCCTATACCAACGGGTCAAGACCTTAAAACATGTTTCCTGTGCTCTGGTTGCTGTGACGGCTTTATGGTAAGATCAAAGCATTTATGCCATTGTGAAGGGAGAAAGCTTTTACCAAGGTCTCTCTCCCAGGCAGCACAATAGGAAGGAAGATCAAGTCTATCACTAGCAGAGAGCTCAGAATAAAGTGTCTTGGAGGAGAGTGCTGCAGACACAGGTCCTCAAACCTAGTAAGAGGTCTCTGGGCATTAAGGGCATTCCCGTGGGAAGTGAGAAAATGTTTCAATTGGAGGTACTGGAAACCGGAGGACTTATGGGCAGGAGACGCCACTGCCAGGCCTGATAGCGGGACAATCTGACCACCAGCCATCACCTGGCGGAGGCGTAGAGGAAGCAACTTAGAGCTCCCAAAAAAGGAGTGTGAGCCTAGGCCTGGTGGAAAGGAAGGGTTGTCCGTGATTTGTAGAAGAGGGCCTGATCTATCAATTAGGTTCCGGTACACCTTGTGGGAGCAAACCAAAGCTAAAGTGTGTTTAACAGAGTAAGAGAAGTCAAAACGGTTTGCAAGGGAAGGAGTCCAGATCCAGGGAGCGCCCCAAAAGGACAGGGGAGGACATCCCGCGCAATACGAGTCCATATCTTCCTTCCCCTGACAAAAAATTAAAACCCTTGCATACGCAGAAGCCAAATAATATTTCCCGGAAAATCAGGAACCCCCCGCCCCCCTAAATCTTAGCCTAGTCAATCGTGAAAAAAACCCGGGGGCGAGCAGGGGGCCCAAACAAACGACGGAAAAGACGCTTTTAACGACCCCAAAAAGGTTTGGGTGGAGACGGGGATTTTTTGCAAAAAATAAAGAATGTGGTAGTATGTTTTTTAAAATATTGATCTGCCAAACCGGGAAAAAGCTTTGCTTTGTCAAGGGGCTAAAGCCCCTGATATAGGGGAAAATTTTCTCAAAATTAAAGAGAAGGATTTGTCGGGGTTTGCGGGAACAGTAACCCTAAGTAGGAAAAACCCTTTTAGGAGGGCCATGCAAAGGGGTAGTCACGTTAATTGAGAGGAACAGGGGTGTAGGCCTACATTAAAGTCCCCTCAGTGACCCGAGATTTACTGAAGATACCTCTGGGTAAGGGGGATAAAACCCTGAAAGTCCCCCCCAGGGTTGAAGAAAGAGTAGGAAAGCGGTTTTCCCCGCCGGGGACCCGGAGGTTTTTTTGAGGTTTAAAATTGATAAAAGTGGAAATATTTCCTATTCCTCTGTCGTGTGGACCAAAAAACCCCACGGGGACCGTCGATATATGCTTTTAGCCACTCGGTGCGTAACGCCCGCCCCCGCACTTCCGCTTTATTTATATTCATAAAGGCACTACGGCCAACCTAAAGGAATTTTTTCCAAGATCCCAGCAGACTTTTTAACCTCTAGTTGGCGGCGAGCAACTCTCGCGGGTGTCCCACAAAAGTCCTTTGCTGAGTCTCCAATGCAGAACCCAGAGGAGCCCATTTTAATTTTGATGCTCTGTCTCGCTTTGGCAGCTTTTTGCTTCCCCCCTGAACCGTGGGGAAGTGGAAGTGATTATGGTCCTTATAAAATTTTTAATGGCTTGGGATACATTTCAGCAAGCAGAGTCTAACAGTAAAAACTCGTTCAGGCGCATGCCAAGAGGCCTAGAGGAGAAGGGAGGTTAGCGGGAGAAGACAGGTTGCGAGGAAAGGGTGTTGCCCACCCAAATGGAGGGACCCCCGGGGAAGGCCCCATCCACTAGTATTGTTAAGGGGGCTTAGACCTTTTGGGGGGGGGTAAAATCTAAAAATTTTTTTGCTGGGGTTAGATCCCCAAGTCACAGAGTTTAAGTAGGGGTTGGCCTTTTTAAGGACTTTAAAGGGGGAAAAGGAAATTTCGAAGAATTTCAAGGCGGGTCTAAAGGCACTTAAGCCCCCCAAAAGAAATATGGTGCTGGGTGGGGGTCAATTTCTCCACTAAGCAAACAAAAAAAATTTGCCTGTCCCCGGTTTGGAACATAACATTCACGATGGTAAAGATGGCCCCTAATCAAAGGTTCAGGATTATATACCCCCTTCACATCAGTCCCCATGCCCGGACTAGAGATGGGCGGAATTGATTCTAACGAATGGAATTAGTTTAGAATTCCAGGAAAACTTCGGTTTCTGAACAAAGTCGAAGTTTGTGGGTACTTCGGGTGAGACGAAGTGTGCATTTTGATTGATAAAATTTGCTGCGAGCACATGGCGTTACATGGGGCAAAGAACTCTGGAGAAAGAAGGGCAAATAGGCCCTGCATGACATGTGCAGAGAATGAAGCCAATCAGAGACCGAGGGATTTGTGTACGTCACCGCACAATATAAGTCCGGGCGTGACGCTGTGTCAAGCTCTCACTCGCTATCACTGTACTGATCTAGGGACAGGTGCTGCCGCGGCTGCTTGTAATTGCTTCTTACCTGAAGAACTGATTTTTATAACAGCGATTTTTGGGGGGTGTCTCAAGCTTGTCTCAGGATGCTTCTCTTAAACGTCTATTTCTGATTTTGTAGTGTTATTGAGATCTGAAGTCCAGTGAGCGTCCAGTGCAGCTGCATAACATATTAATGCTAACTGCTCACAGCACAATTGATATCCCAGTGGATCTAAGCCTGTTCTCTGTATAGTTTATTCATTTAAACGAAAAGCACGTTTTTTACAATACAAATACCACTTCCATTTTTGGCTGCTCAATTCTTTTGCGCAATTTTACATCCATGGGTTTAATTAAGCGTTTTCTGCTGCTGTGGTGACTAAAAGAAAACCGTCTTTTTTCACCGCCAAAAAATAAATTTTTTCCTGTAGCATAATTCACAGCGAAGGTTAATTACAATATTTCTCTTGTTGTTGAGCGTCAAAAACACGCCATTGAAACACGCAACAAACTAGTACATTAAGGTTGCTCAACTTGTTTGGCGCAATTTACATCCAGGGGTTAATTAAGCGTTGTTTTTGCTGCTGTGGTGACTAAAATAAACGTCTTTCCGACCGCCAAAAGAAATACATTTTTTACCTGTAGCATAATTCACTAAGCGAAGGTTAATTACTATTTTTTCTCTTGTTGTGTAGCGTAAAAACACGCCATTAGTAACACGAGCGCATCTACAAAGCTATAGTTTGTTGTTGCTCAATTTGTTTGGCCAATTTTACATCCAGGGTTTAATTAAGCTTTTATTTTTTTTTTGCTGCGTGGTGACTAAAATAAACCGTCTTTCACCGCAAAAATAAATTTTTCCTGAAGCATAATCACCAGCGAAGGTTAATTACAATTTTTTCTCTTGTTGTGTTAGCGTAAAAAACACGGCCATTTGTACACACTCTACAAAGCTGTTAGTTTGTGTTGCTCAATGTTTTGCCGCAATTTACATCCAGGATTAATTAAGCTTTTTTTTTTTTTTGCTGCATTGGTGACTAAAAATTAAACCGTCTTTCACCGGCAAAAATAAATTTTTCCTGTAAGCATAATTCCACAGCGAAGGTAATTACAATTTTTTCTCTTGTTGTGTAACGTAAAAAACACGCCATTGTAACAACGCTACAAAGCTAGGTAGTTTGTGGTTGCTCAATTGTTGGCGCAATTTACATCTCAGGGGTTAACTAAGTATTGTTCTGCGGTTGTACTCAGTAAAACCGCCACAGAAAAATCTTAGCATAATTCATATCCCGAAGGTTTAATTAACCTGTTTGTGCTTACATTCAGAAAATACACAGAGTTTTTAAACGGTCACATACAAGTCAATTTTTCCTGCCCAGTATGTGGAGCGCAATTTATATCCAAGGTTACCCAAGCTTGTTACTGGTTTCATTTGGATTAAATACAGGTGTGTAATTTATCATTACAGATATCTTCATCAAACAGTGTCCTGTAACATTAGAACAAACAGTATGTCAGACAGAGAGGTGGCAGGCCTTCTTCACCTGCGAGTGGCAGGATGCACAAACATTCCAGCCCAGGTCGCAGCACATCAAGCGTACCAATTACGCAGCAAGGGGTCACTCGTAGATAGCCACACCTGCCGCTGTCATCTAACGTCCGTGGTTTGTACACAACCCAATGGTTCTTGAACGTTGACTAGTTCATCCACTTCCTCCCAAGATGACATCTGACAACCCCAGCCATGAGTCGGTGGGGAAAAAAACAAAACCCCGTCAGACACAACCCTTCAGTTGGCATGGCCCGGGAGCGGACCGCGTCCCACACCTTTCTCAACCCACCTGGTGGACCCATCCGTTTCCCTCGAGCATAATCTACTATGTGTCTGCGCTCCGCGCCACTATATAGCGAGGATGAACAATTTGAGGAGGGCAGTCAGCAGCCTACATGGTGGGGGGGGGGGGGGGGGGGGGGGGGGGGGGGGGGGGGGCGGGGCGGGGGGGGCGCCGGGGCGGGGGGGGGGGGGGGGGGGGGGGGGGGGGGGGGGGGGGGGGGGGGGGGGGGGGGGGGGGGGGGGGGGGGGGGGGCAGCGAAGAACATGGGGCCAATATCCCGGCTTTCTTGCAGTATGTCCGGAAAAAGTATAGATGTTGGAGAGTGCATGGGAGATCATGTTGTGCCATCCTCTGCATACCAATACCGTTAGATGACTAGCAGTGGGACGATGAAACACAAATAGATGATGATGTAGCCGACCGCACTTGGGAGCCCGGGTGAGCAAGGCTTCATCATCGTCAGGAAGAAGAGTGCGTCAGCTTGTGCGACAGGCAGCGGCGCAGCCAGCAAGTGGTCGTGGTGGCGTGAGTTTAGCAGGGTACAGCAGTGTGAGGTCCGGGCGCCCTAGCGGCCACGGGTTTTAAAAAACCCACTGTCGCAGGTCCAAGAAAGTAAACGGCAAAGGGCCCCAACCCCGGGGGGAGCGGGGGGGCAGTAGGGCACTCATGCGGGCTTGGGCCCGGGGTAAAAATCCCGATATTGGCCCTGTGGCAGTTTTTTTGTAAGACACCCGGAGGAGCCAAAAAAGGGGTATTTTTTTAAAAATGTAGGCAGAAAGTGAAGGCGTGGCCAGGGAAATAAAAAAGTGGCACCCCGGCCTTGCGCAACCTGCAGCGTCACCATCCGGGTGGCCGGGGGAAACGTGGCTCAGAATGGGTGGGGCCAACCTGCCGCCGCCCGTAACAGCCCGAACAGCGCCCCGTGGGACACATGCCCCTTTTCAGCCCGCAAGGCAACCCCCACCCCTCGAAGGGGCTGGGTTTTTCTTTGGAATCATCTCCCAGTCCAGATGCAAATGCTCCCCGCTATCATGGCGCCAGCTTTGTTTTTACGAGGTGATTTTCAAAGAGACAAAAAATTTTTCGTCCCAACCAACCCAAGGGCAGCAGCCGACCGTTTTTCCCCGTTCAAGTTTTTTTTTGGTGATGCAGTCCTCCCTTTCCCAAAAGGGGGACTCTCACCGTTTTGAGAAATTAAAGGGGGGTGCCGGGGCCAAGATGGAGATTCCAAGCCGTAATTTTTTTTCCAAAAGGCCCCGTACCAAACAAAATTCATAAATATGTAGAAAAAAAGGTGGGGCCCGAACCCTTTAGCTTTTAAACGGTTTTTTTCCAAAAGGGGCACGGGAGGCGGACGTTGGAGCTGTTTAAATAGGGCAGGGCCCCGTACTGGGCCTTTACGGCCCCCTGGGTGAATTTGCTTTCCCCCGGAGGAACCCCCCAAAAACTTGAAGGAAGGGCCGCTTTCTTTTTCCACGTCGTCAAACTGTGGCCCTGCGCCAATGGGCCGCCTCCTCCCCCACCACCACCACCACCCCTCTCACCTAAACAAATTCTTCTCCATTTATTTCCCATGTGTAGGGCCAGGGGTTGGGCACAAGTTTAAAAACCCCGGCTTTCCTTGGCGAACGAAGTCCCCACAGGGGGAAACTGCCCGGTCAAAAGCAGCAAAAAAATCGATGTGTGGCTTTTCCCCCCGCCCAAATGCAAATCGAAACCCTGGTGACGGACAATTTGGGGGGAAAACATGGGGGTCCGGCTCCCGAGGGATGGATGGTCCATGCCCCTTGGGGATGGCGCACGGTTTTTCCCAAACTGGTTGGGGAAAAAGGGTTTCCCGAAATCTCCACCGATCTTCAGAAAATTCTGAAAAAGGCCCGGAAAAATGGGGCATGCAAATCCCCCATCCATTCCTACAAAGCCCAAAGAACACCCTCCCCCGAGTTGCAGCGGCAAAACGGCCCCCCCCCCAACCCACTTGATAGCATTTTCCACCCTTTTGGGAATTTTCCCGCCTGCAAAAGTTTGGGCCGAAATTTTATGAACAGAAAAAGGGGCCCTTTAAAGATTTTTTAATGAAACCAAGGGGGACGGATACTCCCCTGTGTAACTTTGGTCAGCCCGTGGCAGCTCATTTCGTTCCCCCTGCCGTTTTTGAGGCCCTTCGAAGGGGGGGGGGGGGGGGCCCCTTATTTGGGCAGTCCCCCAGGCTACGGGTTTAAAAAAACCCTTAAAACTGCTTCATGTCTGGAAAAAGATCTGAAAAAACTGTTTGGGCAGGGGGAATGGAGACGGGCGGGCTACATTTTTCGCGGCCCAGATTTTGGGGGGACCGAAATGGAGGGGAACCCTTGGACAAAGCAATTTTCTGGTGAAAAAGAGTGGATTTTTTACCCAGGTGACAAGAGGGGAGGGGGTTTGGGGCAGGGAGGAGGTAATGGAAAATGAGGAAGACCCAGGAGAAGAACCCCCCCAAGCAAGTGGCAGTAAAAAGTGGAATGGAGGCGGGGGGCCCCCCGGAGTCAAATTGTGCAAAGGCCGCAGGGATGCTGATTTCCTGGCTGTGAAGGGCCCAAAGTTTAGCTTCCCGGGAGAGGGGTTTAATTCTGGCTCCCAAACCCCATTGGACCCCAAACCGGGCCCAAAATCGGAGCCTTTTTTCCCGCTATTGAAAAAAGAGGACAAACCCAAAAACTATTTGGGGAAAAAATTCCCCTTTTTAGTAGTTGGCCGCTGCCTAAAAAGCGGCATCGCCCTCCCCCTGACAGGTCTGACCGGGGGGTTTTCGCGCTCACGAACTTTCCGCGGCTGCCCGGGGGGGAAAGGGGGGGGGGTGGGGGCAGTAAACCCCCTCCCTCAGCAGCCCAAACCCAATCCCGGAGTCCTGATGAGCAGCTTCCCTTTACCCCCCGTTTAGGAGGGGGAGTTGCCCGCAGAAAACCCGCAAGGACCTGAAGCGACCTGAAAAAACGGTGGGGGCCTACTTTGGCAGCACCTGCCCCCCCCCGTTTGAAAATCCGCTGGACTTGGGCACCAAAGGATTGTGGCCGCAATTGGCCCGGGGTTTTTCAGTGGAGAAAACTGTCCGCCCCGGGCCTAGTGGGCATCGAGCGGGGTGTTTTAGTGGGCGGGGGGGCCCTCGTTAACCCCAAAAAGAAACCCCCTTTTTTCCACCGGGGAAATTTTGGGAAAAGATGGAAACCTTTTTTCAAGATGGAAAAAGGGTGGATCGGCCAGGGAATTTTCCCCAACCCCCAATGCTTAGGCTTTAACTACATCACCTGGGGCGCCTCACCCCAAAATGTGAGAAAAGAGTCTTGGGGTTTTAAAATTCCTGCCTCAGCCCCCTATTTTGATGCGCCACCCCCCGGGTGCCCCAAAATCCCGACAGTTTTTTCCATCTGCCAAAACCATCTTTTAAAACCCGGGACTGGGATTGGGCCCCCCACCCCCACACTCTGTTTATTGTGCCAAATTTATGACCTCATGGCCCGTTTTTGTTTTTTGGGTTTGGGGCCATGGCATCCACACTGGGGTCATTGGCCAAATCTCTGAACCCCATGCTGTTTAACCCCGCCCGGGCCGTCACTTCCACTCTCTGTCATTGTGCCCCCTGTGGCCTTTCTCAAGTTTTTTCCCCCTCCCGAAAAGTCATTGTGCCCCCTCTCTGACCCCCATGCTGCTGCCGCCCCCTCACCTCCACTCTGTGTCATTGTGCCACTCTGTTTGGGCCCACTTCCTTTTTTCCACCTCCAGAAAAGCATTGTGGGGCCCCTCTCTGACCTCATGCTGCTGCTGTTTCCGTGACCCCCAAAAATGTGTCATTGGGGCCACCCCTGTGGCCTACTCCCGTTTTTGCCACCTCCAGAAAAGGGCATTGGGGCCCACTTCTGACCTCATGCTGCTGCCGGGCCGGGCACCCCCACTCTCTGCATTGGCCCCTCTGGGCCTACTCCTTTTTTCCCCCTCCGAATTTCATTGTGCCCTCTTGACCTTTATTCTCTGCTGCCGTGACCTCCACACTGTGTCCATTGTGCCACTCTGTGGCCTACTCCTTTTTTTTTTGCCCCCTCCCGAATTTTCTTTTTTGCCCCTGTCCCGACCTCATGCTGCTTCCCCCCCGGGACCTCCCCCCTCTGTTATTGTTGGCCCCCTGTGGCCTACTCCCCGTTTTTTTTTCCCCCTCCAGAATGTCTTGTTTCACTCCCCCGACCTCAAAGGTTTTCGCTGGGCCCTGCCTCCACATGTGCATGTGCCACTCTGTGGCCTAACCCCGTTTTTTTTCCCCCTCAAAAATTTTCTTGGGCCCCTCTGACCTCATGCTGCTGGGTGTGGCTCTGCCGTAACCAAACCCGTTTTCTTGTGGCCCCCCTCTGTGGCCCTACCCTGTTTTTTCCACCTCCAAATGTCATTGTGCCACTGTCGACCTCATTTTCTGCTGTGCCCTCACCTCCACTCCCCTGTCATTGGCCACTTGGGGGCCCTTTTTTCCTTTTTTGGGCCCCCTCCAGAAGGGCATTGTGCCCCTCTTGCCTCATGCTGCTGCTGCCATACCTTTCCCCCCTGTGTCATTGTGCCACCTCTGTGGGCCTACTCCTGTTTTTTTCCCCGGCCGAATGTTTATTTCCACTGTCCCGACCTCATGCTGCTGCTGTGGCCCGCCCGGCCCCTAACCTCCCACACTGTGCTTGTGCCATCTGTTGGCCCACCTCCCGTTTTTGCCCCCTCCGAATGTCATTGTGCCCCTGTCTACCTCATGCTGCTGTTTTGGCTGCTGCCGTGACCTAACACTGTGTCATTGTGCCACTCCTGTGGCCTTTTCCCCGTTTTTTTTCCACCTCCGAAAAGTTTATTGGGGCCCCGGGCTGCATCGCTGCTGTTTGGGTGCCCCCACACCCCACGCTCTGTCACTAATGTTTTTCCCCCTGAGCTCCAGCTTTTTTTTTTCCGCTTTCGCTTTTCAGGCAAAATTCCCCCTTCAGTTTTTTTTTCAGTTTTTTCCCTCTTTTGTGCCCCGGGGAATTTTTTTAGTGAAGCGGGGTTCTAAAAACGGCACAAATCATGTGGGGTGGTCATACTAAAAAAACAACATTTGTTTGAAGACCCAAAAAACCCAAACCCCTCTTTCAATTTTAAACATGGGACAAAAGTTCACAGCACCCTGCAGGCTTGTGCAGCCCGGAAATTGTTTTTTTAACTGATTTGTCGCGGGAAAAAATTTGGCCCCAAGTTTTTTTGCGGGAAAAATTTGGGGAAAAAAAGCGAACCAAATTTTTTAGAAATTCGCCCCATCCTAGCCCGGGAATTCCCCGGGGGGGGGGGGGGGGTTTTCCCGGTTGGGGTTTGGTTTTGGGGCCCCCCCGCCACCCCCCCCCGGGGCCTTTGGGCTCCTTTACAGTTCCAAAAAAAAGTCGGGTATAGTATTTTTTGCGTATTTGGGCACGGTCCCCTTTTAAAAAGCGGGTTTTTTGAAGGGCAAAACCCAAACCTTTTTTTCTGTTTTTGGGGAAAAATTAAAAGGGCCGGGAACCCTTTTACTGGGGGAAATTTTGGGCCCGTACAATTTAAAAGGGGGCAAAAAGGGCAAGTTCCCCCCCCCCCCCCCCCCCATGTCGTGCAGAAAAGGAAAAGAAAAGGGGTTAAAGGGGAAAAAACAGATGAGGGAGAAACTGGTTAGGGAAAGGAAGGGGAGAGGGGGGAAAACACTCACAACACCCCCCACACACACAAAACCCAAAAGCAGGGAAAACCAAAGCCTACAGTTGGAAAAACTTGGGTGGCTTTTGGGAAACCAAATGTCCCTAAGACCCAAGGAAAGGGCCCAAATCGGGGGCTAGTACCTACTGGGGGGACAAGAAAAAAGCGGGGGCAGGGTAAGAACACAGCCCAAACCAGTCCCTTGTCCCCTTGTTTTCATAAAGAATGTGGGAAAAAAATAAAGAAAATTTGGCCCAACCAAAGCCTAACAATAAACCATAAGTTTTGTGGTAGGGGGAACCTTTTTAAAAGAGATGAGAACCCCTTGGGTTAAAAATAACCCAAGGGGAAAGAAAAAAAGGGTAAAAAGGGGGCGGGAAAAGGGGGGGGGGAAAAAAAAGGGGGGGGGAAGGGGGGGAGGGGTGAGGGGAGAGAGGGGGGGAAAGGGGGGAAAGAGGGGGAGGAGGGAGAGGGGAGAGGGTGGGGAAAGGGCGAGAGGGGTGGGCAAGGAAGAAGAAAAAGGAGACAAACAATTCGAAACAACCGGTCAAGTCAAATACATGAAAATATAGCAAAGCCTACTAAAAGGCACATCTGCTTGAGGGTAACTCACGAATCCCGAGGACCAGAGAATGTCCACACAGGTACGATTGTCCTCAAGGGGGGTTGGAGTCGGTGGGGGAATCAGTGCGGAGCTGGCGACGTCTGCTTCCCCGCGGTGGCAGTCCCTGAACTTCCGATGAGTCTTGGGGTTGGTTTCTAGCGACGAAAGAGTCCAAGGAGGGCCAAGGGGGCAACACAAGATCCGGTATCCTTAAGTCCTGCAGCACCGAAGGAATGTCGTCGGGAGAACGAATGGCAAATGATTTCTCTGTCCCACGGATGAAGAGGGCGAAGGGGAAGCCCCACCGATATGGGATGTGACGTTCTTGTAGTACCGCTAGAAGGGGCTTCAAGGCAGCCCGCTGGGCCAAAGTGTGCCTAGAAAGATCCTGGAGTAGTAGAATAGGAGTGCCCTTGAATAGAATGTTTTTGCCTCTTGCGAACAACGCAGGATATCGTCCTTCAGTTGGTAGAAATGAACCCAGCATATAATATCTCTCGGTTTCTTAGGGTCCAGTGCCGGAGGACGAAGCGCCCTGTGCGCTCGATCAATCTCAATAGGGTAGACGGATTTCTGCCCAGCAGGTCGTTAAAGAGTGCAGTGAGAACGGAAAAGATATCATTAGACGTGACAGATTCAGGCAGGCCGCGGATTCTAATGTTGTTGCGCCTGCTCCTGTGAAGAATGCTGGGACGAGGAGGATTGTAGATCTTGTAAGGACACTGAGTGGGATTGTTGGGCTTGGTCCAGCGTGGATACCCTGGAGCCCAATGAGGACAGTTCGGACCGAAAGAGCGAAATTTCCTGTCTGCATTCGCTTATAATATGCTTGGCCAAAGCTGACAAATCGTCCTTGGATGGTAGAGACTGTGTAAGTCGCTGCAGATCAGAGATCGTGACTGGTTTGCCATCGTCTTCGGACTTGAAAAGAGAGCCAGATGAACTTCGGGAATCGTCCTGAACAATCTGTACAGAGGGAGTCATCTCGGCGTTATCAGAGACATACGGTGGAGTGTGATGCAAAGTAGAAGGAGATAGAGTTGTCACAACTGACATAGCCACCATCGGGTGTAGAGCAGGGGAGGAGGCGCTTATTCCAGTTGGGCGTCCGTCAGGAGAAGCCATTGGGCCATCCCAGGAGGAGCCGGTAGACCAGTGTGGAGAGGGCTTGTTGGGTGCAGGGATATTGGTGCACCATTGAGCCTGGGGTGAGGCGTAGCCACAGGCAGGAGGGAAATCATAGCGGTGGCTCTGGGGTCCAGCGGGTTCTGCAGGACGACTGGAGTAGCTTTGCAGGGATGATGGATTGGAGGCCTGTGTGGCTTGTGGTGTCTCCCGGGCGGCCGAATCCCCAGCACAGGGATCAAATTGTTCCAGGACCCCACATGGGGTGGGAAGCAGAGGGGCCGCCGTCTGGGGTGATGCTACAGGCCCCATAGTGTATGCAGGCGGGCTGCTGATGGTGAGAGCCCGAGAGGTGGGCGATAACAAGCCCATTAAACAGGACACCGGAGAGTCCAGGATGGAGGTGTGGGGAGAGCCCTGTGTCCCCTGGCCTGCTGTCATACCTCGTGATGGTGTCAGCTGCCTGCTTGGTGTCGCTGGCCACATCAGGCTGTCCGGCGCCGGTGCGGTCCGGGATCCGCTGGCGGGAGGCGCTGGGCTGTCATAGCAGCGCTGATCAGTGGTGCCCGGCAGGTGGGTGCTGGTTGCTGCCCCCGGCTGGGATCGGCGCGGCTTCTGAGGCGCAGTGCGTGGCTGCGCGCTTACCGGGGAATGAAGAAGGAGCTGCAGGAGCAGGGGCGCAATCTTTGCTCACCGCGTGCCTCACAGCAGAGCAGTTCTCGGGCGCCCGCCGCGGGGGAGCGAACCCCGGGAGATGGAGGTGAGATGAAGCGGGCTCCTCCAGGAGCTGAAGGTTAGTCCCCGAGGCAGGCGGGGATGAGGTGGCTTGCTGAGGCGGAGAGTTGCTGCCGCCATGTTTCTCCGTCCCGTGGCGCTCCCCGTCGGATCGGGCCGCCTGGGCGATCGGGTGAAAGAACGCCCCAATGTCACCCTGGGGGGACAAGGGACGAGCGGAGGATCTCAGGGTCCTTTTCTTATTAGATTTCCCCATCGATGCTGGTGTTTGGCAGCCAAAGTGAGTGAGGAGGAAGAGGAGCTCTCAAAAGCACGTCCTCACACAGCCATGGTTAGGACACGCCCCCATAACAATTACTTTCTATTTGGTGACCAACTATACCTGCAGAAGTGTGGCACCTCAATGGGCATGAAATTGGCCCCAACGTATGCCGATATCTACATGGCCACATTCAAGGACAAATACACTTACCCACATTCCCTTTTCCAGCAATCTTCCTGGTGACTGTGAGCTTCTACACCATTCCACGCATGGAGTGGTAATTCCCTGGGTCTACCTTTTACCTCTTTTATTCTTTTGGATGTCCCTCTAGTATCCTTCTTATATGTTATGCATTCATGTTCTCCCATCTATTTTAGATAAGCTCTCTTATCCATTTTATTTACTCATCTTTCTATCCTCTGTTTTCATATATCTCTCATCTATATTTACCCCATTATGCCTGTATTTGCTTCTTGTCATTTCCCCCAATATACACTAGCATCTTTTATTTCATTATGTATTTATTTATTTTATTTATTTCCATCTTCTATTATTCACAATAATCTTCATCCATCCTTGCCACCTTCTGGTTCATTCTTTTGCCCATAAACTTCCTCTTCTTTATTATTCTTGTTTCTTTACCTCTGTGGTCCCTCGTTGCTCCGCTTTCCTCCTTAACTATTACTCATGTGCCAGAGATCTGCTCTCTGCTCAGAATCTGCATTTACTTTGCAGACACCAATGGCGTCCTGCCACCATTTCCTCTTCCTCCAGATATGAACGACTTGAAGCTATGATATGGCTTGTTCCTTGACAAAACTTTTTCTAAATCTTGATTTACATACTAACACATACTTTATGACACATGTACATTCTTTTGTTCAACAGTAAATGCTGAATATTATATTTCATGATTAAAAATGTATATTGTAATGCTGTGGTCCTTTTCGAATATTAGTTGAGGATTTGATATCAATCCAAGTTTACATATGAGTGCACCACAAAACAAAATATGTTCAGCACATCCATTTTGAAAAAGGAGTCGATAGATGCACGCTGGTGTGGCGGCCAAAAGCAATGCAAACACAACACAATATCAGCAGCACTCTACATGTACCAAAAAATAGTCAAAGGGGACATAGGAATTTTTTGTAAATGCATTTCTGCTACTTTGGAATATATGACAATTCTGAGGTTCTTAGTGTCCATTTCTTTTAATCAAAACTGTAAGAGCCCATCTACCAATGGCAAGGTGACCTCAATCTAGGTGGGAACCAACGCTATATGTTACCTCTCTCAGTGTTTGTCCAGACCTCCACGTTTCAGAGAGAGAAGATTCCAACTATATCTTGATCTGATTAAAAACCTGTGCAGATTGATGCTTGTAGAGTGCTGCTAATAATGTGTTGTGTTTGCATTGCATTTAGCTGCCACACCAGTGTGCACCTGTATACTCATTTTACAAAATGGATGTGCTGACCATAGTTTGTTTTAGACTATTTGCATGGGTAAGTGGCTGGCCCCCATTTTAGTTTTTGCACTCCACCCATCTGCACAGATTTTTAATCAGATCAGGTTATAGCTGCAATCTTCTCGCCCTGAAATGTGGAGGTCTGAAAAGACACCAAGAGAGGTAATATATAGACTAGGTTCCCGTCTGAATTGAGGCCACCTTGCCATTGGTAGATGGGCTTTTACAGTCTTGATCAAAACTATACACTAAGAATCTCAGGATTTTCATATATTCCAAAGTAGCAGAAATGCTTTTCCAAAAACTTCCTATGCCCCATTCGACTGTTTAGTGCATGTAAAGTGCTGCTGATATTGTATTGAGTTTTACATTAGTTCCTAGTTACATCTCCTCCCATTCCCTGCTGCTTCATAGAAACACAGTTCACCTACCTAGTGCTGGAACCAGAAAGCTGAAACTGTACTACAAGGTCATATGCTTGGCAACAAGCTGTCAATATCAGAGTATCAGCCAGAAATTGGTGATTATATGGAATCTACTGAAAATATTTAATTACTATATATTTAAGATTTTTGCTTTGTTCCCCATATTTAGCAGAAATCCAGTTTTGTTTGCCAGAATGCCCCTTTAAGAAATGCGCTTTTATAGTCTGTCTTCTAGATACATGTTTAATGAATAGTAAGGCTCCCCTGCTGTTGAATTTTTGTTCATTAGAATTTTGTAGTCTAAACCTCAGCTTTGTTCCTAAGGGTATGTTCAACCGACGTATTTAGAAGTGTATTTTGGGATGTATTTTGCACTGAAAAATACCCCAAAATAAGCTTCAAACAATGTTCTATGCAGCTCTCATTGATTCCAATGTCAAATACAAGAGTATTTGCGATGAGTATTTTGAGACGATTTGCCTCATCAATTCTGGCAAAAGGGGTTTTGCCATGGTGTAATATTGACGTAGGATCCTCCAAAATGGGTATTTAATCACTTTTCTAAATATATGTGATTATAAAAAGTGAAGTCTCTGAGAGCTACAGCTTTCTTTCCATGCCCTTAGTTACTTAAAAGTTTGCATTAGACACGACCAGCTACAGCTGACAGGAGCTGAGGAGCTGATTTGGTTGCGCTTGCGTTGTCTGCACTTCTTATCTGATGACAGGGAACATGACTGAGCTTCCATGGGGCTGTGGAGAAAGATGTTGTGTCTTTTGTATAGAGAATCCACTGGTTTTAATGTTTTATTTGAGTACACATTGCACAACGCTCCCTGATTCCTCTGCTTCCTCAGAGTTGCTGCTCATGCCCCCTCCCTCTCGTCTGTGAGGCAGCGTGACTCATCATGCTTTGTTTATAGTCTCTCCTGATCGGATAAAGAGGTAATGAACTGGCTTCTTGGCAAAACCCCTTTAAAGGGGTTTTGCCCCGATGTAATGTTGACGTGGTATCCTCCAAAATGGGTATTTAATCACTTTTCTAAATATATGTGATTACAAAAAGTGAAGCCTGAGAGAGCTACAGGCTGCCTTACCTGTCCTTAGTTACTTAAAGGCTTCTATTAGATACGACCAGGCAGAGTAACAAGAGCTGCTGGCCGGGCTTGCACAGAGCACACTTCTTATCTGATGAGAGGGAGCTGAAGAAGCTTTCAAGGCACCGGGTAGAAATATGTTGTCTTTTGTATACAGAATCCACTAGTTGTAGTGTGATTATCTGAGTAGATCCCTGCTTTATCTGATGACAGGGAACATGAAGGAGTTTTCAAGAGGCTGAAGGAGCTTTCAAGCTGCTGTGGAGAAAGCTGTTGTCGTTTGTATACAGAATCCAATAGTTCTATTGTGATTATTTGAGGGAACATTGACCAGCTCTCTCTCTCTCTCAGCTCAGCCTTGGCTTGTTTACTTTTGCTTCTTAGCAGATAAGGCATGTAATGGCAAAACCCCTTTAAGGGGTTTACACAAATAAAATCCCTGTGCTGTCTCTCCCCATACTGTCATCTCCCTGTGCTGTCTCTCATATGTAGAAAATCCACGGCACTGCTTTAGTATCAGTAGTAAGTACAATTTATTGAATCATATAGTACAAGCTATTGTCAGATCTCCATTTAAATGCAATAGGCAGAGATGCAATGTAGGTGTGCCCACAATCCAGTCACAACGTTTTGGCCATAATAGGCCTTCCTCAAGGACAAAACCAGTGGGTGTAGAAGAGCAGAGGCATGGAAAGTGTGCTGGGTTTTCCAGCAAGATAATGACCCAAAACATACAACCAAGGCTAAAAAAAAACCACATTAAGGTCTTGGAGTTACCAAGCCAGTCTCCAGACCTTAATCCCATAGAAAACTTAAGGAGCATCCTCAAACTGCGGCCCTCCAGGTGTTGGGAAGCTACAACTCCCATCTTTCTCACAGTTGTAGAATATGTACATGCATGATGGGAGTTGTAGTTTCCCAATAGCTAGAGGGCCACAGTTTGTGGATGCCTGCTCTGGACACTGTGCTGACAGACACAGCTAACCTTCTTACCACAGTTCGCATTGATGTACGATCCAGGATGAGCTGCACTACCAGATAAACTGCTGTGGGTTGTAGACACCGGCTCATGCTACCTCTACGGGTGAGAGCATTGACATAATGCAAAAGTGACCAAAACAACAGCCAAAAAGGATGATAACAGAGAAATTGTCTGTGGTCATCATCTACAGGACCACTCCCCTATAGGGGTTGTCTTGCTAATTGCTTATCATTTCCATCTGTTGTCTGTTCCATTTGCACAAGAGCAGATAAAATTCATTCAAAATCAGTGTTGATTCATAACGGGACAGGTTGATTTCAAAGAAGTGTGATTGACTTGCCGTTATATTGCTTTGTTTATGTTTTCCCTTTATCTTTTTGAGCAATTATACACAAATATATAGATTAATATATATATATTTGGTGAGAGAGATAGTTTGAATATCAGACTTATACAAGATTGTATATTGTATGTAACGGTATATACACTGATTCTTGATGAGATGAATATGTCTAACTACACTAGTATGATGGTTGATTGGTGTGCTAGTTGACTGATCTAGATGTGATCTCGTCGGATTGATCACTCACCTCTGCTTAGTATCTCCATGTGACATGAGACTCTGTGAGCTCTTTAGATCGTAGTCGATGGTAAGAGTGTGTATCTCATCTTAACGCATACAAGACTAGATAGTGAATTAGTGCAGTAGACAGTATAATATGCTCTTGTACATCTGAGTAGTGAGATAGTTCGAGTGTGTGTCTAGTCCACAGCAGATGTATGTAGTGATAGTCAGTTAGGTATATCATATCATTGGACGTGAGTATTGTAGGTGTTTCGCGCGTGCTGTTGTGTGTGTGCATTACGCGCGCTCGCGCTGTAACTGATTAGTTGATAGAGTTTGCGCTTGTAAGTATAGAGACACAGAGTCTAGGTGATAGGCCTAGTTTTTGATCGCGGGTTCACCATGCAGATTGAATGCTGGATTTTTTGAATGATGTATTCTTCTCTTGCTAGGTTGCATGACCTGCTCTCTGATTAGCTGAAAGACACTGTGATTTTGATGCTGAGAGACGTAATGTTCCTCTTTGCCCAGGTGGATGGCGAACCTTTTAGAGGATCTCGAGCGGGCAGTGCGAAACTGCGACCGATGACAATTACCTTAGTTATCGGATAGTGACCGCCACGCCGGCACAAAAGCAGGGAGTGACATGCGGGCCGCGGGGGCGCCGCACAACAGAATTAATGAGGGATGTGACGGCCGCTTGTAGCCAATCCAGGCTGCCATAATTTTCTCAGCTATACAGTGACCATGTGTGGTACGATAAGCCAGTGAACAAGGTGCTCAAGCAGACAGTTGACTGATTAATAACACAACACCACGACACAGTATACCACCCACATAGTGACATGAATAATTACCCCCACGTAATCAACACCACAAAGTGAATGAATACCAACCGCCACACCATTAGCTGAATATAAACCATTACACTTTGAGCGCATATAAGAGATTACATTTCAGGCAATTGTATTCTCCAATCTGGTCACACCTTCATGCTGACTTTCTCCCGACCAACACAAGTCCTGCAGATTTTGGACACAAATATCTTAGAATCCCTCACTTTATCCAGCAACTCCTGTTACTATATGAGGTATATAAGTACTCTAAAGATAGTAGGTGTATAGGTCGCCACCGGCAGTATACAGCTCCCCAACTCAGGCAGTATACAGCTCCCACAGGCACAGTATCTACAGACAGACTAGGTCCCCACCTAGCCTCGTATACAGACAGATAGAGCTCTCCCTCACAAGCCTGTATACAGAAGACGCTCCCCACCAGCCAGTATACAGGATAGCATCTACCACCAGCCAGGTATTCAGATTGCTCTCCACCCACCAGCCAGTATACCAGACAGAGTTCGGTTCACCCACACAGCCAGTATTACAGACAGATAGCGCTCCACCACCAGCCAGTATTACAGATAGCACTCCCACCAGCACAGGTAGTATAAGAATTAGCGCTCCCCCACAGCCAGCTATAAGGACAGATAGCTCTCCCCACAGCCAGTATACATGAGATAGACTCTCCCCTCACCAGCCCAGTATACAGCAGATAGCTCTCCCACACCAAGACAGTTATACAGAACAGATAGCGATGCCCACTCAGCCAGTATACAGACAGATAGGTCCCCTCCAGCCAGTTTACCAGACAGGATAGCGCTCCCCACCAGCAGAGCTATACAGATTGACTCTCTCCCCCAACAGCACCAGTTTCAGATAGCACTCCCCACCCAGCCGTATTAATGATTAGCTATCCCACAGCCAGTTATACAGTTAGCGCTCCCCACACAGCAGTTTGTATTACAGATAGACTCTCACCCCCCACAGCCAGTTATACAGACAGATCAGGTCCCAACAGCAAGTAAACAGACAGATAGCGCTCCCCACCTGCCAGTCATACAGATTTGCACTGGCCGCACTGAAGATCTGCTAGAGATATTCAGATTAGGCTATATCGTACTTGTGCCGCACGATGCTGCATAGATGAGTTATGTATTGTACAGCTCTACACAACAGCCTGTATACGATAGGCTCTACCATACCAGCCAGTTATAACAGACTCAGATAGCTCTCCCCAACAGCCGTATACGACAGATGCGCTCACCCCAAACAGCCACTGATATACTGACTTGCTTCTTTCCCAATATCTCCAGCCAGTTACAGAATAGTCTCCCCGCACCAGCCAGTATAACAGATAGCTCTCCCCACCAGCAGTTATTCTGATAGACTCACTCACCAGCCATGCTTTACAGGCTTGATAGCTCTCCTCCACAGCGCAGTATACAGGCAGATAGCTCCACACACCTGCCAAGTATACAATAGAGCTTCCCACCAGCCAGTAGATAGCACAGTCTCTTACCCACAAGCCAGGTGTATAGCCCAGCTCTCCCCACTGACAGTATATAGCCACCACTTTCCCACCATGCACAGTATATAGCCACCGCCTCTCCTCCACCATGCCACAAGTATATAGCCGCACGCTCTCCAAACCATGCCAGGATAGAGCACCGCTGTGTCCCACCATACAAGTGTGTATAGCCGCCGCTCTGTCCCCTCACATGCCAGTATATTGCCCGCCGCTCTCCCCACCATGCCAGTATCATTGCCGCCCCCCGTCTCCCACCATGACAGTATATAGCCAGCGGCTCCTCCCCACATGCCAGCATCATAGCCAGCACTTCCCCCACCATGCCAGTATATAGCCAGAGCTCTTCCCTACCACGCCAGTATATTGCCTGTGTGTGTCTCCCCACCATGACTAGTATATAGCACGCTCTCCCCTCATGCCAGTATATAGCTGCCGCTTGTGTCACCATGCCAGTATATAGCCGCTTAACTCCAATAGATTTGTGCCTGCAGGGATCTTCTCCTCCGGTCATGCCCAGTATAATGCCGCCCGCTCTCCCCACGCTCGGCGGCGCTTGCATAGCAGTGAATAGTCTCGATCGTGCCCAGAATGCCTTCTGACATACGTGAGTGGATCCATCTTTGAGCGTGTGATATCGTCATAAGCGACGATCTTATGTCACTTAGTGTGCATCCTCTAGACCGACAGGGCAGCAGTGTGTCATGAGAGAAGAGCACCTGGCTGCTTATCTTCAAGGAATGCCGCACGCTCGCTTAGTATGAGACGTCGACGTGAGTATCTTTCGCGTCGTGGATCCCCCAATAGCTCTGCGTTGACTGTTCGCGTCGTCGTATTGCTGCACTGCTTTGATTTCCTCCAGTCCGCGCGTGGCCTCTTCTCTCCATCCAAGCTTGGCACCGCTACCTCTGTCAGAGCCTCGGGTCGCATGAGCCTATGACGGCTGTGCGCCACAGGGACAGGCTGCGGCGGCAAATGATGATATAAATCGAATCGCTGCCAATTGGAGCTAGACCAGAAAGCGGCGGCACGACTCGCCTGTGTTAGACCCGCGGGACTGAAGGAAAGGCCACCAGGTCAATAAACTGATTGTGACACAGATTGCCGAGCCCTCCCGGTTTATGCTTGAGGAGACATGGCAACAGTAAGGAACCAGCAAGTGGGCCCAGACTGGTACGCGTGCCTGGTGAGTTGGGCACTGGGGACACACGTCCGGCTCTCGTTGAAAGTGGGTGAGACCTTAGGGATGAGATTGCATTCATTATTGTGTTTGTGTGGGGTTCTATAATTGAGGGTTTGCATTTGTGTGTGGTCATCGTACAGGAGATCATATGATATGTGCGCTTTCACACTCTGACTGAGAGTGTAGGTAGATGTTGCCAGCTGTGCAGTGAGAAAATCTGGTATCTAAGCTGCAGGCAAAGCAAAAATATTGCCTACTATTTGTAGCTAAGAGCAAATGTGTAATGAAACTAAAAGAGAAAAAATCCAAAGCAGTCCTTTAATTCATTTTGAAACGTGTACGACAGGCGCGCTCGCCTTGCAACACTAGTGGGACATGGCATAAATTTTCATTATGGGGGGTGGGGGGGCTCAAATGTATGTGATGAATCCTAGGGTATCCTTTGTGAACTTCTTTTGTAATTATTTGTGGGATTTGAGTCAAAGCCTTATCTGTAATAAAAACGTTAGGCGGTCGACTGTCACAAATACCATAAGATGCAATAATCTGGGACTACTCCACTCACACAACCACTGGACGGGGCGGTGATTGCCTAGTGTTACATTTGGCACATAGCGAGAAGGGACTTATAAAATTGGGCTTCAGGATATGGTTACGTGTGGTGAATCATGGTGGCTTACAACCATGGATGATGCCCATACTATTCGATTGGGCAGGTTGTTTTACTTCTAGTTGATGGGTGTCGACATGAAAGGATGGTTTGTTGACCTGAAAAAACACTATGCGGAGCTCGGGGAAAACTTATAGACCTCTATTTAGAGTTTCAATTGACATCGATATTTACTTTGGTACAGAAAGACCAATATATCTATCTCTCCTTCTATTACATCATCTTGCTTTTGTCTATTGCTATTGGCCAGGCAAAGTCCAAAACTTCAACACCAGGATTTCTCAGTTTACACCGTGTTTACTGCCATGGATACACAGGCTTGTAAATGGTTTAATAACACTTTAAGGGACATTTCCAATTGCCCTCTGTACCTTCCTGTCTCTCCAAAGAATTGTGGCATGCTTCAACACCTGTATAACATGGAGGCACCATATGACAGCAGTCGGGGCACCTATGAGTTCATATCAGAGAGCTCCATGTGTTCACCACAGACAACAGGCTTTCATTGGAGCTGGTGCTGTGATCAGCAAGTCGTCTCATGACTAGAGATGGGCGAATTTCTCGAAATTCGTTTCGTTCACTTCGCTGAATTTCACGGCAAAAAATAACATCTCATTCCCGAATTAATTGGGACGAATCACGTTTAAAAAACAGCTATTATCCCAGGGCTGCACTGAGGCCTTGCAGAGAGTGCCTGTAGAACATTGTGCACGATGTTCATAAATATGAGAGGGTGCTTGGTTTGGTCTTTCATACAATGTTGTGTTTTAGAATGAGACAGCATATGTCTCGACCGCCGCTCTTAGAATCGCTTCACTATAAAATTCCCTGGGCACTTTAGAGGGCAAAACTGACGCCAAAAAGTGAAGCTGAGGAATGTCCTGCCGTCACGATATCTAAGTCATGCTCTGAGAAGCTGCGAAAAAAACAAGTGAGAGCTCATGGTGGCAACAATTAGTGACAGGTGTGGAGCGTAGCAAGGTGACGGGCGGACAGCCACAGCAGCATGAGGTCAGACAGTGTGCTACAATGACATTTATGGAGGTCGGCAAAAACAGGAATAGGCCTAAGAGTGCGACAATGACACTGTGTGGAGGTCAGGCACGAGCAGCAACAGCAGCACGAGCATGAGGTCAAGGACAGTGGCACTCCAATTACACGTGTTTAGGTCACCAGCAGCAGCCCACCCACAGCATGCAGCAATGAGGTCAGACTCAGTGGCACAAATGACACAGTGTGTAGGTCACACGCAGCAGCATGAGGTAGACAGTAGCACAATGAACACAGTGTTGTAGTGTCACCCGCAGCAGCCACAGCAGCAGCAAAGACGGTCAGACAGTGGCACAATGACACTTCGTGTAGGTCACGGACAGCATCCCTCAGCAGCTGCATGAGGTTAAGACAGTGGAATCTTATTGACATTCTGGAGGTGGCAAAAACAGGAGTAGGCCACAGAGTGGGACAAATGACACATAGTGTGTAGGTCAACTAGGCAGCAAGCACCAGCAGCAGATGTGGTCGGACAGTGGCACAATGACTCATTCTGGAGGTGCGCCAATATAGAAAAACAGGAATTAGGCACAGAGTGGCCACAAATGAAAGAGTGTGTAGGTCACGCCGCAGCAGCACAAGCAAGCAGCATGATGGTAAGACAGTGGCACAATGACACCAGTGTGCAGGTCACGGCCAGACTTGGCGCAGCATGTGGTCAGAGAGTGGCACAATGAACAGTGTGGATGTCACGGAACCAGCAAAAAGCACGCAAGCAAGCATGAGGTCAATAAAGACTGGCACAATGACGAGTGTGGAGGTGCGGTCGGCAAATTACCAGGTCCCTGGTAAAGATGGTTGTTGGCAGGGATGGAGCTAAACTGTCCGCAGATGTGTGGCATCAGGCGGGTGGCGGCATAAGAATAGTGGATGAGGCAGGATAGTTGAACCAGACTCATTTTCTCAAAGTTGGGTGAGGCCGTCATGGCTGATGTAGTCTGACGCCCTTAAGGGCATTGGTGTTGAAAATCCTGGCCAAAACATTGCCTGATTCATCTTGGAACCAACAGGTCAGTGTTCCACTTTTTCCATGTGGACAAGCCAGGTTTCCTTGGGGTACGGATCGAGCCCCCGCCGCTGCTGAACAATACGGCAATGATGCAACATACTGGACGGGCCGGGCAGGACAGCTTCTCCACTGCAAACTCGGCAAAGTTGCGGGCCACACATCAGTTTGGCTGTCCAGTAGTCCAGCGGATCTTCTAGACTGGCGGTGGCAGAGTGCTTTCCAAGTGGCCACCACCTTTTGGTCGTCTGGGTCCTGCTCCAGGTCTGCTGTGCTGTGCTTGGCGACTGCCCTCCTCACTAGGGCAGGGTTGAAGTAAGCTGTCATCAGTGACTCAGAGACTTAGGTTGCTGCTGATGGAGCTGGTACTGCCCGACCCCCCACCTTCCCCCGGCCAGCCCGCGGCGCAGTTAGTCGTGAGCGCATGTGAGCAAGTACCCCCCGGTCAGACCTGTCAGAGGAGGGACGATGCCGCACGATAGGCAGCGGGCCAACTGACTACGAGGATTTCCCTATAGTATTTGAGGTTTGTACTCCCTCTCAATAGCTGGGGAAAAAGGCTCCCATTTTGGACCGGTAGTGAGGGTCCAATAGGGTGGAGAGCTCAGAGAGTCATACCTCTGCCGGATGCTGACTATTAGGCTGATCAATGCCAGGCAAATCGCAATGTGAGGGCCATCTGCAAAGTGACTCACGAGGGGCTCGCATGCCTCCATCTCCACTGTATACTGCCACGGTGCTTGCGGGGTTCATCTGCCTCGTCTTCCCCTCATCTCCATCTACCTCCTCCACGCTCGCTCGTGAGTGTGTCTCCTGCTCGCTCCTCATTGTTTACTCACCTGGAGGTCAGAAAATCCCTCATTTCACCCAGACAATTGCTTTTCTGATCAATGTCCTCCTCCTCCTCCTCCATTTCAATACCCACCGAACTCTCTATGTGGCCACGAGGTTGTAGTCGCCACGTCTTCCCAGTCTCCCTGCCCAGACAGATTTTTCAGCTATCTGTGCTCAGGACTCATGAAGCAGTGGGATGACGATTATTCTCCCGTAGTCCTGGCGACTGACTAATAACGTGGCCTCCCTCGAATGGCCCTCAACACACGGCAGGTGTTCACGCATGGAGCTGCCAACTGCTGGCTGAAATCAAAAGTTATCACAGGGGAAGTTACTACTGTCCGCTGGATATTCTCAAACAAATTGTCAATGGCCTTTTCTGTTCATACAGTAGCGTCCAACATGTGCAGGCTGAAATTCAAACGGGTGGAAACTTCGCATATAGAGTGGTTTTGGGAGAGGCCGTTCTGCCGCTGCAACTCTGAGGAGTGTGTTCCTGGCTTTAGTAGGAATGGGTTGAAGTGCATGCCACAGTATCGGCCATTTTCTGAATCTTCTGATGAACGGCGTGGAAGACTTCAGGAACCTTTTCACAACCAGATTGAACACGTGCGCCATACGGGCGGCATGGATCCTATCCATCCTCAGTGCAGCACGGACACATTGTTTCCTCCCAGTTGTCCGTCACCATGGTTCCCGATTTGATGTTGGCCGCGGAGAAAAGAAAAACTTCACGATTTCTTTGCTGCATGACGCGGAGCACGTTCTTTTCCCATGTGTGACTTAGTTCGCCGAGGACAAGGCAAGGTGTATAACTGCATGTACCACCGCTGTGGCCCTACACATGTGTTTGGGATGGAGCAGTACTTGTGGAGGTATGAGATGGTGGGTTCTCGGTGGTAGTGGAGGAGGGCTGGGGACATTGGGCAGGGAGCCGCAGTTTGGACAAGTGGAGAAAGAAAGTGGCGTCTATCCCTGTCCTAAGTTGTTGGTTGTGCTGCGGACGGGGCCAGGAAGAACATTCACCCAGTGGGCCAGTTATATAAAGCACATGTCTGGCCCTGACCGTAGTTAAAGCTCCAGACAGTCGCGGCTGCCGATTTGCACATTGGAACAACCGTAAGCTCTAAAGGACTGGTCCACCTTCTGTTCTACAGTATTATGAAGTGCTTTGGTACTGCCCTTTTTGGAAAAAGAAAATTACTGCTTGGACTCTCCATCCGGTCGGCACAAAGCCAATTAGTTCTCTGAATGGTGCAGAGTCCACCATTTCGGAAAGGGATGAGGGACTGCAGTCGGGAGTACCATCACTTGGACAGGAGAACGGTTAAGCTGCTGCACCTTAGGTTGGTTGGACGCATACTGTTGTCTCTTTGCAATCGACCTCGTCTGAACGACCTGCTGGAGACATGAGTAGCGAAGGGCAGGCGCATCTTGGACGGGAGTTGATGTCATAGAGAAACAGATCCCTTCTTGCCAGAGGGGTGGTGGGGACTTTGACATGGCTGAATAAGTGGAATGTAGTGACCACGGGGCGCTCTGCTGCTGATGATGTTGCTGACGGGCTTCCAGTGCAGGTTGGACCAACCCCATCGGAGCCACGTTTCTCACAGGCCACCGGGATGGTGACGCTCTGCATGGTGTTGACGCAGGGCCCGTGGTTTGCCAATGTTAGCCTCCTGGCAACGCTTTCACTTTCTGCTTCACAGATTCTTACATTTACTCTATATTCGTCTCCTCCGGTTTCGTATTAGCAAAGAACTGCCACAACGCAGACCGAGTATCGGATTTTTACCGCCAAAACGCTTCCGCAACCGCGGAGTGTACTACTGCTCACCGCCTGCCTCGCTGGTGAGCAGCCCTGTCACTCGCTACTTTCTTGGACATAGGCGAAATAGCGGGTTTTTACCCCGTGGCCGCTTGGCTCCCCGAACCTCACACTGCTGCTATCCTCTGCTGACTCACAGCCACACGATCCACTTGCTGGCTGCACTGCTGCACTGTCGCGCAAGCTGACGCCCTCTTATACTGTCGATGATGAGAGCCCTTGCTGTCCACCCGCTCCCAAGTTGCGGTTCGGCTACATCTCATCTATTTGGTTGTTTATCGTACACTGCTTGTCACTCATCACCGGTCTTGTGATGGCGAGGCTGACTCTCACAACATGACCATCCATGCCACTCTCCAGCATCTATACTTTGCTGTCCGTACTGCAAGATGCAGGGGATATTGGCCCTCCATTTCTTCGCTGCCAAGTAGATGCTGACTTGCTATCCTCAAATTGTTCATCCTCGCTTATCTAAATGTGGCGCAGAGCCCAGACCACATAGTAGAATCTCTGGGCTGAGGGAAAACTGGATCGGCGTCCAGTGTCGGGGTAGAGGAACAGGTGAGGGCCGCTGAGACCCGCTCACGGGCCCATGTCAAACTAAGGTATGTGTCCTGACGTTCCCACCGACTCCTTGGCTGGGGTTGTCAGATGCGTAATGGGATGGAAGTGGTTGACCTAGTCAACTCTATTCAAGAACATTGGGTTGCTACGTCAGAATTACCGGGGCCCGCTAAGATGACAGCCGGCAGTTGTGGCCCTCACGAGTAACACCTTGCTGCGACATCCCCTTGCTGTGCTGCGACCTGGCCTGCTACAGGATTATTGTGCCTCTGACCTCTTGCAGGCGAATGAGCTGCCCAAATCTCTGTCTTCTGACATACTGTTTGTCTAAATTGTTACTAGACCGACTGTTTGATGACTCGATATCTGTATATGATAAAATATCACACACCTGTATTGACTCAAAATATGACGCACTAAGATCCTTGGGTAAACCTTGGATTAAATTGCGCATCCAACAACATGGGAGGAAAAATTTACTTGTTATGAGCCGTTTATTAAAAACTCTGTTGTATTTTACTGAATGTAAAGCTTAATTAACTTCGGTATGACATTTATGCTACAGAAAATTTCTTCTGTGGCAGTGAAAACAGACAAGTTTTCTTTTATGAGTGGCAACTGCAGAAAAACACTTAGTTTACACCTTTGGATGTAAATTGCGCCAAAGAATTGAAGCCGCACAAACTAGTAGCTTTGTAGCGTGTTACAATGCCGGTGTTTTTTACGCACCACAACAACAAGAGGATAAAATTGTAATTAACCTTTGCTTGTGACTTAGCGCTACAGGAATGATGTACATATTTTTGGGCGGGTGATAATGGGGGGGGGGGGGGGGGGGGGGGGGCGGTTTCTTGGAGCAACCACAAGCTGAATAACAACGCTTAATTAACCTTGAGATGTAAATTGCGCCAAAGTATTGAGCCACCACAAACTAACTAAGCTTTGTAGCGTGTTACAATTGCGGTGTTTTTTTCGCCACACCAACAAGAGATATTAATTGTATTAACCTTGCTTGTGAATTAGGCTACACGGGAAAAAAATGTATATATTTTTGGCTGGTAAATGGCGGTTTCTTGGAGTACACCACAGATGGAATAACACGTTTCAATTAACCCCTGGATGTAAAATTGCCGCTCAAAGAATTGAGCCACCAAAAACTACTTAGCTTCTGTAGCGGGTTATCAATGCTGGTGTTTTTTACGCCAAACTGCAAGAGATAAAATTGTAATTAACCTTTTTGCATGGTGAATTAGGCTACAGGAAAAATGTATATATTTGGCGGGAGAAAATGACGGTTTCTTGGAGTAACACAGCTGCATATCATCAACGGATTAATTAACCCTTGGGATGTAATTGACGGTTCTAAAGAATTGAGCAGCCACAAATACTAGCTTGTAGCGTGTTACAAATGCGGTGTTTTGTCCGCCACACAACAAGAGATAAATTGTAATTAACCTTTGTTAGTGAATTAGGCTACAGGAAAAATGTATATATTTTGGCGGTGAAATGACGGTTTCTTGGAGTCCCACAGCTGAATAAACAACGCACTTAATTTAACCCCTGGCTGTAAATGCGCCACAAGAAATTGAGCAGGCACCAATTGAAGGTGGTATTTGTATTGATAAAAAACGCCTGTTTCTTTAAAGAATGAATACCAACAGGAATGGCTTAAGTCCACCTTGGACATTCAATGTGCCTGTGAGCAGATAGGTTTTAAATGTATATGGCAGCTGCAGTGGACACACACTGGATTTCTGATCCAATACCAAAACATCAGAAATAGAACGTTAAAGCGAACATCTTGAGGACAAAAGCAGAGACACCCACACAGGAAATGCTCTATATAAAAATCCAGTTCTACAGTAACAATCTTGCCGCGGCAGCACACTTCCCTGATCAGTACAATTGAGAGAGTTGAGCTCCAGCGTCGCGCCCGGACTTTGATAGCTGCCCAACCGGTGACGTCACTGAATCCCGCCGGTCTCTGATTGGCTTCATCTCTCATCCGGCAACATGTACACTGTAGGGGGACTATACCTCTTGTACTACTCAGAAGTTCTTTGCCCCATGTAAAGCCATGTGCTCGCAACCATTTTATCAATGAAAATGCACAGACTTCAGTTCACTCCGAAGTACCCAACATTTCAGACTTTCGTTCTGTCAGATACCGAAGTTTTCTGTGTGAAAATTCTAAACGAATTCCACTTCGTTAGAATCAATTCGCCCATCTCTACTCATGACCCCTCCAACAAGTAGCTCAAAGTCTCGAGGAGCATCCTTATTTTATTCGGGATTTTACAAAGGTGCACATCTAGTAAAGTAAGAGTAAAGTGATTGCACTATTTTTTTGTTGTAAGAACTACAGCCTGTTCTTATCAATATTCTATGTCTACATGGCAATAAGTGAAACTGAAAATATAGTCTAAACTCACTATTTTGCACCATAGTATCTGAATGGGCAAAAATGAGTTTTAGACCTGTAACAGGTTCATACCATGGTGGCCCTGGACTGTCTCACCCGATAAGGGCGTCCCTGACCAGAACTTTACCCTGATCAAAATGACTCCTAGAACAGATACACTCCTGTCCCAACTGTTCTCAGATCAGCCCTGTTAGAGCACACGGCTCACTGATCGCCTCAGGCGACAAGTAGGGGATAAGTACAGACCAAAGGGTCACATAAGCATGGAAAGATACAAAGAACAAACAGTATGGCAAACAGACACTATAAGATAAGACAACCAAGTGTGTGTATTCTCAGCCTATACTATATAGGAAAGATGATACCAGAAGAAATAGGAAACCATACAATGTATAATAGGGTAGAGTGTGCATCGGGGGTACCTGAAGTGATCATATCGGACCCTCCAGGAGACTTCCCAAAAAGATGGAGAAGCTTACCTATATAGTGAATGCTCAGACCTGTCATCCCCATAACATGCCAGTGAAAGTGTTTTCATACGATAAGCAATCCCTAACCCTGTATGAGTACATAAGCGTCAGCTGTATGGTTGAGAGAGACATAGCCCACAGCAACCAATCAGAGCTCATAGCATCCAATCAGAGCTCCACTTTTATTCTTCCAGAGCACTGTATGAATCTGGACTCTGTTTGGTTGCTATGGACAAGAAAGAGAATCTTACTGCTAGATACTTTTATACATACAGCCCAATGTGTCCAGGGGCACGCCCCTAATTGGGCACACCCAGATGACAGATTCACTAATACAGTTCTATCTGGAATAACAAAGTAATAGCGTAACACAGAGATTTAAGAGAAGTTACCTGCAGTTAATTTTTTGTGGTTCCCTGTGAAGAGGGGGTCTGTTTATTCAACAAACCCTTTGGCTATGTCTACACAGCACAGGTTTTACATCAGATTTTCTGTGGTTTTTAGTATTTAGAAACTGGTGAAAGTCTGGATGGGAACTTCTTCACATAGACTTCATACAAAAAAAACAGCTGTCAGTTCTACACAGGTCAGTGTTCTGGTCATTTTCCAAAGCTGAAGGTTTTAGTTTTTATGTTTTAGGAACATGTTGTAAAATCTGCCAGACTCCGGCAAAAAAATTAATATTGAAGTCTATGCTTCATGTTACACAGGCACCGGTTTCTGCAGATTTTTTATGTTCTTTTTAGTAGTTTAGAATCCTCTAGAAAATCTGGTGGAGAAACTTTTTCACACAGCACTGCTGAAAGAAAACTGCCCAAAAAACTCTAGGCACATAAAACCGTCACACAAAGAGACTAAAAACCCACCCAAAAACTCCTCGGAAACCCCAGCTTCTTTGGAAAAAAAATGACAAAATAATCGGTTATAAGCACGGTTTTTGGTTTCGGCTTCTTTGAGACAAGTTTGTTTGTCTATGATGTGGGTCCTAGCTTTAATTGCTTTTATTTGCCTGTTATATTTTTTCATTATTGCATCCATATCTCTCATTAGATTTACCTCTCAGAATTTTTTTGGGGGGGAGCCTTACCTACCACAAACATTTGTTTTATGAATATACAATATAGAAAGCCAATTAAACAATCAATTAAAAATAGAGGGAACGCTTAATACCCTAAGTAAAAACAAAAGAGGAAAGAGGTCAGGTATTGTAAGTTGGGGACAGTAACAAGAAAACAAACAAAAAAACACTTAAAATATAGTACTCATTCTCCTGTTCTTACCCAGAGAGGAGGCGTCCACTTCACCCTCAAAATTTAACTCTTTACCACTGATGTTAAGATCAGTGGAGTTCATCTGGCAGGCTTCTCTAGCAGGGTACCAACACAGTAGGACAACAGTTGTAATAACCACCTGGAAATATGTACAGGAAATTCCTAAAACTTGTGCACACTTAAAGGGAATGTGTCATCAATAAATGAGTCACTGTTTAAGTCCCATTTTTATGTTAAGCACATTTTTTAGGAAATTTTTTTTTTTAATTTTTCATATCACTTTCAATATTTTTTAAAATTAACTTCTTTAAGTCTTGACAGTTTTGCACCTTTGGCGCCATTTGGCCTTTGTTTGCTATGCCTTTATCCGCAGTCAGAGAGATGCTTTACAGTGCTTCATGGGACATAGGACGGACTTTAAGACTGACTCAGTCCCATCATTACTTATAGGAGAGTTTTCTAGTCATGCTCTGGTACCTGGGAAGAAGTCACAGTTGCATAGCGGTGGTGAAAGGTGACATGTGACTTTCTCCTCTAGTGAATGGTGGATGCACTTGTGTTATTATTCACACGATGTCTCCTTTCAGTGTAGCCCCTCTTTGTGCTGATAATGTGCAGACAATGAGAAATCTTTGCTGTACAGAACAGGAAGTGTCAGCCTATTGTTAAGTTAGTGGCCGCAAAGTGAAATATGCTGGACTTAAGAAATATTAACAAAAATATTGAAGAAGTGATATGGAAAAAAAATATATATAACCAAAAATTCTTAAAAAATGTGTTTAACATAAAAATTTGAGCTAAACAATAAGTTATTTTTGATGACACATTCCCTTTAGGGGAAACAGAAAGGACCCCCTGGGTCTCCATACTGGTTTGTAACTGCTTAATTGAATTTTAAATTTTAATTACACCCCTCGGGCCAAATTGGGTTTTCAGCTTTTTTTTTTTTTTATTACTGCATGCATTTTTGATGCGTTAAAAAAGAAAACATGAAACATGTGAATGCACCAAAAATGCATGTTTTTTTAATTAACCCAATTTTCACCTGTGTTCCACATCTAAGTTGATTATAGAATCTCTTTCATGCTGAAAAAACGTGTTTTTACTGCATGTGATTAAGATGTATAGAACATATAGCACAGCAGTTTTCTCATTTACCATCTACATCATTTATATTGTCTACAACTTAAGAAGAAATCTTTTTGTGTTAGAAAATAATTTTTCTCCTTTGAAGAAGTTCCCAAAAAAAAAAAAATCTGTCACAGCAAACGCTCTTCAATAGACAAGACATTATTTTGTTATAAGAAGCATTATAGGAACACATATTACAGTAATATGAATAGAACAACAATGACAATAATGACAATCGGTACAATTGGCAGATCCTTATTTGGCATTTAGATGAATCCCTAAGGACAATAAATCACAGTAACTGGCAGCTCTTTTCAGCAATATTGTGCATTGTATTGTATTGAAAATATTACAATTTCTGTCATACTGAAATCACTAATAATGCAAATGGTCATGTATAGATATCCCTTATAAACCAAAGTAAAACCTTGTCTCAAAGTAAACAGAACTCGCGCGCTCGCTCGCTCTCGCAATGAATCTCAAATGTCTGCTGTAAAAGCAACGCGCCGCCATGGACTTTTTACATAACTTCTTTGCTAAATTTTTCTTTGTTTATGCTTTCATTGATTTAAAACTATAATTTTAAAACTTTTTTAAGTGCAAAAATGACTGAAATCAATCTTTTCTATCTCTCGTTTGCGACACACAGACAATATAAACCACTTTTACATTATTACACATTTACACAAATTGTACAGCGGGCATAAATCAACGGGGTAGTGACGTAGCTGTTGCCCCGGGGGGCACCGTGCGCTTAGGGAGGGCCCGCGCGCCCTGGGGCAGCTGCTATGAGTTCCCGGTGACCCAGTAAACTGTCTGATCGCAGGGCCCGCCGGCAGTGAAAGCTTAAACAGGAACGCACTTGAGGAAGGGGCGGTTCAGAAACGTCGCGTCTAGTTGCTAAACACTGAGCATGCCGCTAAGGACTGGGAAGCTCGATCTCTACTATGAGCTGCTGCATGAAATCCTTTTGGACATTGCTACGATACTTCCTCGAATTGGAGAGCATAACAAAAACCGCATGTGCCTTGTTGCTATTTTATAGATATGTCTGTGTTGCTACTATAGTATAATTTTACAAGTTGTGTGGCTTAGGAGAAGCATAAATGTACAAATGGATACAGTTTATCTCTTTGAATATGACGTGTATCACGCTTTATGAGTTTGGTAACGAGCTATGAGAAGGAGCCCGGATTGCACTCTATTTGGCACGCGGTTTCATGTATTAAGAAGGTCCTAAATTTGCTGTTATATTTGGACAGCAAGTGAATAGTCATTTCTTTGAATTGATGTTTTAAAAGCATGTAACTGTAAGGATCTGAGCAACTGTTACAAGGGCTAGATTGTGATGGCTAGATGACTGGGTCAGTGCACCTTCAAAACCGCGGGTCTTGTGGGGTGTTCTTGGTATATAGTGGTTAGTACTCACCAAAAGTGGTCCAAAAAAGGACAAGCGATAAACAGATCATTGGCAAGCATAAGAATCCATGCAAATTTTACAAGGATAAAGTTATGATGGATAGACCACTATGTCAGGGCATCTCCAGAACATCTTGTGGGGTGTTCTTGGGAAGCAGTGGTTAGTACCCACTAAAAGCAGTCCAAGGAAAGATCATCGATAACTGGCATCAGGGTGTATGGCACTCAAGGCTCATAGATGCAGGTGGGTGTCTGAAGGCTAGCATATTTGGTCCGGTCTTAAAGATGGGCTACTATAGCATAAGTTGTGGAAAAAGTTACTACTTGCTATGATAGAAAGTTGTAAGAACACACAAGGTATCACAGCTTGCTGTGTATCAGGCTGTCTAGCTGCAGAATGCTCATGTCAACCCCTGTCCACTGTGGAAAGTGCCTACAATGTGAATGTGGACTCAGAACAGGATGCTGAAGCACTGGAAGAAGCTGGTGTGGTCTGATGAATCATGAAGACAGCCAGGTGCATATGCGTTACCTACTTGGGGAAGAGACGAAGAAGGATGCTCAATTGGAAGATGATGAGTTGTTGGAGGCAGTGTGATGTTTAGGGTCATCTTCTTCTGGGAAAACTTTGGTCTTTGCATCATGTACATGTTACTGTGACACGTACCAACTGCCTAAATATTTTTGCAAACATTGGGCAACTTCAGAAGTCTTGTGGCATCTACGCCTCAACAGGTTTTGGGGATCTATACAATATTAGGCAGTTTCAATGTTATGGCTGATCTTGTACATGCACACACATGTTCACACGATGACCCTCTACTCATTGTAGAAAACCACTTAAATGTCTGGTATAAATGTCTCCATATTGCAAACTTTAAGGCTAAATAGATCTATATCTGTCTCCATATACACATATATGTACATACAGTCACACAGACACACAAATTTATATCAATACACATATGTGTACATGTTGAACCTACTCACAGTGAAGAGCTGTATGCTCCTTTCCTTCACTTTGTCGCTTACAATTTCGATTTTTTTTAGCAGTCAGCAGTTTAGAAGTAAGTCACTGGAACACAAACCTTGTGTAGAGAGTGTCGGAGAGACTTCAACATGTGTACGGTTCTGCGAGGGTCACTGGAATTGTGTGGACAACACTCGCCATTGAAATATGATGAGGACTGCATGGAATGTGGACGGAGAATTTCATCACTAAAATTAGTCCGGTAGCATATCTAAAGGCACATGGTCTGAAATAATAGAGAAGGAAAACTGTGAAATATACCTCTTTAATTTGATATATAAACAAAGCCTTAGAGGGGTTTTGCCATGAAGTAAAATTGACGTGGAAAGTTTGAAAATTAAATAATAAACATTTTCACCATTCCTTATTATTAAAAATTCGGCACCATTTTTGTTTTAGCTGCTCCTTTAGTGATCCATGTTTACAGCTCATCTCCAGGGGATACGACCAGGGCTGAGAGCTCCTCAGTCCTGGTCGCACATGCTCAGACATCACCCCCCTTTCCAGGCACCCACTGAGTGTTCAAACCCCGGTGCTGCCATTCTTCCCCGTCCTCTGTCTCCTTGTAATTAGTCAAACAGTGCAAATAAAAAAAGAAAGCTCAATGAGGTCTGTGCATTGATAAAGAGGGAAAAAAATCCACAGGTTTTGTTCCTGCAGGGATTTGAACCAAGGACCTTTGTGCTGTAAAGCAAAAATGTTACTTCTGAGCTACAGTGTAGCTATTCACAATGCTTTATATAAACAGACCTTTCTTTGACTACAGAGAGAAAGCCCTGGTGATGTCATCCTGCTGGGTCACATGATATGCAATTCAAACAAATCACACACGCCCCCTTCTGAGCCACAGACCTGAAGAGCTGGATGCAGGAGGTATGAAATGAGATCGTGGCAAAACCCCTTTAATGATTGTGTGAAATGGATATTATAGTGGAGGATGTATTTACCTTGATAGAGATGTCCATGCATGTTTAGATTGTTGGTAGAATTACATGTAGCCCCTGTCAATTTATACACCAGAATTTAAATCAAGTGGGAAACCAAGGACATTAGAGAGTAATGTTCCCATTACAATGTGTACAAAATGGGTTTTCCGTCCCATCAACACCAAGCAGGAGACAAAAAGAAGTTGGTAAGGTCTGACTCCTTACTCCACGGTTCATAGCTGCCTATGACAATGACCCACATACTGTCTATCTATAATTGGAAGTAAAGAGATAACATCCAACAGTTTTAAGGGATTGTCCCATGAAAAGCCCTTTTCTTACCATTAAAACCCAGCAACCACACAGTTTATAAAAGTAAAGCAAGATGGTGATTTGACCCCTGGGACTCTCACAATTGCCAAGAACAAGGAGACCCAAATCTCCATCCAGCCAGAGAGCAGGACAAGTGATCCCTCTTCATAAAAATGAACGAGAGGAATGCGCTCATTAGTTTCTTTTTCACAGTGAATAGCAGGAAAACAAATTGCATTCAGTTGTTTTTGATACTGACATTCATCTCTATAGAGACGGACATTCCATTCTTGTTCTGTACTACATATAAGAAAAAGGATTTGGACCCCTTCATTTACTGCACCGAGACATAGAGGTATGACCTCCGCTTACTTTTTTTTAATAACTTGTCAGACTCCCAAATCAGACGGGGGAGGGGGGGTAGAGGTGGTGGGGGATTGTTCTTGCGGGGTGGGGGGGGGGGGGGGGGGGGCGGTCGGGATGTGGGGGGAGGATCTGCCAATAGTGTCTAATCAATGAGGATCTTTCTTATCTCGGGAATGAGTCTTCCAACCTCATCTTTGCTTATGCCGTGGCTGCAGAGAACATAGTGGTGGGCCAACGCAAGTCAGGAGATGAGAGATTGAATCCGCATTAAAGTCCAAAGAGTTGTTTATGCCAATGAGCTGATTGGCTGTGTGGATCCTCTATTTCTTATTCTAACATGTAGACAGATAGAAGGTTTAGTGTGAGCGTATTATTCCTAGAACTTACCAAATGAAAAGAAGGGATTAGTCCCGGATCTGTACATCAATCATTGGCGAAGTCATTAAAGAAATGGAAAGGTAACGGCACAGCCGAGAATAGGCTGGAAATGGCATGACATATTCCTATTGTAGTAGCTATAATGAATATCCGAACGAGGGAGACTTATATGAGCATACAGCACGTATGGTGAACAGGCGGGGATTTTTAACCAGGTAAGAGTGCTTGATATTCACACACGATTTGGACGACAGGGCATCGGGGCGGGAGAGTCTCTGGTGGTCGATGGTTGGACTGACGTGGGGACGAGGCGTTCTGGAGCAGGGTAGAAGGTGCTCAATATTCGACTAAATGATAGACTGTGGAGACTCATATTGAAGTTGGTAGGATGGCTGGGTGAGAGTGAGTTTTGCGGCAGGCTGAATTGTATGGATGGCTGGGGAGGTGTAGATGTTAGTTCTTCAGGTTGGATTGAAGGCTGGTGAGGGTGTAGTGTGCTGCAGGTGAATGTGATGGTCTGTGGGAGGAGAGTTCTTCATGTATGTATGTGTGCTGTGAGGTGAGGGTCTGCAGTTGGTGATGGATGGATGGCTGGGAGGTGAGGGTGCTCTGCAGGGTGGGATGGAAGGCTGTGTGTGAGAAGTGATGGTTGCTGCAGGGTGGATGATTGGCTGGGGATTTGATGAAGTATTTGTGGCTGCGTGGGATGGATAGGCTTGGGGAGGTGATAGGTATCTGTCAAGGTTTGGAATGTTATTGGTCTGGGGAGGAGAGGTGCTGCTTGGGGATGTGATAGGATGTGATGGGGGAAGGGAGAGGATATAGATAGAGAGAGAGAGACATCCGTAAAGCGGAACTAACTAGTATATGTATATGTATCATAAGAAACACATAAGTCTGCAGGACCAGTTGTTTACTAAACACTTAGATGTGACTTTTATCCATGAATTATCAATATAAATACTGATCATTTTGCCATCATTTTTCCTCTAACTCCTAATTTTATCCTTGTTAACCATTCAGAGATAGCAAGTCGAAAGTTTTACATAAAGAAATAAAAACCATTACAATCTGGAACACTCCCTATCTAGATAACTGTATCTCCTGATTTACCTGCCTGAATTAGAGCATACAGATGCTTCAATAATTAAAGTCCTTCAAGTTTCTATTGAAATGGCTAAGCTGAGGTCTACCTCCAACGATAAGGACAAAATAGGTGCATCCACAGGAGTTTTGACATTAAAACCTAGCCAAAATCGTTGGGTACTCATTTATCCAAAACAGTCCAATTTATTAATAAGTCTTTGTTGCTCTCACTGTCGGGGGCGTAGTGAGGACTATGAGCAACCCATCAAGGCAAGCTCTTGATTATTAAAATTTTTCCAGGGCAGTCTGGAAAAATGACTTGGCTTTCTTAAAAGAGGCATGGTAATGAGGGAAGGGTTGAGTTAACATGTGCCAATGTGCAACAAATTTATTTGTAGTAAAATGTTTTGCCCACATTATTGAAGCCGAACTAATATAATGGGTGTAAAGTTAGACTAGAAGTGGTGCTAAAAACGACGCCAGATTTATCACATCATTATAACGACATTAAGTCAGCATTTATAGACCTGTACCTGTTCTAAGTATACACTAACTAAGGTGTTTGATATATTACTAAGTCTTGACACATGGGACGACATGAATGAGATGGGGTTGTGCCAGTTTTCCTGCTGGTATTGTTGAGCCAAAAAGAAAGTAACAAAGAGTGTCACGCTCCAAACTTTGGCATCAATAATTGCCTTATGTAATGACCAAAGACAGATTATTAATGCGCCAAAGAATTGGGCGTTCCGCGCGTTGCATCAAAATCATGTAGTATAATACCCATTAACGATTCTTATGATGCATTTCTAGGAGCAGAACAGTTAGAACCATAAGCATACCAGTGTAAAAGTGTAGTGCCTGGAGCCATACTTGTGTGTATTGTGCTCATAACACTCCCTGTAATGGATGGACCTGCAGAACAAGCAGCCGAGAACCTGGTAAAGTTGTGCCTGAGCCAGACCTTGTTGGTATTTGGCTCTACACAGCCCCTGTAATGTATGACCGTGCATAAGACATCCAGACCAGGGTAGAAGGTGGTGCCCTGAGGCCGATAACTATGGTGTATTTGCACAGACAGCGCCCTGGATCTGTATGACCTGCATAAGAAAAAGGCCAGACCAGGGTTAAAGGTGGGGTGCTCTGATGCATGGACTTAGGGTGGAAATGTGGCTTCGTGTGACACCTTGCCCTTGTATATGTATGGAGAGCTAGCGAGAAGAACAAGCTACATAACCAGTTAGGTAAAGAGTGGAGTCTGAGCCATACTTATTGGTTATTAGGCTTACACTGCCCTGTATGTATGGAACCATGCAGAAGAACAGCCCGATACCAGAGGTAAAGGTGTGTGATGCCTGATCATGACTATGTGGTTTATTGCCTCAACACAGCTCCTGTATGGATATGAATCTGCAGTAAGAACAGTCAGACCAGGGGTAAAAGGTGGTTGCCGATGAGCCAGACTTGTGTATTGGCTCCTAACACTGCCCGTGAATGTATGACCTGCATAAGAATCAGCCAGACCAGGTGTAAAGTGGTGCCGTGACATACTTGTTTGTTGTATTGGCTCTACATCAGCCCTGTATGCATGGACCTGCATAAGAGAGCAGCAGACCAGGGAAAAAGGTGGTGCCTGAAGCGAGACTTGATGTTATTTTGGCGTCTACACTTGGCCCAGAAATGTATGACCTGCAAAGAACGACCAGATACCGATGGGTAAAGGTGGTGCCAGATCCAGACCTTGTGTGGTATTGGCTCTACCTGTCCTCCAGTTATGTAAATGACCTGCTCAAAGAAGAACAGGCCAGACCAGGTAAAGGATTGTGCCTGAGCCAGACTTTGGTAATGGCTCTAACACTGCCCAGGTATGTATGACCTTTGCAGAAGAACATCCAGACCCGGGTAAAGTGGTGCCTGAGTCAGACTTGTGGAATAGCTCTTCTAGCACTGCCCATGTTAAGTATGACCTGCCGAAGAACAGCCAGACCATGAAAATGTGGTGGCCTTGAAGGGCAAGACTTGTGTTTAGTTGGCTCTACACTGAGCCAGTATGAGATGATGACCTGCAAATGAACAGAAAGAACCATGGGATAAAAGGTGTGGTCCAAAGCCGATACCCATTGTGGTATTGGCTCAATACTGCCCTGTAAGGTAATGGACCTGCAGAAGAATATCCAGGACCAGGTTAAGAGGTGGTTGCCTGAGCCCCAGACTTGTGTATTGCTCTACAGCTGCCCTGTAAGATATTGACTCATGCAGAATGAACAGATCCAGACCATGTACAGGTGTTGCCTGATGCGAGACTTTATTTGGGTTTTTTGCACTAACACTGCCCTGTAATTATGGACCAGCAGAAGAACAGCCAGATCAGGGTACGGAGGTGTGAGCCTCTAGGCCATGGCTTGTGGTATTGCGCTATGGCACTGCCCTTGTAATTGTGTGTGACCAGCAGAGGGAAGACCAGCCTAGACCATGGTAAAGGTGGGAGCCTAAGGCGCAGGACGTTGTGTGTATTGCTCTACACTGCACCAGTATGATAATAGACCTTGCAGAAGAACCAAGGGAGGCCTACCATGTTAAAGGATGGTGCCGAGTCCAGACTTGTGTATTGGCTCTACACTATGGCCGCAGTTATGTAAGACCTGCAAAGAACAGACAGACCAGTTGTAAGAGGTGTGGTGTGCCTGAGCCATACATGTATGTTATTGGCACTACACTGCCCGTTTAATGTAATGACCTGCAAGAAGAACATCCAGATCAGGGGTTAAAGGAGTGGTGCCTGAGCCAGACTTGTGGTATAGGCTCTACAGTACGTGCTGGGGGGTGGTACACGATTGATGGGGGTTGATAAGCGACCCAACGCGAGGGGTTGTCCCTTGCTGTGTTGTATGACCGTGCAGGAAGAACAGGCCAGGACTCAGGGTAAATGGTGGTGCCGGTGAAGGCCAGACTTGATGGTATTTGCACTACACTGGCCCATATTGTATGACCTGCCTAAAACAGGCCAGAGGCCAGTGGTAAAGGAGGTTGCCTTTGTAGGCCAGACATTGTGGTATTGGCGTCATACATACGCCCTGTGATGTATTACCTGCCAGTAAGGAACAGACAGACCAAGAGTAGAGAGGTGGGTGCATGATGCCAGGACTTTGTGGTATATAGGGCTCCACACGCTGCCCTGGAATGTATGAACCTTGCAGAAGTAACAGATAAAGGAACCAGGTTACAGAGGGTGCCCTGAGCCATTACGATGTGGTATTGCTCGTAATCACTGCCGCGTGTCAATGGAATGACCACCTGACAGAATAAGCAGGCCAGACCAGGTTAAAAGGTATGTGCCTTAGTGCAGAGACGTCTGGTGTATTGGGCGACTACACTGCCCTGTATGCATGGGACCCTGCAGAAGAGCAGTCCAGACCAGGGTAAATGTGGTTGCCTGAGGCGAGACTTGTTGTTATTGGCTCTACAACCTTGCCCTGTTAAGTATGACCTGCAGAAGGAACACCAGACCGGAGGGTAAAGGTGGTGCTAAGACCAGGACTTGTGGTATTTGCTCTACAACTGCCCTGTATGTAGTACCTGCAGAAGAACAGCCAGACCAGTGTAAAGGTGGTGCCTAGCCTCATACTTTTGTGGGAATTGGCTCTACACTGGACGTACTGCCTCTGTTTGTTATGACCTTCAGAAGAACAAGAGTGCCAGACCAGGGTAAAGGTGGTTGGCCGTGAAGTCCATAACTTGTGGTTATTGGCTCTATGCACTGCCCTGTAAATTTATGGGACCTTGCCGAAAGAACAGCCAGACCAGGGTAAAGGAGGGGTGCCTGAAAAGTCCAGACTTGTGGTATTGGGCCTCAACACTGCCCTGTATGTAATTGACCTGCGTGAGAAGAACAGAAAGATCCAGGGTAAAGATGTTGGTGCCCTGAGCCAGACTGATAGTGGTTATTGTGGCCTCAAATACATTGCCCTGTATGTAAGAACCTGCAGGAAGTAATAAGGATGCCATACATGGTAACTGTGTTGCCGTGACCCAGACATGAGGTATATTTGTGCTCTACACTGCCCAGAATTAACTGACCAGCCGAATTAACATCCAAGTGACCAGGGGTAAAGGTGGAGCCTGTTAGCGGATACGTTGTGGATTTGGTCACTACACAGCCACAGAAAGAAAGACCGTGCTAAACAAGAACAGGGCCAAGATCAGGAAAGGAGGATCCGGTGAAGCCAGTCATAGTGTTAATTTTTGGCCCTACTGCGAGCACTGCCCATGTAGTGAGGAGCCTGCAGAATAACACATCCATCTCCATGGAACAACGTAGGTGCCAGACCAGACAATATGGAGAATTTGCTCTATCACTAGCACCTGAAAGAAAGTACCAGCATAAGAACAGCCGAGATCCCGGGAAAAAAGGAGGTGGCAGATCCAGACTTGATGTGTATTGGCTCTACATACTGCCCTAGTATGTTTGAGAACCTGCAAAAGAACAGTACAACCATGGTAGAAGGTGGTGGCCAGAGCCAGTCCTTGTAGGTATTGGGCCACTAACACTGCCCTGTATGATATGATACCTGCCTAAGAACTACAGACCAGAGTAATAGTGTGTGGTGCCTGAGCCAACTTGTAGAGTATGAGGCTCTGACACTACCCTCTGGTATTGAATGGACCTGCAGTAAGAACATGCCAGACCAGGTGGTACATGTTTGGTGGTGCTCCGTTGAAGGCCTGGGGAGACGTTATTATTTTGGTATGATGGGCTCCAACCCTGCCCTTTAAGTATGGACCTGCATAGAGAACAGTAAAGACCATGTGGTAAAGGTTGGAGCCTGAGCCAGGGACTCGTAGTGGTATAGGGCTCTATGACACTGGCACGCATAAAAAAAAAATCCCGCATCCACCGCCTTCCCCCTCTGCCCTTCCCCTTTAACCTTAATATCCAGCCCTCCATCCGAATAGTGAAAATTTGTCACACCCCCAGCCCAGGAATTTATTGACCATGCAGACGAACCAGCCAAGTACCCGGGGAGTCCCCAATTATGCCATCTAATATTATCGAATTATGCCGTACTGCCCTATCCCAGACAGAAAAATACCATCTAGAAGAATCAGCCATACCATTGTAAATGTGGAACCAAGAGCCAGACATGTTGGTAGATGTGCTCTACACTGCACCTGTAATTATGACCTGTTCAGGAAGACACAGTCCAGACCATGTAAAAGTGTGCCTGAGGTTGAGTGTAGTTTTATTGGCTCTAGGCACTGATGCACCTTGTATTTATACGCTGTCATAAGAACAGCCATGACCATGGTAAAGGTGGTGCCGTTGAGCCAGACTTGTGGTATTGGTCTTCTACACTGCCCTGAATTTAAGAGACCCTTCAGAAGAACAGCCAGACCGAGGGTAAAGGTGGGAACCGTGAGCCAGACTTGGTGTTAATTGGCATCTACACTTGCCCTGTAATGTATGACCTGCATGAAGACAGCCAGACGATGGGGGGGAGGGGGTGTGGGGGGATGGGTGTAAAAAAAAGTGTGGGGTGTGTGGTGGAGGATGAGGGGGGGGTGGGTGGGGGGGGTGGTGGGGGTGGGGGGGGGGGTGGTGTGGGGGTGGGGTATTGGAAGGGGAGAGGGGGTGGGGTGGGGGGGGGGGGGGGAGTGGGGGGGGGTGGTGGGGGGGGTTGGGTGGGGAAAAGGTGGGCCTGAGGGGCCAGACTGTGGTAGATTTACTGGGGAGGACTGCCCCAGACCTATGTATGACCAGCAGAAGAACAAGCCAACCTAGGGTTAAAGGTGGAGCCGTGAGCCAACTATGTGAGGTAGTTGGCTCTAATCCCTTGCCGTATGTATTGACCTGTCAGAAGAACCGGGCCAACCAGGGTAAAAGGTGGTGCCTGACAGGTCCATGGCTTAGTGGTATATGGTCACAACACTGTGGCCCTGAAAGTATAGTGAGCTGCAGGAAGAAACAGCCAGACCGAGGGTGTAAAGGTGGAGCCTGAGCCAGACTAGTGGTATTGGCGTCTACAGCTGCCCTGTAATGATATGACCTGGCAGAAAGAACCAGCCAGAACCAGGGTAAAGGAGGTTGCCTAGAGCCCAGAACTTTGTGGTAATGTCTCTACACGTGCCCTGTAATGTATGAGCTGCAGAAAGAACAGCCCAGACCAGGGTAAAGGAGGTGCCGTAAGGCGCAGACTAGTGGTATATTGGCTCTACAGCATGGGGCTCAGTAAGTATGACCTGCAGAAGAACAGCCAAGCCATCGGTAAAGGTGGTGCCTGACCAGACTATTTGGTAAATTGCTCTAGTACTGCTGCTGTATGTAATGACCAGCAGAAGTAACACCATGACCAGGGTAGAAGGTTGGTGCCTGAGCCAGACTAGTGGTATTGGCTCTACAGTCTGCCCTGTAATGAAATGACCTGCAGAAAACAGCCAGACCATGGTAAAAAGGGTGTGGCCTGAGCCAGACTTAAGGGTATTGTCTCTATACTTGTCCCCAAAATGTAATGACCTCAGAGGAACAGTACCAAGGGTAAAGGTGAGGTCCTGAGCCAGACTTTGTGGTATTGGCTCTACACTGCCCTGTATATTATGACCCTAGCGAGAACAGTATGGCCAGACCATGTGTAAATGGTGGAGCCTGAGCCAGACTTTGTGGTAATGGCCACTACACTTGCACCTGAATGTATTACCTGCAGAAGAAAACAGCCGAGACCCATTGTAATAGGTGAGTGACCTTAGCCAGTTAACATGTGGTATTGGTGCTCAACACGCAGATGGCGCCTGTAATATGTACCAGCAGAAGAAGACAGCCAGACCAGGGTAAAGGGTGGTGCCTTGAGCCAAGTGACTTGTGGTATTGGCACTATAAGCTGCGCCTGTATGGTATGACCTGCAGAAAAGAACAGGCTATATTTTATACACAATCCTCTGCCACATTTCTTGACACTACCTTGAACGACTTTGAACTGGCTCTGTCAGAGCAGATTCCTACATAACACTGAAGTCACCCAAATGGTGTTAAGTATTATACTTTGGATGAAACAAATAAGTTACTAGGCTAAGAATATCAGGGTTATTCATAAAATGAGCGCAGGAGTAAGATGTGGCAAATAAAATAAATGTGCCTAATAGGAATAGTAACCGGCATGGTGGGGTTATCCTTCAAGATGTCCCATGAGCCAGACAAAAACAAAACTTTACAACCAACAAAGACCTGGATAAAAATACTGTCATAGTTCACCATGAGCCATTTTTTGGTGTATATTTTAGTAAATGTGTCTGGATCGGCTGACAAGCTATCCCTCGATTTTTGCTTTGCACTCACACTTCAAATAAAGGTTGTATGCGGCAATTTAAATTTGTTCCTCAGAAGTTCCACAAATTTTTGTGCAACTTGTCTAGCGTGCACAGAAATTTCTACACTTTCAAATTGCTACTTGCACTTAAGAATTTCTACAATGTAGTTTCCTTGGTTGTGTGACGCGCCATTGAATTCGGATACAAGAGATGTGGATAGCTGGTTGGCATGAATGTTAATACAGAAGATTCCATATTGGGCAACGTTGGTGTATATTAGCCCACAAGAGTTGATGCAGCTGTGTTAGTTCACAGGTATCCTGTACAGTCCGTAGTTCATGTGCCAGCAGCTTTTGTAGCCGATCTGGCCCATAAAATACGAATAGAACGCCATAAAATCTTGGGCTCTGAGGCCAGGGGGCAGGTCCAAGGAAGTATAGTAATCTGGAGGAGACATTCCTAGGACACCCTTGTTACATGTGTGTGAGCGATATACTGCTGAAAAATGCCAGTTGGAAACCATTAGAGGCAACATATGTGGCTGCAGCAATATATAAAAAGGTAGAATCAAGCACTTCTCTTCTTAACAAATCAAATCTTATGTAAAACAGTTAAAACTCAAAACACCGTGTGGTATAAATAAACCCACAAGAGAATGCTGACGCATTTTTGGTTAATTGCCTCTGTTTGCGAAATAACAAGCATCTGTATAATAATACACTTTGTGTGTTATGATGAATATTAAGATTGATGTTATACTAAACAGTGCAACATTGTGCATTATGATAGGTTGCACAAACTGACATGAACATAAGAAAACCGTCAAAGAAATGCAAATCATTGAAGGGGTTTTACCAGAAAGGCATTTCATGCCTCCTGTGTACTGCTTCAGCTTTCAGTGTGTTCAAAAGGGAGTGTGTATGTTTGTTTGAACTGCATTCATGTGGAATCCAGCAGGGGGCGTGACATCACCAGCCTTCCCCACAGAGTGCTCACATAAGTCCCAACAAACATATTTATTCTGTAAAGGAGCTTGTGATAAGCTACAAATAGTGGAGTGTTTTATGGTTTTTTTTTCTCAGTGAACATACCTGATTGAGGTTTCTTTCTTCTTTCTATTTATTTGCACTATTAGACCAATTACCAAGGTGTACAGAGCATAGGAATAGAATGACAGCATCTGTGGTTGAATACTCGCTTAGCAGTGAGTGTTTGTGATTACTAAGCAGGGAAGAGACTAACAGTAGCTGCCTGAGAAGAGAGGTGATTACTGAGCTGTACACTATGGATCACTAAGGTAAACAGCTAAAACAAAAATGGTATAACATTTTTAATAATGATGGTGAAAATGTTTAGTATTTAATTTGCAAACTTCCTACATCAATTTTACTTTGTGGTAAAACCCCTTTAAACTATTGTTATAGGGGATGTATATAATGGTATGTTATACCAAAAAACAGGATGTCCTGCACCTATTACTGAGCTGGTGATGTCCCACATATCACTAGTAGGGGTGACCGACTGTCATATATGTTGGCTCCCCAGATCATCACACCAGCAGTTGGGTCAGTGTGTGTGGCTCCAGAGTTAAAGCAGGAATAAAGTGCTCACAAGAAGATTCCCAGACATGTATCTGACCATCATTAGATCCCAAACAGAATCTAGATTTTAGCTCAAACTTGAAAAAAATTCAAAAGGAAAACAATGGGTCCAGCGATTGATAATCTTAAACCATATTTACTGAAGTAAAGGCACAAATAGGAGGGTACAGAACGGGATAAAGCACCGACGCGTTTCGGGCGTGTTCAGGCGCCCTTGTTCACAGTATGCTTTCACAAACAAAGTAACACTCTTAAATAGTTAAAAACGGGGGGTGGTCTAGTGATGACATCACTTCCACCCTAATCCAAAATATGTTACACTTAAACAGCACACATATATTGCTAATAGGAATAAAATATACAGAAACATGTCATAGTATTACAATCAGTAGATGTATGCCAGGTCAAAGCGGCTATTTAAACCTTGCGGAGCACGTGAGTCTAACTTATAAATCCATGCAGCTTCACGTATGCGCAGCATATGTTGGCGATCCCCTCCGTTTTTTAATGGTTTAATTCTTTCTATTCCGTAGCAGCAGAAGCTATCTACTGATCCATCATGGACCTCCACAAAATGCTACGCTGCACCAGAATGGGAGGAGAAGCCATGCTTAATGTGAGTGAGATGCTCTGAAATACGAATTTTCATCTTACGTATCGTACTGCCAATATAGAGTTTAAAGCATGTAGTACATTCAATGGCATAGATTACATACTCAGTATCACAGTTAATGAACTCCTTGATACTGTAATTTTTTCCTTGTATGTTCCATGTCACCGAATGTTTCTCTCTTTTCTGCAAATTTACATGCACCGCATCTTTTTTTTCCACAGGGGAAGAAACCTTTGAAGGCAAGCCAGGTATCTTTATTCCTTATTTCTGAGAAGTAATTAGGGGATATATGATTACCTATCGTATAGTTCCTTCTAGCTACAAAACCTACTCCCTTATCCACTATATTAGCTGTTAAAGGGTCTTGTCTTAGGATACCGATGTTTTTATAGAAAATCTGTTTCATTTGGTTGAATTCTACGCTATATTTCGTTATACATGCAATTTCTCCTTTCTTTTTGTTAGTCTTATCATCCTTCTCTCCCAATAAATCAGCCTGTGTCTTGTTCTGCATTTTTGTTCTTGCTTTTTTTAATTGATTTTTAGTATAACCTCTTGTTTTCAACCTTTGATCTATAATCTCAGTTTGTTTGAAATAATCCTGCTGCTGTGTACATGCTCGTCTGGCTCTATAGTATTCTCCAACTGGTATCGATTCTACTGTGTGTTTCGGGTGGCAACTATTTGCTTTCAAACTTGAAAAAGTCTCCTGCATGAGCTGGAACATTGCCTGAGTAAATAAAGAAGAGCCTGAAGCGCTGTCTGAATTTCTTCAGTTTTGAATGGTGTACAAGAAAACCGTGGGAGCTGCTCGTGCTTGTCCTCAGATTAAATGATCCTCACTGCTTGTGAACATCACCTAACCACTACTCCCAACACCTCCTAACAGTTTGGTCAGAACTGCCTATTTTGTGGCTGAAGCAGTGATGTCCATGTTCGGAAGAAGACTGACGGAGAGTGAGCACAGGACAATGCTGGATCCGAGAGGAGAGGTGAGTACTTACTTTTTTGTCTTAATAGGATAATGGTATTCTAATAAAATAATAAAAAAATTAACCAGGTAACCCTTCAAATAGTGGTCACATGACATTTTAATCTTCCGGCAAAAGACTTGTTCTGATTTAGGCAATGTGTCTGTGACATTTCCTGCTCATCACTGCAGTGTCCAGCTGTCATTCTATGGAATGGACCAAACACAGTTATCACACGTAAAAATACATATTCTATAATGAGAGGTCTTAGTTAACTTGATCTGACATACTATAGTGCATCACCGCCCTTGAATATTATCCTAGTACTTAAATGTAACTCTCTTAGCTTGTACCAAATATTGCTCACAGAACCCTTGTTGCATAAGGCGGTATGTCATGTCATGTCAGACTTTATTTTGTTTTCTTGTTATGAGCTACAAAATCCTATTTGTAATTTGCCCTGACAGTAGGAAGATGTCCTGTCCAGCAGCCTTTGGTTACTTCAGTCATTGCAAGAGCTTTAGGGTAGTCTCATTGGTCTGGATTGTAGTGTAGTGCTTGGTATGTATCTGACTGTATATTTTGGTCTTTATTATGCTTTACATTATCGCTTTCTTATGGATCTAGGTCCTGACCTTGGTTCTGTTTTTTTATTCATTCATTTTCTGGTTTGATCTTTAAAAATCTGATTTGTAATGAGATGGCGGAACCATATACAAAGAGGCTCTACGGAGGCATGAAGAGTTCCAGTGGCTCCCAGGCACCCAGTGCTCCGCCATATGGTGCATCCATAAAATGCTTTATTACGGAAATGTTCCTCTGGAAACTTTTGTAATGCAGAGGAAAAATCTTTTTGAAAATGGATGCATAAGTGAGTACATATCTACAGATGCCTTATTATCATGCATTCCCGGATTATCGGGGACACTCATGGAAAAATGGGAATTCTCCTAGGCTCCTGGGATAGTTGGCAAGTCTCCCAGGATGGTGTTGGCTAAGAAGCTGTGACTGCACCATCCACAGCAGGAGTCAGATGTAATGTACAGCTGGGGTCCTGCTATAGCGGCTGGGATAAGAGCTAGCCCCAATCCCGGCTGTTTAACACCCTAAATTCCACGGTCAGTAGCAGACTCAGCATCTGAATGGTCAACAGACGGAGGGAGCTCCCTTTGTCTAATCACTGGCACCCTGCAATCTATATAGCAGGGTGCTTATGTTTTATATGGCAGATAGAGGCCAATAATGGTCCCCAGATCTGTCATGAATAAAGTCTATTAGGCCTTGGTTGTGTAATGTGGGAAAAAAATGGAAAAACAATTAAAAAAAAATGGTTAAATGGTGTATAAAATAATAAAAAATAATAACACAAGGGCGTGGTTTGGCATGCCAGAGAGCAGCAGCACGGAGTAGGAGCTCCGCTGGGACCGCCGGACTTTTGAGCCACTGATAAGGCACGATGAGCCCCAAACAGGCTAAGAAGACCCCCAAGGGTGCAGGAACCCGCCGGGCATCAGATGCCCGCATCTCAAATTACTTTGCCCCACTGGCGGGCTTGCAATCCGCAAGCGACTCTGCCCCCTCATCCCCTGAGCGGGCGCCATCTTGCCGGCGCACACGTGCAGCGCTGGACTTACCCGCGGCTTCCCTGCAGAGGAGCGGCAGGCGCCGAGGCCAGCGAATGGGGCGCGAGAGACGCGACACGGCCGAGGAGGCAGGAGGACTGCCAGCTGTTGTCGGCCGGCGAGCTGGAGAGTGCCGGAGGCTGCAGCGACACAGAGGAGGAGACACGTGAGTGGCGCCCGGCGGAGAGTCGGCCCCGGAGTTCCGGTGGGCGCAGGGGGAGCCCGGAGCTGCCCGTTCAGAGCCAGGACAGCGCACCTCTGCAGAGAATGATGGCCACAGTAGCGGCAGATGGGAGTAAGGAGCGGCGGGAAGCTGGCCATGACCGTGGGGAGCAGACCCAGACAAGAGAAGCAGAGGAGTGGGCGCAGCTGGACAGGGGGATGGAGGCTCACTGCCAACCGCCATATCTCTCCCCCCAGAGCGGGACTGAACCACCACTGCCGCCCAGGATGAAAACAAGGGCACCCATATCCTCCCCTGAAGCAGCCAGGTCGGGGCAGGCCACAAGTGATGGGGGATCCCCCTTAACTGCCGCAGGACTAGGTTCAACCTTGTCTCCTGCTGCTGAAGGCACTCTCCTGACTACAGAGGACTGGCCATTGCTGGGGACTAACGCCTCATTGTTAGTGGGGGATGGGGTGTGTGGCCCTCTCCCGGCTGCTGGTGCCCCAGGTGACATGGGTGCTGCTCCATGCTCTAGAGCCACCGATCAGGCTATGCGAGTTCTGCAGGGACACCCGGAGCTGCAGGCACTATTAACGCTCATACCAACTAAAGCAGACCTGGCCGCGCTGTCACAGGATCTCAGGAGCGCCTGGCAGCGTGACCTGCATGTTGTGCAGGAGGACATTTCAGCTATACAAAATAGGGTGCAGAGTCTGGAGACATTTCAGGCTACAGTCCAGGCCACAGTGGCGGAGCTGCAGACCTCTGTTAAAAAGCAACAATGCGAGCACTCTGTTCTGATAGAGCACCTAGATGACTTAGAGAACAGGAACAGAAGGAACAATGTTAGGGTGCGAGGCCTGCCAGAGTCGGTCACAACACAGGATCTTGCTCAATCCCTTACTAAGATCTTCAATTCCATCTTGGGCAGAGGGGAGAACGAGCACATAGAGTTGGATCGTGCCCATAGAGCATTGCGTCCCCCGAGCCAAGATGATTCTAAGCCTAGGGACGTAATTTGCAGAATACACTATTACGCCATAAAGGAAGAGCTAATGAGGAAAGCACGAAATGCGCCGAACATCATGTTTGAGGGCTCCAAACTTGCTCTCTTCCCAGATCTTTCCCGCCTCACCTTGCGTCTTCGGGCAGCGACTAGGCCCTTACTGGCGGCCCTGCAGGAGAGACAGATACCCTATCGCTGGGGTTACCCTTTTTCTTTACAGGTGAGAACAGAGGGGACTGTCATCTTCCGCTCACCGGCGGATCTGCCAAGCTTCACCAAGGCATTGAAATTGCCGCCAGTGTCTCTTCCTGATTGGGACATGCTAGCGTCCGTGACCTCGAGTAGCCAGTTGGGCATTGGCCCAAGTAGAGAGAGGCCGCTTCGGGTCTTTGAGTCAACCAGGAGCTTCCGCCCTCAGAAGAATCAGAAGATAGTGTCCAGGATGGAAAGGGTGGCTTATGCTACGCGCTGATCTTCCGCTGGTGTAGTATATACCTCGGGATGTGGGACTGTTTTTCTTTCTTCCTATCTTGCTTAAGTATTTGCTTGCTATTCCATCAGGTTCTTATATGATGCGAGTTTCTGTCCTTATTAGGGGGCTCATGTTTTGCTAGATGCTCCGCTAGGGGTTCTCCTATTGAATGCATGTCAAAACTATGTGTTTGTTATTTCTAATGTGCCGATTTAGATGTAATAACTGTTTTAGTTGCGTAATGGCTCTGTTCAGTAATTGGTTCGTACCATGTAGATATATCCTTAAGTCCGGGAACTGGTCCTGACGCTGTCTCTGTACCTATGCCTCAAGGCCATATCAGAAACCTCTCTAGTGGTGCTAGGTGGTTCTGATTTACCCCAATAGGTGGAGACAGCGAGCACTATGTGCCCGCTTAATGCAGCAAAGGGTGCTGCGGTTTCTAGATTGCTTTGCCTACCTATAGTTCTAGATATGGGTGGGTTTTGGTTGTGTTTTGTTAAGATATGGTGTTATGTGAACGTTGATGGCATCCTCGGACTCGCCCTGATGTGGGGCCCTACTTCTATCCGTGGGAGACAGAGTGAGTGTAAGCCCATACGATGGTGACGATTACAATATCCTCCCTTAATGTCAAGGGGTTCAATATTCCAGAAAAACGATCCCAGGTTCTCTACTTTATGCACAGGCAAAAAACGCAGGTACTCTGCCTGCAGGAGACGCATATTCTAGCAGGGCAACTAGACTATTTTAGGAACAAATATTACCCATTATGGTGCCATAGTAGCAACTCTGTCAATAAGACTAAGGGAGTGGCAGTATTCTTTCATAAAAATTTACCGGTCAAGATCATAGACGTGAAGAAGGATAGGGAGGCACGTTATATTTTTGTTAAGTGTGAAATTGGGGGATTAGCATACACCATTGCTAATATATATGCCCCAAATAGTGGCCAGCTCTCTTTTTTCACCTCTACCCTTGATGAGCTAACGGGGTTTGCCCAGGGCAGGATAATTCTCTGCGGAGATTTTAATCTTACATTGCAGCCAGAGGTCGATTCCACGACAGGGCACTCCTTTATCTCCTTTAATAAATTAAACAAAATACGTAGACTCCTGCACCAATTACAATTATGTGATGTATGGAGGCTCCTGAACCCCAACGTAAGGGATTACTCATTTTATTCCCATCCGCATAAGAGCTATACCCGCATAGACTACATCTTTTTACAACATGCCCTTCTGCCCCAGGTTGAGGGAGCTAGTATTGGTAACATACTTCTCTCGGACCACGCTCCAGTACACTGTGAGTTGTCTCTGCCGAATCAACCTAGGAAAACGTTTTTGTGGAGGCTTAATGAATCGGTTCTAAATGACTCAGTCTGTGTTGCAGATCTTTCTCAAACGATTAAAAACTTTGTCAAGGATCATGAAAATGATCCAACCCCTAGTCAGTACAAATGGGAGTCGCTTAAGTGCGTAGCACGGGGGACTCTTATTAAACACGGCCCCAGACTTAAGAGGGAAGCGGTCGGCGAAGCTTGCGACGCTTTTAACTAAGCTTGCCACTGTGGAGAGCGCGCACAAATCCTCTCTGGCAGAGACTGACCTTCGTGACCTGTTGCAAGTCAGGCATGAAATTCGGCTGCTCCTTGATAAGAAATCGGCTAGGTACAAGCAAATTTGTGCCGGCTCTTATTATATGTGGAGCAATAAGCCAAGTAGGATGTTGGCGAGGGCTCTTAGGGACAGGAGGGCAGCTTTATATATCCCTTCTATTAAAGATGGCAGAGGGGCCATTATGCACCTAACCCCCAATATTCTGAGCTGTTTTCGGAGCTTTTATAGTAAACTGTATAACATCCCGCGGCAGAGGGGGGACCCATCAGCGCTGAGGGAGTTTGTGGAAAAGTTTGCTCCCAGGAGTGTTCCTCGTGATAGACTCCAGGAGTTGGAATCTCCATTCTCGGAGGCGGAGCTGCATCAGGCGATTGCCAGCCTGCCAATGGGGAAAAGCCCTGGCCCTGACGGGTTTACAGCTAAGTTTTATAAAACTGTTTAAAGACTGAATTATCGGAGCCATTGCTGGCCTCTTTTAACTTGGTCTCACAGGAACAAACCTTTCCTCCGGCTTTCTTACAGGCGGTAATCACGGTGATCCCCAAACCAGATAAGGACCCTTTATTGTGCTCAAGTTATAGGCCCATCTCCTTGCTCAACACGGACACGAAACTATATGCAAAACTCCTGGCGATTAGGCTCTCTGAGGTTCTCGTCCCCACCAGGGAAGCTAGGGATAATACCCTAAAAACTTTTTCTATTATTCATTATGCCCGGCAGAGAAACTTCCCTCTGATGCTTTTATCATTGGACGCTGAAAAGGCGTTCGACAGCGTGGACTGGGGCTTTCTGGAGTCGCTGGAGTAGGCCCCCTGATGAGACAGAAAATACTTGCTCTTTACGATGCCCCGTCGGCTCAAATTAGGGTAAATGGTTCACTGTCTGAGCCCCTAAAAATCCGAAATGGTACCAGACAGGGTTGTCCCCTTTCCCCCCTCCTCTATGTTATAGCCATGGAGTATCTACTGCAGGCGATCAGGGCATCGGAGGACATAGAGGGAATCGCCATCAAGGGATCGCAGTACAAGTGTGCGGCATTTGCCGATGACTTACTTTTGTATATCACTCGCCCACTATTGTCTCTCCCTGCTCTGATGCCGGTAATAGAAAGCTTCGGGGAACTTAGCAACTTTAAGGTGAACTACTCGAAGAGTAGAGCCTTGAATGTCTCCATGGATACCCAAACAGTTAGGCAGCTGGAATAAAATTTTCCCTTTACGTGGGCTAAAGATTCGTTTGTTTACCTCGGGGTCAAGATCCCCACCCAAAGCGATAAAATATTTGAATTAAACTTTCTCCATTTGCTCCAAACGCTGAAAGGAGATCTTTCTAAATGGGGAGGTAAAGATTTCTCAAGGATAGGGAGAATCAATATCGTAAAAATGAATATTTTGCCCCGGTTACTTATTTCAAACTATCCCAATTCGACTCCCGAACTCCTTTTTCCTAGACTTTAATAAAAGTATCAAGAAATTTGTGTGGGCCAATAAAAACCCTCGGATTACGAGGGAAGTCCTAGTTAGGGCAAAGGAGAGGGGCGGTTTGGCACTCCCAGATCTCAAACTACTATGTAGCCGCGGCTGCTGCTAGGATATTAGATGGATTCCACCACACGAGAACTAAGAGCTGGGTACGAATGGAGGAGGAGATGTATGATGTACCCCTATCTTCGGTCCCCTGGTTGGATTCTTCTAGATTAAAATGTGCGGTTTCTCAGCTGCCCCTGGTGTCGCAAATCACTTCCTTACTACATAGGTCTATGAGCCGGCAGTATCATCTTTTTGAACCAAACGGACCCCTTACCCCACTAAAGGGTAACGCCTCCCTAAACATTAACATCCCCTGTTTGCTGTATCGCGATGGTCAGGGAAAGGCTCTTGCAACCTTCAGAGATTATACTGCCTCCTCCTTCTTTAAACAGTATGAAGACTATGTTATATTGCAGAACAGGTCACCCAACGTCTGGCTTCAGTACATGCAGCTTAGGCATTTTTTTAATGTTAATAAAAAGAAGCTAGATCTAGTTAGGCCACTGACCAGATTTGAGACTCTCTGTGTGCAGCACCATCCCCCTAGTCATTTGATATCAACAACATACAGGTTGTTGCTGGAGGACGTGTGTCTGCGATACCACCGAATTACCAAGCCAGCTGGGAGAGGGAGTTGGGTGACACCTACAGTGCAGATGACTGGACCAAAGCCTGCATCTTAGCGCATAAAGCATCTGTCTCCTGCAGAATTCAGGAACTCAACTATAAGGTTCTGTCAAAGTGGTACAGGGTGCCCACGTTCCTGCATTCTATCTATCCACAGGTCCCGTCTACTTGCTGGAGATGCGGACTAGCACCAGGCACAATGTCCCTCATCTGGTGGGATGCACAGAGATTCGTCCCTTTTGGGCCAAGGTTGTGGACTTAATTGAAATTATCACAGGCATCAGATTGCAAGATGATCCCTCGGTTCTTCTCCTCTTTATCCTTCCTATACCTATGCGCATTCTCAGGGGAAGTCTGATAGTCTTCCTACTGGTAGCTGCGAAAGCCATCATCCCGAGGAAATGGAGGTCTACACAACCCCCCACCATAGTGGAGTGGTTTAAAGAGATCTTCTGTCTTCAGAGGATGGAGGAGATCCGAGCAGGTCAGATGCAGTCTTTGGACAAATACCAGGGGACATGGAGAGGGTGGATGCTGTTTACTGCCACGCCGGAGTACCGGACGTTTGGCTGAGATGTACGTGCGTGGTGTTTGGGTTCCTGGGTCGTATGGGCGACTAACTGAAGCAAAGTCTCCGGGTACGGTAGCGTTTGGGAGGGGGGTCTGGCTGGGGCGAGTCCGAGGAGTCAGGAGTGTGTTTTTGTTTCCTAATGCCATCGGTTTCTTGGATTGAATGTTCTTTCTTTAAGTATATTTACGATTATCTATTTGAAGCAAAATATTCCTTATCACTTCAGCAAAAGTACCAATGTAGAGTAATAGACACTAATGTATTGCTTGGGCGATTTGGCAACTCTTACTGTATAGAGACCTCACTAGCCTTATTGTGATGCCCCATCTCCCTGCTTCCCTACCTTTCCCTCTCGTGTGTCCCCCCCCCTCCCCCCTTTTTTTTTTTTGCTTGTTTTGTTTGTGGTGTTTTGTCCTCTTGTTTTGTTGTTGTCACCTTCCCGATCCACTTCCATACCCGTCCTTCTTCCCCCATGGCTGGTGTACCATATACGAAATATACTCTACAGAACCATGATGTGTACTATTTTGAGTTACTTCTTTGAAAGTTATATGCGCATGTAACTGAGTATGCTTCTGTAAAATTGCTTTGTGATTTGTATCTTGCTTGTCAATAAAGCTACGTTGAAAAAGAAAAAATAATAACACAAAACCCCTTTTTCCCCCAATAAAAATTCCTGAATTAAAAAAAAAAACAAATAAATTAAAAACGTACACATAATAGGTTTTTATTTTCCTGTGAAGAGGAAAAATCTCTCGACTCCTGAGAGAGCTGTCAAGTCCCTTATGTAGTAGTGAAACCAGTGTAAAGTCTCGCAAGACACTGCCCTGATGTCACTTGGTGCAGAGCCTTACATGGCCTTGCCATGCTTCATACAATTTTGTATAGAAGTAGGGTGGGTAATGGGATTTGCTGGGATTGTTATTCCAGACCTGGGTATTGTATGGCCCACATCCGCCGCTTTAACTGGCCCACGTGAGATTTTACGTGCAACTCAGTCCCCAGCGCCGCCGCCATTGGCTGACCGTTGAGGTCCCAAGGTTCTTTGGACACACATACAACTGCAGGCTTCTGCGGAGCGGAGAGCGAAGGTTTTCCGCTTCACAGGCTTGCGGCTCACCGGAGTACACAGCACAGAAGGCGTGAGAGTGTCATCACGTTGCAGGCGTGGCCTAATGACGTCATGCCGCCTGTGTAGGAAAAAGATGGAGAACAGCTGTAGCATCAGGGAGCAGGGGAGAGGTGAGTACTGTTAGTTTTTATTTTTAATTAGCCCTCTCTACCTGCTGTGGGACATATAACCTGCCTATATACCCAATGGGGGACCTATATACCTACTGGAGGACATATATCCTACCTATGTACCAACTGGGGGACATATAACCTACCTATATACCCACTGGGGGACCTATAACCTACCTACTATATACCTGCTGGGAGACCTATAACCTGCCTATATACCTACTGGGGGACCTATAACCTACCTATATACCTGCTGGAGGACATATATCCTACCTATATACCAACTGGGGGATCTATAACCTGCCTATATACATACTGGGGGACATATTAAATCCCATGGACCTATAATACCACAATCTGGGGGACTATAACCTACCTATATCCTACTGGGGGCCTATACCTCCATATACCTACTGGGGGACCTATAACCTACCTATATACCAACTGGGGGATCTATAACCTTCCTATATACCCACTGGGGGACCTATAACCTACCTACTATATACCTACGGGGAGACCTATAACCTACCTATATACCTGCTGGGGGACATTAAACTATATACCTACCTACTGGGGAAAATATAACTTACTGGGGGACCATATTACCCATACTGGGGGACATATAAATTACTGGGGGACCCTATTACCTATACTGAGAGACATATAATTTGCTGTGTTGTGAAGTCACTAACAGTGGTTAAGACGGTTGTTAAGGCCTCAAGTTTATTGATAAGAGAGAACTGAGTTGAATATATAATATATTAGTCTGGCCCTCTAAAACCACCCCAGTTTCTCATGTGGCCCCATGGGGAAAAAAATAATAATAAATAAATAAATAAATAATATGTGTTTGATTGTGTAATTGCGATCAATACTTTATCATTATATCAGCAAGGATGGTGGTCAGCAAACTAGAAATATTGTAAACAAGCATGAGATAACCTAGCTGTTCTTGTGTGTGTGTAATGTGGGGGATCAAAATACTTTATCCTTTATCAGCAGAAGGGGATGGGTGGTCAGCAAACTAGGAAACTATCTGTAAACAAGCAGGGCAGATAACCTGCTGTATCTTTTATATGAAGCAAAATCAGAGTAGAACTGTTTTTGGTAAGAGTGCTCACATACCTTGCCTACATGTTTAAAACCAATTGATGAAAAAGAAACAACGCTTAATTATCTCCCCAGCCTAGCGGATCACTGGTCACAGCAATGACTCACGTCAGCTGGGTAGGCATTTCCAGCCATTTCTTATGTGTCGACTAGGAAGCGGAGATCAGAGAGGCCGGGGCAGAATAGCAGTGGCAGCAGATTAGATCTATAAGGTCTGTTCATTTCTAACATAAACAATGACATTCTTAAATTGAAAAAAAGTATTTGCCTGACAATCCCTATAAGTGTCTCATAAGTAACTTTAAAGAGATAGGGCGACATGTCCGAAAAGTGGCGTATCCATGCCAGTATTAGGCGCATTAAATCAGTGTAAAGTGTGCCAGAAAGTCCGATATTTTCTAAAATCTGGCATCAGGTATACCCGGTATAGAAAACGTAATGCGTCTAAAAAGGCGCATTGCGGCGAATGATGCGCATTGCGTCAAAAAAAGTGCATTGCGCAATTTGCGGCACATAGCAGATCAGTGGTAGTATATGTAATGCGCCTATCGCAGCGCATTGCCCGACGGAGGGGCATAACATATGTAATGCGCCTCAATAGGTGCATTGCGCAACGGAGGCGCACAGTGCACCATATTTAGGCGCATTACAAAGCGTTATGCCCGGCATAAAATGCGCCTAGTTTTGGTGTATGACAGATCATTTACAACAAGAATATGGCATCAAAAGTGGTTTTGGCGCAAAATAGACCAAAAAACTGGCGTTGGCGTGTTTGGACATGTCGCCCTTAATTGTCTTGTTCTTGTTCCAAACGCATCCTTGAGAAATTGTATCTATTCTCGCTCCGGGTTGATTCACAGAAAATCCCTCTGAAACTCTGTTTCCTTAATTAATTAGTTAATCTATTTTTATAAGGATCTGATCCGAGAGGCACATTTAACGCACCGTCATTAATAGACATGTGAAATTTTTGCGGCGACATGTGTGAGCAAGTCTGTGCATTTTATCTTCATGATTTTATTTTATTTTTTTAATTTCGCAAATCCTGGGCCCAGCTTGATCCTCTATAATAAGCTGTCATGTGCTGAAGTTTATGCATCCCAGCAATTCCTTGCCATTTTTACAGTAACAGTATAAAGATAAACTGCTCATTCCGAAATTAGCAATGTGGGATTAACAGGAATTTATGCTCAAGGGAATGCATCACCTTAACCCTTTCCTGTAATAAGGTAAGTAGGTCATTCCTATAACATATTACTATAGCATGGTCACAGTGTGTAAACAGGAGCTGTGCTCGCACCATGACCAACAGGCACTGGCTATAATAGGCAGCCAGCATCCTGCACTAGTGGCCAGGGTCCGAGATAACTTCATCCCTAGAAATTTCACCCTTAAGATACCAGGGTTAATAATAAGTGCGACATCTAAGGCATGTGACAGATCAAGGGTGCTTCCTTTATTTGGCCATCGGTAACATACGACCGTAAGCACGGGGCGTCGATTAGTTATCACTTAGCCTAGGACTCAACACAGGTCCCCATTTTTGCCAATAGTTTCCGCCTGACAGTTTTACACTGTGCTAAAGGATCCTGACAGGCAGTTATCTTTTGGAATGCTAAATATAGTATCAATAAGTATTCCAAAGCATTATGTAAGTGACCATAGAATGCAGATTCCCCTAATGGAACAAAAAAGTAAAATAGAGATAAAAAAAAACTGTCCTAAAAAAAACTTATCCTACCCCCTGAAAAAAACAATAAATACATCTGCATGTTTTTCTCACTATCTGACATGAAATCATAATAAACTTTCCCCGTTTTAGGTCAATTTGTAACTAAAATTAATTATATTTGCAAAATGCCAGAATGATGAGAGAGATAATTTTTAAGGCATTTTTATTACTTTCTGAAAAGTCAAAACTTTACATACACTAGGATTACTATGTCTTTAAACAATTTGGGGCAGTCCATATGATGATGTCATGTCTTTGGAAGCTTCTGGTTTATCGGCAGCATTTGAGATAGAGACAGCTGTGCATGTATTTTAAGGCACAGCAGAAACACACTGCTTCTGTATGTAACATCATGAGAAAGTCTAAAGAAATCAGCCAAGATATCAGGAAGAGAATTGTGGACTTGCACAAATCGGGTTAATCCTTGGGTGCAATTTTCTGATACCTGAAGGTGCCTCATTCATCCCTACAAACAATTACATGCAAGTACAAAAAAAGATGGGAATGTCCAGCCATCATACTGCTAAGGAAGGAGATGGGTTCTGTGTCTCCGAGATGGGCATGCTTTGGTCCAACATGTGCATATCAGCCCAAGAACAAAAGCAAAAGACTTTGTGAAGATGATGGAAGACCACACTGCTAGTAAGAAGCCATTACTCCAAAATAAACACATAAAAACCAGATTAATGTTTGCAAATGCACACAGGAACAAAAACTTACATTTTTGGAGACATGTCCTGTGGTCTGACAAAACTAAAATTGACCTTTTTGGCAATAATGACCTGTGTGTTACATTTGGAGGAAAAAGGAAGAAGCTTTGAATCCTAGGAACACCATCACAACTGTGAAACACGGGGGTGGTAACATCATGTTGTTGGGTTGTTTTGCTGTAGGAGGGACTGATGCACTTCACAAAATAGATTACATCATGAGGAAAGAAGATTATGGGGCAATACTGAAGTAATATCTCAAGACATCAGCCAGGAAGTTAAAAGCTTGGGCAGAAATGGGTCTTCCAAATGGACAATGACCTGAAGCATACTGCCAAACTGGTTACAAAGTGGCTTAAGGAGAACCAAGTCAATGTTTTGGAGCGGCCATCACAAAGCCCTGATCTCAATCCTATTGAAAATTTATGGGCAAAGCTGAAAAAGACAGGTGCGAGCAAAACGACCTACAAACTTGGCTCAGTTACACCAGTTCTGTCAGGAGGAATGGGCCAAAATTCCTACCAACTATTGTGAGAAGCTTGTGGAAGGATATTAATTGTATACCATAGAAAATATGTATTTGGTAATGCTACAATTATAAAGGGGCACTAAAGTTAACTTTTTGTTTACCCTGTATGGACTGAACAAATTAAAAAGTAAAGAAAGATGGAGAAGAAGAAACATAAAAATTACTTCAACAATTAAATATACTCCAAAATAAAAAAGTAGGATTAAAACTAGATTCTGCCAAAACCAAGCCCTCATGTAGCTATGCCAACAAAAGAAGAAAGTTATGGATCTTGACATGCAGGAATACAAAATGACTATAGGCGACATATACCAATACGCAAACGCCAGTTTTTTGGTCTATTTTGTGCCAAAAACACTTTTGACGCCATATTCTCAATGTAAATGAACTGTTGTACACAGAAACTAGGCACATTATACGCCGTGCACAACACCTTGTAATGTGCCGAAAAAGGCGCATTACATACACTAGTAAAGATACATTTTGAGCCTCTGTTCGCATTGCGCCTCGATAGGCGCATAACATACACTACCAATGATATGCTATGCTCCACGATTTGCGCAATGCGCCTATTTAGTCGCATTAAGTTTATTATGCAAGGTATACCTGATGCCAGATTTTTGAAGGATCAGGCTTTCTGGTGCACTTTACACTGATTTAAAGTGCCTAGAAACTGCCGCGGCGCCACCAATTTTCGGACATGTAACCTTTTGTTACTATAAAACATGATTTTCATGTGAAAAAGTTTTTCCTACTGTTTCTACTGCATAGTAACCAGGGAGAAAATTAATGAAACAATGATAGATTTTTTTTCTCCCCAAAAAATAGAAAAAAAATCATAAAAAAGAATTTCTATTCAGCCAATAGCTAGTAGTATAATGTTGTACCGTGTTAGCCATAGAAAGTAGTAGAATAGTGAAGAAATCAGGCGATACCTTTTTCAGGCTAACTGATTATGTTTGATGGTGAGCTTTCGAGAGAACTAGCTCCCTTCTTCAGATAGGTTGTTATACAAGAAATGACACAAATTATACAAGAAATTTCTTGTATAACAACCTGTCTGAAGAAGGGAGCTAGTTCTCTCGAAAGCTCACCATCAAACATACTCAGTTAGCCTGAAAAAGGTATCGCCTGATTTCTTCACTATTCTACTTCTTATGCAGCCAATAGTTAGGTTATTGTGAAATGCAACTTGTCCTGCAAAAAAACAAAAACCCAAACCATGCAGTTTAAATAAAACCAAAAACCCTTTAAAGGCTATTTCTACACCCACCAATTTTTCTGGTGTTTTTAGTATTTTTAAACTGCTAAAAACCCCAAGGGTTCCCTGGCGGCATAACACAATAAAAAAACCCCGTGCTGTATTTTAAATACACCCTTTTTTTTTTATTCCGCCGCTTAAAAAATCCGGGAATAGGTCACATGTTGAAAATTTTCCTCTGGATTCTAATCGGATTTGCAAATCCAAAAACTGACTGTGGCTTTTGCGCAAACTGCCCCCCCCCATTTACCCTTAACTTTGCGGGCCAAAAAAAAACGGGAAAAAGCTGGCTAGATTGAATTGGGGGGCCCCAAAATTTGTTTCCCGGGGCCTTTGTCACTTTAAAACGGTATGGTTTTTGTAAAACCCCTTTTTTGTTTAAAACCTTTGGCACATCGCACAATGCTGGTGTGACATGGAAACTTTCCCAAAAGTTTTTTAAATTCGGGGCACAGATTGGGGAAAATTTTATGGCGTACCGGCGGTTCATAAAAAAAAAGTGACCCCCTTTCAAACGTGTACCCCCCCCCAAGTTTTTTTTTTTTAAATAAGGGACCTCTAAAATTTTGGGAAAAAGACGGGAAAACTGAAAATGGTTTGGGGGGCCCAAATGCTTCGCGAAAACCACCCCTAAAATTTTAAATGGTAAAAAAGGCCTTTTTGGATGGGGCCCTTACCCTACCAGTCTACCCGGGGGAAAAACCTCACGCCAAGTGCTTAATTCTACTCAGGGGCCCCCAAAAATTTTTTCTAAATGTTGAAAAGGGCTCTTTTAATCCCTCTGTGCTTGATTTCCCCAAAATTAAGTAGAATGACAAAGTGCACACTTGGGTGGCGCAACATACAAAACACTTTCCAAAAAACAGTTGCACACTAAAAACAAAAAAACATAAAAGGGGGCCTGGGAAATTTTTTGAAAAAGAAATTTTTTCAATCGGGATACATAAAAAATTTTTGATGTTCTTAGTTCACATTTTTGATCAAAATTGCTTAAAACCCCCCCCCCCCAAAATCTTAAAGGGACCTCAAAAATTGGCCTGGTGGGTTTAAACACTATTTTTTACCCTTCTCTTTGGGGTCTTTTCAGCCCTCCAACTTCGGGCAGTGAAGGCCCCACCAGCAACTGGGTACACTCCCTTGTTTTTAAAACCCTGTAAAAGGGGGGTAAAGTGAAAAAAAACTAAAATGGGCAAGCCACTTTCAAACATAAGGTTTTTTGATGGGGCAAACCCATAAATTGTTTCAAAGTTTGCATTTGGGGCCCCTTTGAATTTTGGGGGTTTGCTTAAGCAATTTTGTTTCAAAAGTGGAGCTAAGCCCTCAAAAATTTTTTCCCTGTATCCTAGATACCCAAAAGTTTTTTTCAAAAATCCCTATTTTCCCCTTTTGATAGTTACTTTATTTTTGAATTTTCTACTTTTTTTGGAAAACCCCAAAAAATGAAGTACATTTTAAATTTTCCCCCCTCCTTCCCGAGCATGATACAGGGGGGTTCGGGGGGGTTTCGGAGGGGGGCTCACCCACTAATCTTACAGGGCAGGTGCCACTAAAAATTTTACAGCCATCCCCTTCTGGAGTGCGGGGTCAAAGATACTCCGACCCGGGCTTTTTAAACCATTAGATGCCAGGGTTTCAATAACCAGAACATGTAAGGATAAAGGAATGGTGCTGTGCACCGTTTCATTGCCCGTTTCGACCCCCCTAATGAAAAAATTTGGGGGTAGCAAACCATTTATTGAAGGGTTCAGCACCCCTTTTTTTGGTTTTTAACCCTTCTGTTACCAACCCCTAAAAAAAACGCTGTCTACTCGACCGGGAAACTGTGTCATTGAGTTTGCAAAAAACTCTGCCACCCCTTGCCCTCAAAATTTAAGACCATAAACCCTGAAAAATTGGAACCTTTGCATGGGAAAAAACCAATCTACAAACAGTCATTGACTGCTACTGCAGACTCTTCCGGGGACACAATCTGGGGATTAAAAACAAAGTTTTTTTTTTAAAAATTAACCGGCTTCAAAGGAAAGACCCTTAAAAACCCCCGCTTTAAAAACCCCCAAAATTTTTTAAAAAGTGAGAAGGGGTTTGTTTAACCATCTTTTACTTGGAAAAAAAATGACATTTGAAATTTTCCCTTTTCCTTAAAGCAAAGGAAACCCAAACCTTCATTTTAAAACCCCCAGAAGGGTTAAAACCCGAAAAAAGTCTTTTCAACCACCATTATTAAAAATTAAAAAAATGGGCCCTCACTATCCTTCCTTAAACCCCATTGACCCCCAAACCTGCTTTACCCACAAATTAAAAATTTCCAAAAAGAGTATTTTAAACCCCCATTTTATTGAAACTGGGCCCTTGAATAACCCCGTCCTGGCCCAGCATAGCCCCAAAACCCGCATAACCCCCCCGGGTTTAAGAAATTCCCGGGAAAAAGGAAGTCTTTTAAACCCCCAAATTTTTTTAAAATGGACATGACTAACCCCCTTTCCCGGGAACCCCCAGCCCTGACCCCCTTTAAAACTACATACCCACAGATTAAAAATGCCCCAAAAAGGGTCTTTCCCAAACCCCCATTTTTTAAATTTTCACTGGGCATATAAATGTCCCTTCCGGGTAGGCCCCTTGCCCCTTTCCCTATGAGGTGGGCCCAAAAAGAGCTTCACTTTGGGAAAAACTGGTTAATAACGGCCTCCCGTTTCCAACCCAGGGGCCCTTTTTCCCTTTACATTCTTTTTTTCATTTTACCCAACGTGCCCGGAGGGAAAAGTCCCCTGTAAAATTTTTTCTCTGTCCCCTCCCATACTCCCGCCTCTGAAAAAACCTACATCTGGGCAAGTTTTCCTGTACCCCCCCCCCTTTTAAAAATTCCCAAAGGAATTTTTTTCCATTAAATTTTGTACATGCAAGTTTTTTATAGTTTTTAAAAATTCCCAGAAAACCAATTTTTAAAATAGGGGGAATCCCACCATGTCTTTTTTTCCCTTTTTAATTGTAAAAAATTTGGGGGGGTCCCCCAATAAAAGGGGGTTGATAGCTATGTTAAAAAAACTTGAAAAAAAAAATTTATTTTGCAATATGTGTCCATTTTAAAAGTGGGCCTACCTATTCCCGGTTTTTTTTACCGCCCCCATCACCCTTTAGCCCCCTCTTGACCCAAATTTTGAAAACAAACGTCTGTTTGAAAACCAAAAATTTTTTTTATAAAAGGACCCCCTATAAAAGGGTGCATGTCCAGCAAAATGCCCCCAAAAAATTTAAAACATACCCATGAGCTACTTTTGGGCAATTTTTGAAAAACAAAATGTCTGGTTTAAAAAAACATTTTTTTTATAAAAGGACCCTTTGTATAGCGCATTCACAGCAAAAAAGCCCCCAAAAATTCAAAACAATGACCCTTTAGCCACTTTGGACAATTGTGAAGAACAAATGTCTGTTAGAAACAAAACATTTTTTATAATAGGCACCTGTAGAATAGCTGCAAGGTCACAGCAAAATCCCCAAAAATTCAAAGCCAGACCCTTGAGCCCACACTCTGCGCTGAACGAATCTCTAAGCAGGAAGAAATCAAATACGCGTCTCACAAAGAGCCAGACATTTTTTAGTCTATAATACAGAATTCTATTCTAGCATATAGCTGCTATCCGATCACAAGCCTACTGCCCCCCGCGCTAAACATCTTTATCAACAAACACTGACCCTTCCCCTACTTCTTGAGTGTACAATTGTCGCAGACAACAATATGAGCGACTTCTTAGAAGCTCGAGAAATTCTTTGATATAGCGCTAAATAGGATCCTGTAGTTATTGCTGCATTTCATAGCCCAGCAAATGACCCAAAAAATTATAAAAATGACTTTTCTCAGCCACTGTTAAAAATTGAGAGGGAAAAAGCCACTTAGAAGCCACATTTCTGTCCAAAGGACCATGATTATTGCTGTATCTCACAGCACCATGACCCAAAAAATTATAAATATGACTTCTACAGTCCACTATTAAAAAATTATTATTGAGAAATGCCACTTGAAGCCACATTTCTGTTCCAAAAGGACCATAATTATACTGTATCTCACAGCAACATGGACCTCAAAAACCATTGACAATGCGAAAACTTCTAAAGAAACAGTAGTAAATGGAATTACGGTGTTGTCATGAAACCTGCTGTCTTTTACAGTCTCCTCACGCAAAACAACAAAAAGAACTGTATGGGAAAAGAGAATAAAAATTGCAATAATAAAATGATCATTTAAAAAAAAGTTTCAAGAGGACCATTTCTGTTGAAGAGGAATATGAAGTAGACCCGGCAACTAACGGTGACCCTCGGCAATTGGGCCACAACAACATCAGAGATCCATGCCTGATCTCAACTTAAATGAAAGTCAAAACGATCCCACAATATCTGTGGAAAGTTCAGATGCGTTGTCTGTAATAGACTCCTCCAGCTGTGGCTGAAGTCCGTCTCAAGGATATGACGCTGGCTGCTGGGCAGGACAACACCTCTTATGGGCGTGGGCAAGCGAGAACGGGCATTTCGTCCATTTTGGATACCCGAAGTCTATTGGGGTCCGAACACATACAAAAAACATTGTGTTAGAGAACGCAGATACGGCACCATGATCTTAAGGCTGGTCTCTGTTGTTGGATGTGTGCCCTGCATTGCATGCGTTGGTGAGGTGGAAAATTAAAGATTGCCATAGGTCACCCATTATGCTTCTCTGCCACCCTGGCCCTGCTCTGCGCCGCTACGGCTACTTGGCACTCTATTCTGCTGTCACGTCGCTGATGTTTGTTCCACAACCGGAACATTTATGAACGTGAAAGCAGACGCAAACAGAATGGTCCTCCATTGATCAATCAGCAAGGTCTCCATATCCCTGCATTTTACTCTCTATTTGGTGGGTGGGAAGGAAAGTTCTGAGTTTTGTTGTACCGGGGATCCAGGAGGGTGGCCACCCATTAACTGTTTGTTCATTTTGTATGGCCTTAATCGAGATCATGTTGGAAGGAAATGGACGAATCCAAGCACTCATGTGAGAGATGGACCCTTGATTTCCCAAGACCTCCTTGGGTCGAGGGGCACTAGCTAACTGATCTTCCTCAACTTCCTCCTCCGCCTCAAATTCGCGCCAACCTCTTTCCAAGGCTAGGACGTCGGTAACATCGGTGTCTAAGAATACCTCCTCCTCCTCCTCCGCTGCCTCCGGCACAGCTTCAACACAGCCCTGACTTGCCTGAGATGATGCACCCTGAGAGCTGATGCGCCACCTTGCACTAGCTCTGGACCCCGAACCACTGCCTAATGAAGACCGATGAAATTGTGAAACTGTCGGGCCTTGTGGATTTGACGGAGAGAAAGGCTCCGTGTCCGCATCTGTGTCCGTCTCCTCCTCCGTCGCTGGCGGGACCTGTTTCAGAGTGTCCAACGATCGTTCCAGAACTAAGATCACCACAATGCTCATGCTGACAAGGGCATTGTCCGCACTGACCATTTTGGTGGCTTCTTCAAAACTGGCAAGGATGGTGCAGACTCTTTCACCTGCCTCCACTCTCGGTGGCTCAACACCCCGAGGTCCGCACCGCTGCTTGTCAGGCCATGTGTCACTTCGTACTGCGTATGGCATTGCCTGCTGCCACAATCGCTGGAGCATGTGGAGGGTGGAATTCCAGCGTGTTGCCACGTCAACAATGAGACGGTTGACGGGGAGGCCGAGCTGACGCTGCAACGCAGCCAGGCGGGACGAAGCAGGGTGCGAACGGCGGAAGTGCGAACTTAGACTTCGAGCCTTCCTCAGCAGGCATCCAGACCCGGGTAGCTCTTAGAAATTTCTGGACGACAAGGTTCATGACATGTGCCAGGCAAGGGATGTGCTCCAGCCTACCGATCTTAAGGGCGGCCAGCAGATTTCGCCGTTATCGCACACCACCTTGCCTGGCACAAGGTTCTTGGCACCCAGCCAGCGCTCGGTCTCGTTGCGGAGAGCCGTCCACAGCTCCTGACCTGTGTGTGGACGGTCTCCAAGACAGATTAATTTCAACACGGCCTGGTTTCTCTGGCACGTGATGCCACCAGAGGACCTTGGGGGAAAGAACCCTGCACCATCCCTGCGGTTTTGAAGAGCGTGCGCCGAGCCTGAGAGCCACCGTCACCCCCAGAGACATCCACCCAGCTCACCCAGTGAGCTGTCACAGAGATATAGCGGCCTTGGCCGTGCTTACTAGTCCATGTGTCGGTGTCAGATGGACTGTTCCGGCCACCGCTGCAGACCAGGCGCGTGATATTTTAGATGTCACGTGGCTGGCCAGGGCAGGGACGGCTTTTCTTGCAATGAATTGCCTGCTCGGCATCTGGTATTGGGGGCAGGCAAGGGCCATGACGTGGCGGGAACCCATCTGTGTCCACCAGACGGAAAGGCAACATTTCCAAGGCCAAAAGCCTGGCAATGCCGACATTCAGGCTTTTGGCCTTGGATGGTTTGGGTTAAAGTGTTTCTTCTGCTCCCAAACCTGGAAGACAGAAGGCTGGCTGCTAGACTGGCCGCTGTACGGCGTGCAGGTCGTCAAACTGGCGGAAGGAGAAGGGGTAGGATGGGTCTCTGGTGGTGCTGGTGGTACTCTCGGGCGACGGTGGAAGCTGAAGCGGAGGCTGATCCCTGATCATGACTCTGAGAGACATGGGCAGCTGAGGAACGCTTGGTGGTGGCGGAGGAGGAGGAGGCGGAGACAGAGGGTGTGACAGTGGTTGGAGGCCCGGCGTCGGTCTGGCCTTTTTGGCCAAGTGTTGCCTCCATTTCAACTCATGCATTCGCTGCATGTGACTAGACATGTTGGTGGTGGTTAACCACCTAAGGTTCTTGCCTCTACTTATGCGTTTACGGCAAAGGCGGCATATGACATCGCTGGGTGAATCAGAGGCTTGCTCAAAGAAGGCCCAGGCTTGAGAGGTCCTGGACCTTTTTGACGGCGATAAGCGAGGAGCGGGGTTTGCGCTGACCGTGGCTGGCGGAATCATATCAGCGGACTTCTGCGACCGCCCTCTCCCTTTTTGAGGCGGAACCCGTACTGACCTACCCCATCGTCTTCCTCCTCGTCCAGTGATGAAGCGCTCGCAAGCACATTCGCCTGAAAAGACCACGTTGGATCCGCAATGTCGTCATCATCATCATCATCAACACAGGTGACTTCGTCGTCCTGACATTCTGCATCCAGGAGCTGCGGGCTACAAGCAAGAGGGACTGCAAGGCGTTGCCGACCGCCCGGGATTTTTTGCCGATTGACCGGCTTCCTTCTCCCCTCTGATGGCATCAGTAACTGAGCGTCAGAGCAGAGAAAATCATCCTCTTTGGCCTCTTGATCTTTTAACATGCCTTCTGACCCCAACCGCATTTTGTCATCAAAGAGGTCTTCAAAAATTGATTATCCACAGTGTGGTGGTAACACGAGTTGACATTGGGCTCTTCATGGTGGACGGATGCTGGTGATAGCTGATGACGACATTTGGTGGCCCGTGACTGGGAGTGACGAGGAGGTAAGACTGCTGATGCAGGTTGCAATAACCTCTGAAGGACGATTGGCGACGCTGTTCGTTACACGAGATTCACAGGGCCCTGACCCCATGCGATGACAGACCTGACGGTCCTTGCACCTTGATGATCCGCTGCATGCGTGTTGTCGCAGCACTCGGAAGGAAGCACCTTCTCTCCGTACCTCTAACCTCCCATGTCCTAACCCCCTCATTGCTCGCTTACCACCTGAATTTTCGCTCCATGTTTTCAGAAATATAAAAATTTGAGAAGGTATGGAATTGTTTTGGAAAGTCTCTTATTAAAAGACGGCAAAATCAAAAGACCCTCAAATCAAAACAAAATTGCTGGATTCAAATATAACTGCAAATTAGATCTATCAAGTCAACAAAGCTGGCCTGCGCCATAGTGAAAAAACACGTAACTGAAATGTATTCGGATAATAAAAGGTATTTTTTGCACCTAATCAATCACCTGTTGTAACTACACAATTGCGGATTCAAATTAACTGATGGTGGCTCTATCAACAAATCTTGACTGGGCAAAGTGCAAAAAACACCGTAACTGTAATGTATCGGATTAATAAAAGTATTTTGGCACCTATCAATTCGACCTGTTGAGACCTACAAAATTGCTGTATTCCAATTTAAGCTGCAAAGTAGATCTATCAACAAAGTGGACTGCGCCAAAGTGGAAAAAACACGTATCTGTAATGTATCGGAAAATTAAAGGAATTTTTTTGGCACCTATCAATTCACCTGTGTAACTACACCAATTGCTGATTCAAATTAACTGCAAGGTGCTCTATCACAAATCTGACTGGGCAAAAGTGCAAAAAAAAACTATATTAAATGTATTAGGTTAATAAAAGGTATTTTTTGGCACCCTATCAATTCATCTTCACTAATCACCTGTGGTAACTACACAATTGCTGGAATTCAAATTTAACTGCAAGTGGCTCTATCAACAAATCTGGAACTGTGCAAAAGTGAAAAAACACGAATCTGTAATGTATTCGGATAATAAAAGGTCTTTTTTTGGCACCCTATAAATTCACCCTTGTGGTAACTACAACAATTGCTGATTCAAATTTAAGCTGCAGAGGAGGCTCTATCCACAAATTTTTTTTCTGGACTGGGCAAAAAGTAAAAAACATGTATCTGTTAATGTATTTCGTATAATAATAGGTATTTTTTGGCACTATCAATTCACCTGTGGTGACTAAAAAATTGCAGTATTCACATTTAAGTGCAAGGGTAACCTAAATGAACAAAGCTGAGTGGCACCAAAGTAAAAAAAACAACGTATCTGTAATGTATTTTTCGGATAATAAAAGGTATTTTGCACCTATCAATTCCCTGTGGTAACTACACAATGCTGGATTCAAATTTAACTGCAAGGCTGGCTCTATCAACAAATCTGGACTGGCAAAAGTGTCAAAAAACACTTACTGTAATGTATTTGGTAATAAACTGGTATTTTTTTGTCACCACTCAATTCACACTGTGGTGACTAAAACATTGCAGTATTCACATTTAAGTGCAAGGTGCCTCAATGAACAAAGCTTTAGTGCACCAAAGACAAAAAAACACTTATCTTTAAATGTAATTCGGATAATAAAAGTATTTTTTTGCACCTATCATATTCACCCTGTGGTAACTACACAAATGCTGGATTCAAATTTAAACGTGCAATGTGGCTCTATATCAACAAATTCGGACTGGGCAAAAGTGCAAAAAACACGTATCTGTAATGTATTCGGATAATAAAGGTATTTTTTGGCACCTATCATTCACCCTGTGGTTCAAAAAATTGCAGTATTCACATTTAAGTGCAAGGTGCTCAATGATCAAAAGCTGTAGTGCGCCCAAAGTCAAAAAACACATCTGAAATTTATTCGGAATATTACAAGGTAGTTTTTGGCACCTAACAACCTGTGCTGACTTTCTGGATAATAAATTAAAGTACAACATGTGGATATATCAACAAAGTGGAATGGGCAAAATTGAAAGATGACACCTATCTAAATGTTATACTGATAATAAAATGTGAGTTTTGCACTAACAAAGAGACCATGCAGTTTACTAAAAAGTTATGAGTATCCTATAAGTTCAGGCACCCCAATATCCATGAAATATTTCAATAGAAAACTGTTTTAATCAATAAAGCTATTCAATGTTCTACACTAAGTCTTGTGAACTTATCCATTATTCTTTATAGAGCTTGTCCATATCTTATAATACAAGATATTTATTGCACCTTTCAATTCACCTGTGGTGACTATAAAATTGCTGGATTCAATTTTAAGTGCAAGAGTTGATATATTAACAAAAGTGGAAGGGCAAATTGAAAATGAACACCCTATCTGAAATCTATACTGATAATAAAAGTGGAGTTTTTGCCATCTAACAAAGAGACCTGCAGTTTCTAGAAAAGATGTGTATCCTATAATTACAGGCTAGCCCAATATCCAGGAAATATTTCAATAGAAAACTGGTTAAAAATAAAGCTAATGCAAATGTCTACACTAAGGTCCTGGTGAACTTTATCCAGTAATTCTTATAGAGCTTGTCTGTGTTCGTCTCCGCGGGGGCCCACACTCCACTCCCCGCCCGTGACATTACAGCAGTAGATGCTCCCTTTAAAATTCTCTACCGTAACTATATAAAATCTTCCAATCTCTAATCTAGACTAAATTGTAAGGATCACAGCTAATATAGAGTTTTCTCTGTGAAGAAATATAATAAATTCGCTGAGCTGTTTGGACACAAGCAGAGTGCACGTCCTCTCTGCTCAGAGACGCTGAGAGACACGAGGCAGGTACATGAAACGCTGATTCTATGTAAAACGATGTCATGTGATTTTTCCAACCAATGCGCAACCATACACATCCCAGTCTTTGTTCGTCGCACACACATCTCACCTGCTCTATTCAGTAATCTGATTTGCTGCCGCCAAAAATTACAGGAAGCCCGAAAAAGGCGCGATCTTAATAGAATGATGCACAGATTTTAACCTAAATTATCGCATGATCAAAAAAGCCGATCACCATAAAAACTGTGCCGATTTTCAACTTTGTCGATAATAATCGCTCAACACTAAAGAACACCTGTCTGAAATGTTAAACGGGATATAAAAGGTATTTATTGGCACTATCAATTCACCTGGGTGACTACAAAATTGCTGATTCAAATTTAACTGCAAGTAATCTATCAACAAGCTTTATGACCAAAAGTTAAAAAAAAACCTGTCTGAAAAAGTATACGGGAAAAAAATTAAGATATTTTTTGGCACTATCTGTACACTGTGGTGACTACAAAATTGCTGGTTTCAAATTTAACTGCAAGGTGTCTATCAACTCAGCTCGGCCTGCGCCCAAAGTTGAAAAAAAAATAGTATCTGAAATGTATATCGGGATAATAAAAGTTATTTTTGGGCATATCAATTCAAATCGGTGATACTACTAAATTGTTTGTATTCAATTTAACTGACAAATGTAGATCTATCAACAAAGCTTGACTGACAAAAGTGAAAAAAAAAAAATGTCTGAAATGTATACGGTATAATAAAAGGTATTTATTTGGCACTACTCAATACACTCTGTGGTGACTACAAAATTGTTGTATTCGAATTATAACTGGCAACGTGATCTGGAATCAACAAAGCTTTTGACTAAACCCAAAAAGTGAAAAAAAACCACCTGTCTGAAAATGTATACGGGATAATAAAAAGTAATTTTTTGACAACTATCAATTCACCTCTGTGGTGACTAATTAATTGCTCTGGATTCCAATTTAACTGCCAAAGTAGATTGTCAACCAAAGATTATGACTGACCAAAAGTGAAAAAAACACCTGTCTGAAATGTATTACTGGATAATAAAAGGTTATTTTTTGGCACCTATCAATTACACCTTGTGAGTGACCTCAAAATTTCTGTTATTCAATTTAACTGCAAGTAGATCTATCAACAAAGCTTTTTGATGACCAAAAGTGAAAAAAAAACACCTGTATGATGTATACGGATATTTAAAAGGTATTTTTGGCACCCATTCAGTACCAACCTGTGTGTGACTACAAAGGTTGCTGGATTCTCAATTTAACTGCATGGTGGCTCTATCAACACAGCTGGCCTGCGCGCCAAAGTGAAAAAAACACAGTATTTGAAATGTATATCGGGATAATAAACGGTATTTTTTTTGGCACCTATCAATTACCTTGTGGTGACTCAAAATTGCTGTCATTCAAATATTACAATGCTCAAAGTAGTTTCTATCAACAAGTTTGACTGACCAAATGTGAAAAAAAAAACACCTGTCTGAAATGTATACAGATATTAAAAGGTATTTTGGACCTATCTGTACACATGTGGTGACTACAAAGTTGGCTGGATTCAATGTAACTGCATGCGTGGCTATATCATCATCTAAGCTGGCCTGCAGCCAAAGTGAGAAAAAACACGTATCTGAAATGTTTATACAGGATAATAAAATGTATTTTTGGCCACCTATCACCTGTGCTGACTACAAAATTGCTGTATTTCCAAATTTAAACTGCAAGGTGGCTATATCAGCAAAGCCTGGACTTGGCAATTGAAAAAAGTCACCTATTGAAATGTATACTGATAATAAAAGTGGAGTTTTGCACCTAAACAAATGGCCTGCAGTTCACTAGAAAAAGATCTGTTCCTCATATAAGGCAATGCAATGTCTAAACAAAGTTTTGGCTGTACAATTATCCAGTATCCTTTATAGAGCTTGTCTGTGTTCGCCCGCCCCCCTCCCTCCCCGCTACCCCTCCAATGAAAGGACTAAAATAAAAGTAAAAGGTTTCTTTACAGGTGACACTTGTAATCTGTGCACTGAGATGACCTTGTGGAAAAACTTATATTGGTCAAACGTCTCGTAAAATAAAGTTATATTAAATGAACACAGATCTAATATTAGGAGATATAAAGGAAAAATGGAGACTACTCATGTAATGGAGAAAAAATTTGGGGAAAGCACGGTAGTGAAACACTTCTTTGGAAACATTAGCCCCTAAGAGTTTAAAGGGAGTATGTCTCACCCACAGGGTTTTTCAAAGAATTGGCATGAATGAATTCTCTGTCACTCTTCCTGGTTCAGACTAATTTGGCATTAAAGCTTTCTGATGCTAATTAGATTAGATTTGCTTCTCAAAACTACTCACAGGACTTCGTTATCTGATCACAACAAACAAAAGCCCTAATTTCAGAGCGTTTACTTGACGATAAATCAAGCTTTTTACTGGTCTGGCAGCACAGGACACTGACTGACACTGCTGACCTGTGTGATGACTCACTCTCTGTTATCTCATTGAATAAACAGCCCAGGGAGATTTGTTTACAGGTCACTGAGGGAACTGAAATAGCCAAGGAGGTAATAAATTCACTTGTATCTCTTTAGGGAAAACAGAGGAACAATGCAATATATTTGGAAAATGTCTTTATTTTGTGTTCCCTACAATTTGAAAGCTATTCTTTGTAGCGAGACAACCCCTTTAAGTGAAGATTGCAACTATAATGTTTTCCTATGATGCTACTTAAAACTTGTCTATTGATTTACAGTATATCAATGTAGCTATTAAAAATGCTAAAAATGCAACAATGAGAAGCGATATGTTTAATATTATTTTAACACACCTGAGGCCGATCTGGAGATAAAAGGAAGATAGACAATCCACAGTGCATGCTTGACAAAGGGGAGGACTCCGAAACGTAGCAGGAGTCTTACCATCTGAGTGCAAAGAGCTACAGATGCAGAGACTGACATGGGAAACATGATGGACTAAAGCTCTTCCAGTATCAAAAGATAAGAACACCACAGGTTCATTTTAATTTTATATGAAAACGATGGTGTGTTTGAAGAAAAAATTGAAATGTCGCCTGAACATAGAATGTAAAGGCTAAATAAAAGGATAGAAGTTTTTGCAAAAAGCAAGCTAGTAAAGTATTGGAGTAGTGTGTGTTGTGGATTTAAAAACTATATATGCTAATCACTGCAATAGAACCACCTACAGTCTGACAAAGGAAGTGAGTGTAAAGTTGCTTGTGACTCTTTAAAACAGCACGGTGAGAAACCCCTTTAATAAAACTGCTTAGATCTATGGATCATTACAGCACTTTAGGATCTTTACTTTACTAATCCCCTACAACTAAGGATGTTGTATTAACCATCACATCATGCATAACCATTCCTCTACACACCAACACTTACTGTATTGTATACTGCTAGTCTTCTGTCCTTCATCACTAGCCCATATTTGTCAAAATAGCCACCTGTAAGGTCAAGATAAAAAGTTTCTCTCTTTCTCTAACTGAATTCTACAGTACCTACCTACTAGGACAGATCTGCCTTCTTAATTTGGAGGGAGGGCTACCTGCCAAATTTGGGTTAACCTACCTGCCTGTTTAATTTGGAGGCTACTCACTATATAGGGTGCACCAACCTACTATATGGAGGCACAAAAAAAAGACCAAAACTCATAACTATCTGGGAGAGCTATTACTATTTTAGAATACTGTTACTTTGTCAGAAACAAATGGGACATTATTACTGTTTAGGAAATTATGAATGGGAAGTTTGTATAAATGTGAGGAATAGGTAGGGCGATACTGGAAAAGTGAGGACTCTTAAGATATTTTTGTGCAATATTCTGTAGAGGCGTATTGTGGAAGAAGTCGTCAGAGTGTTCTGGGGCAGATGTAAAAGAAAGGAAAGTGAACAACTCATCAGAAAAGATGTCACTTGTGAGTTCCTGTATGTAACTGTACTATAATAACTTATCTGGTCTGCAGAGGGAATGTGTACAAATGGTATCTACCACAACATTGTCGCTTTATGAGGGGTAACAGTGATCTTAATTTAATGAGTTTTGTTTAGTAACAATATAGTTGTATTATTATTATTATTATTATTATTATTATTATTATGTTGCTATATATTGATAATATGTGGTCATGAAATGATATTATTTAACCCTAATATAGTGGTATTATTGGTAATACTAGCCTTTATATACTGGTTGTATCCATTAAAGATCATAAAAAGATTATATCTGTTATGATGGGGACTGTAAAAATACGCACTTTTGCAATTGGTTTGTACTACTTAAATCATTTAGTACAGCAGATATTATATAATTTGTATTTTCTACACTTAAAACTGCAGCCTGGGGTCGGGCCACACCTCATTTGCTGTGATTGGCTGTCTAATAGTTAGTTCAACCCTGGTTTGGACGTGCCACTTGTGCGGTACATGCCCCCTGGCTCACTCCCCTCTGAGCTGTGTGAAACTGAAACTAGCTGACTGAGCTTTCTATGCTAGCTGCTGTATGTGTGTTCTCATTGTCTTACTTTCCTCTTAGCTGTGTAATAAAGGCTGCCTGAGCTCTCTATGCTCCTCTCACAGTGATAGCTCTGTGTGAAGGATCTGGACAATAGCTGAGTCTCTTTGTCTGCCACATATAACACACCCATATGACACAGCCTTATACACTTTGATTCCCCTCTTCTTTCAGGAGGAGGTAGAGCAGTTTGCATTTCTCACATTTGTTTCATCACAACAGGCTGAATGTATAACTATTTACACCCATACATGTGTTCTAGTTACAACCATTGCTTGTGAAGCCTGGGAGGGAGGTGACTCACACAACAATCCAGGCATGAGAACTGACCATTGCAGGAGGTCTAGAGAGCTGTAACATCCTCTCTCTCCCACAGCTCACACAGAATTATGATGATGACTCAGGAGGACACAGGGGGTAGGTGTGATGATGTCACCACTCTTCAGTGAGGGAAGACATGCCTACTGAGAGAAGAGACCTACCCCTAGATTTGAAACTGTAAGACAGAGAGAAATTGCAAGATGCCTGTGAAAGCCTGTACTTAGAAAACTCCTTTAAGAGTATGGTGATAATACTTGCAACTTGTATAGTGGCATTATTTAGTAATTGTATATTACTAATATTTAGTGATATTATATGTAGAACATTATCTTAAAGCTATTTCTAGATATTTACTTATAAAAAATTTATTATTTGGAGGGCATGCATCTTTTTGATTTTCCTGTGCACCGCCTACTGCCCCTCTCCATCCATTCTCTTAAAATTAAATAAGTTAGACTCCAGCACCCTGTCTTGATTACAGGCCGTAGTGATGATTCAGTGGGATACAAGACAGACTGGGGGCACAGTATCGGCAACAGAGTCAGAAAGTTAGTTCTAGAATGCAATAGTCATGTGCAGTATGGGCAAGCATGTACAGTAGCTGAAGGGTGGGCCTCAAGAATTAACTTCACTGGTGAGAGCCAAGAATCAACTTTACTGGTGGCCAACTCTTCACTGTTGGTGGACATCTTAGTTCCTGAACCCCAACCTCTATGATCTTCTGATTGACAAGTGAAAGGAACTTGTGTTAGGATTTCCACTTTAGTCAATTCTTCATACATACTGATAAACATCAAATAATGACTACAACTCATGATAATAATTACTTAAATTATGTTGTCATTGCTTTTTTTGCATTTTATAGAATACAGTGAGCTTTTCAGCGCTGACGCCAACTATTTCTCTGCAAGCTAAGAAATCTGGTATAATAGAACCCATACACTGCATGTGCCCTTTACAGCCAGTGCCAGATACCTTTTTACAATGGCCTTTACTTACATGTAGGTACTTTACAGCGCTAGTCTTTTCTGATTTTTTTCGAACCTTTTCCGTCCCCTTGTACGTTTTAGGTCTGATAAGTGAAGACAGAAGTAAGGAAGTTGCAATGTAATTAGAGAGAAAAAACATTTCAATTATCTGCAAATAGCAACTGTGTGAATTCCCTAGGATGATTGCCCACTTACTGTATTATACAGTAATGATATACTACTATTGATACATTTCCTTGTAAGTACGACCATAGCATAAAAGTTTATAATTGCTTCTGATTCATAGAACTCATCTGCTCTGATGATAATGTATAGTCCAAATAAAATGCAGTATCAGCACAGAGCAATGCATGTGAAGCAGTGCACAGATACTAAGTACACCCCTCACATTCTTGTAAACATTTTGTGTGGTCACCTTTATTTTACCAGTACCGCCTTAACTCTCTTGGGCATGGAGTTCACTAGAGCATCACAGGTTGCAACACTGGAATTCTCTTCAACTCCTCCATTACAAAGTTGGTGGATATAAGTGATCTTGTGCTCCTCTATTTGAGGATGCCCCACAGATAATAGGGTTTAGGTCTGAAGACATGCTTGGCCAGTCCAGCAGCTTTACCCTCATTTTCTTTAGCAAGGCAGTGGTTATCTTGGAGGTGTGTTTGCAGTTGTTATCACGTTGGAATACTGCCATGCAGCCCAATTTCCCAAGGGGAGATCATGCTCTGCTTCAGTTTGTCACAGTACATCCTGACACTTATGGTTTCATCAATGAACTGTAGTTCCCCCAACTGGTAGCACTCATGCAGCCCCAAAACATGACACTCCCACCACCATGCTTGACTGTAGGCAAGATACACTTGTCTTTGTACTCCTCACCTAGTTGTCACCATATACACCATATACACTTGACACCATATGAACCAAATAAATGTATCTTGTCTCTTCAAACCCCAGGACATGGTTTCAGTAATCCATGTCTTTAATCTGTTTGTCTTCAGCAAACTGTTTGCAGGCTTTCTTGTGCAACAGACTTCTGGAATGACAGTCATGCAGACCAATTTGATACGGCGTGCAGCGTATGGTCTGAGCACTAACAGGTTGCCCACCACCCTCACTCCTTCAGCCTCTGCAGCAATGCTGGCAGCACTCATTTGAAAAGACATGATGATATGATGCTGAGCATGTCCACTCAACTTCTTTGGTCGACCATGGTAAGCCCCTGTTCTGAGTGGAGCCTGCCTTGTTAAATTGCTGTATGGTTTTGACCACCGTACTGCAGCTCAGTTTCAGGGTGTTGGCAATCTTCTTATAACCTAGGCAATCTTCATGTAGAGTAACATTTTTTTTTTATATCCTCAGACAGTTCTTTGCCAATGTTTAACTTCCAGTGACCAGAAGAAGACAGCGTGAGAGCAATAACACCAAATTCAACCCCCCTCCTCCGATTTACACCTGAGACCTTGTAATACTAAGAAAAAGCATAAAACACTGGAGGAATTGGGCACAATTTGTTCGTTTTCACTTTTTTTGCCAGAGCTTTGGACGTTGAGTTATTTTGAGAGCACAACAAATTTACACTATTATACAAGCTGTACACTGACTACTTTATATTGTACCGAAGCGTCATAACTTCAGTGTTGTTCCATGAAAAGATATAATAGAGTATTTACAAAAATGTAAGGGGTGTACTAAATTCTGTGAGATACTGTATTGCTTACATATGCTTCCCAGCAAAATCAACTCCGTGGAGGAAGTAGCCAGCTATTATCTAGGCCACATTCATACATTCAGTTGTTGATGCTGTTTTTGTTGCAGCTTCTTGCAATTTCAAGTCTTTTTATGCTTTTCATTACTTTTGGATACACTGCCAGCCTTCCCTAGAATAAACTGTATGTATTCAACCAGCCATATTCAACAAAGATAATGTGTCATCTAAAAAGGGAAGTTGTCATCTGAAAATTACATATTAATTTAACCACCACGTGTTTAAAAAAAAAAATCCTGTTTGGGTTGCTCAGTTTTCACCAGTGCTGTGGAAGCTATGGTGGTTAGCAGAATCACATTATCATCAGATGAAAGAATCATTTTATCAATAGAGGGAATAACTGCCATCACAAATGCCAGCCCTGTTGTTCTACTGACGGCTTTATACCCACCATGCCCAAACTATACAGCTGAGGAACACTTTTTTAAAAACATATAAAGTAAATAAGGGATACTTTTTTGTTTGCCTTTAGTATTTGAAGGGACATTCTCATCTCATACATTTATTGCCTTTCCCAGGACATGCCCTAAATTTCTGACAGGTGCAGGTCCCACCTTTGAGACCCAGAACCAGAGTACCATTGAAATGAACAAAGAGAACTCTGTATGCTTAGCCACTTCTCTGTACTGTGCAGCCACAGCACTTGGAGGGTGACAAGGGGACACCAGTTTGTGATATAAGTTTTCAGAGATGGGGCCCGCACCTATTAATAATTTATAACATATCTTCTAGGTGTACTATGATGTCTGAGATGGGAATACTCCTTTCATACTTTCCAATCTACAACGCTCTAGTCATTTATACCACACTGTGAACTCTGTAAGAACAAATTCCCTAAACATTTTATAATTGCAATTTTCTAGTTATACCCTGCAAAGAATTACATTTTTGATTCCCGAATAATTTACATAGTGCATTAAATAGTATCACTAAAACAAAGTACTGTTCAAACAAAAAATAAGCCCTCATCCAGCTATCCTGAAGATAAAATTAAAAAGTTATGGCTCTAGGAAGGTGGAAATGGAAAAAAAAGAAAACAAACCATCAAAAGAATAGGAAATCATATAGGGGTTAATACAATAGTTAATTCTGCTTCATTTAAAAAAATAAAAAAAAACTGGGGGCAGATAATATTTTTTTTTTCACTCTGACCTTTACCCTAACCCTAACTTTGACTGTGAGCATAACCCTAATCCTAAACTAGGGTTAGAGTTAGGGTGTTTCTTGAGTGGGTTAAAATAAGTTAACCTATATTTTGCTAGATGCTTCCAGTCCCATGGATTTGTCATTTTGATTTAACTTCTGCTTAATGTCACTTCTAGTCCACTGTCACATAACTTTAATGGTGTATTGGACTGGAAGTGATGTACTTTAAATTGACTCCCATTTGACAACACTAACCTGCAAATATAGAGGTTCACACATGCTTCTTGTATTGTCCATATTGACTGTGAAGCAAGGTGTATATACTTTTTTCTAATTGCAATGAATGTGCATTGAAGCCATTTTTGAATATAAATTTTTAAATGTAGCTGACAAGATGATTTTTACCAACAGCAGCAGTATCATCTTGCAGTATCAACAGCAGCAGTATAATAGAGGGGACCCCTTGTGTTTTTTTATTAAATTATTTATTAAACATTTATAAACAAACATTCTATGATGATCAAAAAATAAATAATTACAAAAAAGCTATTTAGGTTCTCCCTCCTTTTTTCAAAACCAAACAAGGTGGAACTGACAACTGGAGGCTGATGCCATTGGGATAGATTCATGGATATTTGTCCCTTCTATTGTAAAATACCAGCCCGCAGCCACCCCAAAAGTGGCCCGTCAATTAGAGGACCCACTTCTGACAGTAACTGTCTCTTTCCAATACCCCTGGTGTGTTGGGTACTGGGATAGCAGTGAGAGGTGGGTTAATGTCTGCCTTGGGATGACAAAAAAAACACTGCTGACTGACACCAAGTCCCAGCTCTTGTAATGGAAAGGCGTATGACAGACACCACCATTCCTAATACTGGGATAAAATGGTAAAAGAAACACATTGACACACACAAATACAAAAATACACTTCATTTAAATAAACACTTCCTGACACCAGCCCTGTTGACCATTTTATTAAAGAAATTAATTCAGTGTTGCGACAGAAACAGAAACACTGCAAAAAGAATGACAGAAAAAGCTCCATCCCCTGCATCCTTTAAACGTCATGCCTGTGGCTGATCTTCTGGGGCTGTAAGGGATGGAATTAAGGCCGCATATTATGATTCTGGAGGGTAGAGACCATAACCATGACACAATCTCCAGAGGGTTGGTCCTCTTTCTCCCCCCAGGAAATTGTGCCTGTATGCTATTATCTGTACCTGTTCTCCCTCCTCTGTCTCCATATCATTGTATTATGCGTCCTAGTGCAAATTCAAAATACAACCCCGACCTATCATACCGTAACCTCTATAATTATAACCCATGGAGAATGTGTACAGAAGTGGGGAACAGATAGGGAGATACTAGAAAAGTGCAGCGTCTAAGATGTTTGTGTGATAAATTCTGCAGAAACTAATTGTGGCCAGAAGTGATCACTGCAGTCTAGAAGGGATGGAGAAGAAAAAAGAAAGTGAATGAGTCACTGGGTATAACTGCAGTGCAATCACTTAAACCGTAAGTGTGCAGATCAACTTGTATCTACTTTTATTTGGTCACTGTCTAGTGGTAATATTGTATTGGTCTTTGTATACTGATCTTTAGACAGTGATAGTATAGTGGTATTATTCAGTCACTATGTGGTGGTTATCTGTGGTCATGTTCTGGTGGGGATGTGGGGGATCCAGTGAACAACTCTGTCCAGGATTCATAATGTCCATAATGATGTTAAGATGTCAAGCAGAGAAGCCTAATTAGTATCTGTTAGCTCTGATATAGCAAATGGGCACAGGTGGTCCTCATGAGAGCAGGTACTCTATTGTAACATCCTCCAAGCATTACCCATAATGACCTTAAAGGGGTTGTCTCACTACAAAGAATAACTTTCAAAATGTAGGGAACACTAAATGAAGACGTTTTCCAAATATATTGCTTTGTTCATCCTTTTTTGTTAAGGAGCTTATCACCTTCTGAGGGCTTTCTGGTTTCTGTAGTGACCGACCTGTGTACTCCTTCCCTGCTGTTTATTCTATCTGATAGCAGGGAGTGATGTCATCACACAGGTTGTGGCTGTGAGTGAGAGATTGTGTGTTATCTGATCTTTAAGACAAAAAACAGTAATTACTTTACTGTTTACATTAGATTAGAAGCTTCTCCTGTCCTGGTAGAAGGTAATTTAGCTAATCTAGACTAATAAACATAGTAAACAGAGAAGTCTGAATACAAAGGGCTCATATGCTCATTACAGACAGCTTGATCAGGAAGTGACAGAGCAAAGCAGCATTATTTCATTCATGCATCCTATGAAACTTTGAGATGAGATAACCCCTTTAAATTCTAAGCAAATATGACAGTGTATTCATATGCTGTGTTTATGTAGCATTATTTATTTTGGCTTTTTTCACAGGAAAATCACAGTACAAAAAATATTAAAGTAAATAGGATTTTAGCAAATCCACAGGGTATTAATAATGTGTTTTTAAGGAGAATAAATACATTTATGTCAGTATAATGTGTTGGTTACAACTCAGAATATCCAGAAGCATGTGGCAGCCTTTTCACAGCAGCTTTCTCTAAATTATAAATACTGTTTATGTACAATATCTGCCTTCTTCTCTGCTGCATGCCATTGGATTGCACTGATATACCAGAAGGGAAATGAATGTGTCGTGGAGACAGAGTGACAGAGACAGCAGGTTAATTCCATATGAGAGATGCTGGAACATCGTCACCTAGCCATATCTGCAAAAGAGAAAGCTGTCCATTATCGCATATAAATGTTATAATGTTTCACTGTCTGAAGTTGGTTTCAGCTAGACTTAATCACAGCCAGCAGCAGGTATCTGGGCAATGGGACAGACCTCATTCTCCATGCCTATCTGAGCATCAGCAAAACCGTTAGATAGGCACTTGTTAATTTATGTTATATATTGCAATAGTCAAAGTGAAGATAAATAAAATGAATATTTCGGATTTTATAATGTGAAGAAATTATGTACATAGAATATGAGAAGTGCTTAGAATGATGGCTCTAATAACAATGTGCAGTAAAGGTGTAAGTTAATGGACTGTCACAGTAAACAGACACTATAAATCCATGTTCTCTGGTCTGCATAAAGCTGTACAACTAAACAGAGCTAAAGCTAAACTTATCTATAAAAAAAATGTATAGAGGTCATTGGACCCCATGTAATGTTTGTAACAATCTAGCGGTGACAGTAGGCACTGACATGTCGATTGCTGGTTAACAGGTGTGGATCCACTGTGGTCATCGCAGGCGAAGATGGTAGAGAGGAGACCACTCCAGGGAGCGGAGTCTAAGGGGCCCCAGGTCTTCACCACAAGGCTGGGATGGATATCACTGTGTGGAACCCCCAGGTCGCTACACATGACGTGGCTACCCGCGGTGACAGCCGAGGTTCAGGACAGGGACATTGGGAGCAATGATGGCAGATAAATAGCTGTAGGAGGACTACAGGTCCCAGGAGGGTAGCAGACGGGTACATCAGCAGATAACAGCAGGTAGTAGAGTACTGATTGTAATGGCAGGAATACAGCAGGTAACAATGGACAGATGCAACAGCAGGAACAACAGGAATAAACAGGTGCAAGATCAGCAGGTAACGGCAGCCAGGAGGCCAGGAGCTCTTATGGACCAAACAGACTACAGGCATCTCAGGGGTTAACTCTGGAACAGCAGAATGCAGGAGCAGGTCAGGAGCTCAGATGAACAACACACACAATGAACTGACACTGGGACAAGGACAGAAAGTGTCTTATATCTCAGAAGGTTAAAGGTCACTGGCCAGGTAATTGGGACACTGTCCCTTTAAATAACAGAACAGAGCTGCAAGCGCTCCCTAGGGTGAGCCAGTGCACGCACAGAATGCCAGGAAGGAGGAGCGAGGGTTAGTGAGTACGAAGGGCCAGTGGTCACCGCTGCCAGGCACAAACGCTCGTAGTAGCAGAGACAAGAACTGGGATGGGTCAGAATACTAGCAGTGGGACACAGGCCCCCATGACCCCCAACCAGGGAGCCACAATGGAGACGTGGCAGGCATGGACGCACCGACGGTTCCTGGCAGGGATCGCGGCGTGGACTGTGACAGTACCCCCCTCAAAGGCCACTTGTCCCACTCAAAATTCCAGAGCGGAAATCTTACAAATGTCAGGGGCCCAAAACATTATGGAGACAACCCCAAACCCAACTACGGGATGAGATATAGCCAGTACCAGGAAAACCTAGATAAGGAGATAGATGGGAGAAACAAATGGGTACTAGACAAAATGGGGGGAAATCAGGGTGGGAAAACAAGAAAAACAGGCACAGAAGGTCTGGGCGAACCATGAGTCAGGTGGGTACTGAAGCTCTGGGCAAACCATGAGCCATCAGGCAGAGATGCTCTGGGCAAACCATGAGTCAGGCGGGTACTGACACTTTGGGCGAACCATGAGACAGCGGGCACAGATGCTCTTGGTGGAAATATGAGCCAGGCAGGTACTGAAACTCTGGGCAAACCATGAGTCAGGTGGGTACTGAAGCTCTGGGCAAACCATGAGCCATCAGGCAGAGATGCTCTGGGCAAACCATGAGTCAGGCGGGTACTAACACTGGGCGAACCTTGAGCCAGCAAGTACAGATGCTCTGGGCGAACCATGAGTCAGGCGGGTACTGACACTCTGGGCGAACCATGAGCCAGCGAGTACAGATGCTCTGGGCGAACCATGAGCCAGATGGGTACTGACACTCTTGGCGAACCATGAGCCAGGCAGGTACTGACTCTATCGGTGAACCATGAGCCAGGCGGATACTAATGAAGTGGGCGAACCATGAGCCAGACGGGTACTGACAGTCTATGCGAACCATGAGGCACGCAGGGTCACCTGGGCGGGATCCATGGTCAGTTCCTTCTGTAATGAAGTAAACAGGGTCAATCCATTCTGTAATGATCCAGCGGTGACGGTAAACATTGACCCGTCGATCATCAGTTAACTGGTATGGATCCACTATGAGCACCGGGACGGACTTCGCTGCTGGGAACCCCCAGGTCGTTGCCCATGATGTGGCTACAGCCGACATGTAGGACAGGGACACCGGACACTGGGAGCAATGATAACAGGTAACTAACCAGGGAGCCGCAGCAGAGACATGGCAAGCATGGGCACGCCTACGGTCCCTGGCATGGACCGCGGCATGAACCATGCCAATGTTTACCATAAATTTGTATCACAGCCTTTTAGATATCAGTTATAGTTTTTAAAAAGCCTCAATTGCAATTGCATATGGATGTATACAAGTACCATTTTTACCCCAAATAAGTTGTTAAAATCTATATGCATTGAACTCCAGTGTATGCAAAAGGAAGAAAAGCAGTTCCAAGCTAATCTAAGGACGGGAACATTAAATATATTGTAATAGCCTCTTTATGTTGAAAACCAAATCAAATACTGTACACAACTGCATACAGTCTCATAATAAATAAAAGAACCAATGAACAGTTTAATTTTGAGAATTGGGGTAGGTGACAGTTTTAATATAAAACTCATATAAAAAATCTTAGCTGAGAATATTTTGAAGCTGAGATTGAAGCTATATGCCAACCACTAAACTTTTGGTGGGCCAATCCCTCTTTGTCTCAACCACTTAACCACACAAAAATGTATAAGACATCAAAGGGCGATGTACAGAGGATAGGGATGGGCGAATCGAATCTAACGAAGTGGAATTCGTTTAGAATTTCAGGGAAAATTCAATTCTGGCCGAAGGAGAAGTTCATGGCGATTCGCGGGAACAAAGCTTACATGGCCACGAGCACATAGCGTGACATGGGGCAGAGAACTATGAGAGGAAGAAAGGAACACCCTCAATGACATGTGCAGACATGCAGCCAATCAGCAGCCAGCTGGCTTCTGTGACTTCACAGCACTATAAATACGCCAGACATCTTAAATTCTGCCTCTTGTCAGTGTGTCTCCTGTCGACAAGCATATTTCTGCTGCAGCACTATATTCCACTCTGTGCAAAATAAATCCGTTTTTTGAGATACTGGGATGAAAGACCTTCACAAGTGTGTGTCATATACACACCTGTTCCTGAACCAGCGGTTTTTATTTTGGGATATTTCAATCTGTTCCCCAAGAGTTAGTTTATCCTTTTAGTCAAATACAGGGTGTGTATTTCTGCTCCATACAGATGTAGCAGAGTACAGCTTTCCCGTGATATCTCTGCTCTGATCTGTAAACAAAGGCCATTGAAAAAGGTGAGATAACATTCTTGTGCCGTGATATCACAGTGCAAAATCTGTTCTGTTTAGTTCTGCTACATCTGTACACGCCTGAAATCCATCTTGTTAATTTTGTAGGGTATTTTATTTTATACCCAAGAGTTCCTTTATCCTCTTGTTTGTGGGGCAATTTGAGTCAAATACAGGGTGTGTATTTCTGCCCCATACACGCCTGAAATCCATCAACTTCAGTCTGTGGTGGTATTTTAATCAGTGACCAAGAGTTAATTTATCCACTTTTTGTGGGGAATTCTGTGTCAAATCCAGTGTTTGTGTATTTCTGCCCTACTAACTTCTCAAATCCAGCCAGTTTAGTCTGTTGGGTTATTGCTATCTGTGGCAAACAGTTAATTTTTTCACTTATTATAGTGATTCTGTTAAACACTGATACATGTAGAGCCCCCCAAAAGAGTGGAGATAATGTCACCAGTAATTTTGCACTGACATCACTAATCATTTTGCCGTTCCTTTGATCCTTCAGGGTCTGCTTTCAATTGATCAATAATCCATCAGTATTGCTAAAGTAAAAAAAAAACAGGAGTTGATCCCAAAAATAATAAGTAAATTAAATATTTGCATGCCTTCTGTGTTTTGTATCCGCTGATTTTGGCTACCTAATCATCAGACAATCCTGATGCAAACAAAGGACAATGGCCTTACGGCTTCCCCAAAGACACATTCGGTTGTGTTTGTCCTTTTTATTCCTTCTGACAGATTAAAAAAAGGGGAAAACCAAACATAGTGGCAACGTCATACAGTGGTGGAGGGTGGAAACAGCATTAGGGAACCACAGGGTGGTCGACTTAGAGAGTGATCAGTTGGCAGCAGCATGAGTAGTATACAGAGTGGCACAATGACAGATTGTGGAGGTAGCAGCAGCATGATTAGGCTACAGATTGGCACAATATGGAGGTGGCGGCAGCAACAGCAGCAGCAGCAGCATCAGGCCGGAGAGTAGCACAATGTCATAATCTTGAGGTAGTGGCAGCTGGGTGACATAATGAGGAGGTGGCAGCAACAGCAGCATCATGCCAGAGAGTGACATGGTGACATAGCCTGGAGGTGACAGCAGCAGCAGCAGCATGAGGAGACCTGAGTGGTGAAATGGCAGCAGCATCAGAAGGCTACATAATGGCCCAGTGAAGAGTGGGGAGGTGGGTCTCCAAACCAGCCCCTGGTTAAGATGGTGGATGATAGAAAGATCAGCTGGCAGCAGATGTGTGGCATCAGGCGGGTGGCAGCATCAGAATAGTAGCTGAGGCAGGTAGCCAGAAGAATCCATGGTTCGGGGTCTGCTCCGGGTGCTGCTGCTGGTGGGTACCTAAATATCTAGGGGGGTGAAGAAAGCTGCTCATCAACAACTCCAGACTCAGGTTGCTGCTGATGAAGCTGGTACTGCTCCTAGCCCCCCATTCCCACACAGCAGCCGTGGCAGTGTTACGTGAGCCCTGAGGATCCCCCTGGTCAGACCTGCTAGAGGATGGACGATGCAGCAGATAGGCACGACCAACTGACTACATAGGATGTCTCTATAGTACTTGAGTTTGTCCTCCCCTTTGGCAGGTGAAAAAAAGGCCCCCATTTTGGACCAGTAGCGAGGGTCCAAGACGGTGGAGAGCCAGAAGTCATCCCTCTGCCGGATGGTGGCTATTCAGCTGTCACTACCCAGGCAAATCAGCATACAGTGGGCCATCTGCACAAGTGACTCTGAGGGACTCGCTGCCTCCATCTCCACTCTATACTGCCAGGGTGTGTCTGGGTCATCGGTCTTTTGTTCTTCTTCTCCCGCTACTTCCTCCAGCTGTTTCTGCACCTCCTTTAATCCATCCTTAATTCTGCCGGCCGTCAGATTCCCCTCTCTCCTCGTTACTCGACTGCCTCTGCCCTTTGCCAATCCCTTCACTGGCTGCCTATTGCCCCCACCAGATTCATGTGGCCATGAGATGTAGTTGCCACGTCTCCAGTCTCCTGATCAGACAGATTTTGCAGCAACTGTTCCAGGACATGAAGCAGTGGAATGAAGTTGTTCATCCCATAGTCCTGGCAACTGACAAATTACATGGCCTCCTGAAAAAGCCTGAGCAAACGGCAGGTATCACGCAATCATGCATGAGCTGCCACTGGCTGACATAAAAATTACACAGTGGAGTATCCCTGTCTGCTTGGATCATTAAGTAACTATTAATAGTCTTTCTCTGTTCATGTTTCTCTGTTTTGTTCTGTTCATAGATTTATCTGTTTTGTTCTGTTAATAGATTTCTCTCTACTTTGCTCTGTTCATCGATTTCTTTTTGTTTTTCTATGTTCATAGTTTCTCTGTTCTATTCAGCTGAAGGAAGGTATAGGAATGCTAAAGTGCATGAAAAGTTTCCTGCCAGTTCTCTGAACGGTGCAGAGTCCACCATTTGAAAAGGGAGGGACCGCAGTACCACCAAGTTGGACAGGAGCATGGTCAGCTTCTGTACCTTAGGATTGCTAGACGCATACTACTGTCTCTTGGCAATCATCTCAGTGAACGACTACTGGCGCCATGAGTGGCGAGGAGCTGGAGCATCTGGACCAGTAGATTATGTGAAAGACAGTCAACTCCCTTCAGCAGAGGTGGTGGAGCCTTGACTGCCTGAAATGGGAGGCGTGCCACTGGTTGCTGCTGCTGCGGCAGGATGGACCACCACATCTGAGACACATTTCTCCCAGGCCACTGGATGGTGATGTTGCATATGTTGACGCAGGGCTGTGGTGCCAATGTTTGGTCCCTGGCCATGTTTCACTTTCTGCCCACAGATTCTACATAAAGCCATGTCCTCCTACTCCGGTGTCTTGGCAAAAAACTGCCACACCGCTGAGTAGATGATTTTACCACCAATGCTACTCACTGACTGACTGCTACTGCCGCTGCCTCAGTGAGCCCCTGCGACACTATTTTCTGGGTCCTGCAAAGTGGGTGGTCTACCCCGTGGCCGTTTTGCCACTCTGCTTACTCCCAGCCACCCTAATGACTTGCCAGCTGCGCCACTGCCTGACGAATAAGTTGCCGCTCTCTTCTCCCGATGATGATGAATCCCTTGCCTCCAGGGCCAGGACGATAAGTAGTCGAAAATAGACGACCGCCTTGGGCGCCACTTCATCCCAGGCAGAAAAGGGCGTGCATGGAGGAATGGAGTGGGCTGAATTTTCCATTTGGGGGGAACTTTATGCCTTGTTTAACTAGGGCACCAGAATACCTTGTCCCAGCCTTGCTTGCTTCACCCGGCTCCCAAGTGTGATCAGCTACATCGATTAGTGTTTGCCTGTTACTGCTGTCGTCCTCAACGGTCTCATTGTATAGAGCCTGACCGCTCACAACATAACCACCCATGCCACTCTCCTCATCAATACTTGCCCACCTACTACAAGAAGCAGCAGATGTCTGCCCCACCTCTCTGCTGCCCAGTAGCTGCTCACATTCCTCAAATAGTTGGTGTTCACTGTATAGTGGCGCAGAGTCCAAAGCACATAGTAGTTCTCTGGCTGTGGGAACCGAATGGGACAGAGGCGGGTTGAGGCCAGGTGAGGGCCACTGATCTGCTCCTGGGCAATGCCAACTAAAGGTTGTGTCTGACAAACTCATCGACTCTTTGCCGGGGTTGTCAGATGGGGAAAAAGTGGATGACCAAGTCAACCATTCAAGAACCGTTGGCTTGGTGGTCAACACACAGCCGCTAGATGACACCGGAAGCTCTGTCCTCACGGAGTGACCCCTTACTGTGCTGCGACCTGTGCCTATTCCAGGAACCTACTATTGCGTTCTTTGACGCTATAGTAGGATCTTGGCCCTCAGCTCAGTTCTTTCTAACTGGCGCTGACATTACCTAGTCAGGATATATCCCCACTTCAGTTATTTGGTCAGTTTTGCCCCATAACTGCCCAGAGAAGTGAAGTGTGAAGCTATTCTAAGAGCAGCGCCTGTCATCTGCGTTTCATACTAAAACACAGCATTGTTTCAATGCCAAGCCTCGTTCCCTATGCATATTTGAGCATAGCACGATGTTCTACAACACCATACTGGCCAGGAAATAGCTGGTTTTTTTTAACGCTATTCGACGCAAAAAAATTCGGGTCGAATCAATTTTTTGCCGAAAAATCGGCGAATCTGGCAAACCAAATTTTTGAGAAATTCGCCCATATCTAACAGAGGTTATAGGACTCCAAGTAAGGTCCACAATAAGTTTGTAGTATTGCCTTAAAGAGACTGGGGTTACAATTTTGTACAAAGCCTCAAATCCATACATAAATAAAAACAGAGATGCAATAGATGCATACCAGTACCTTTGAACCCAATAGGAGTTGTAAAAATCTATATGCAGTGTACTCTTGTGGGTCCAGAAACAGGAAAAGCAATTCTGAGATGGACTAAGGACATGAACATTAAATAAATGTTTCCTAATAGCCTCGTGAATATTGGGAACCAAATCAAATACACAGTCTCATAATAAATAAATGACAAAGAGAACAGTAAACGTTTGTGAATGGGGGTAAGTTGCAGGTTTAATATAAAACTCATATAAAACATCTTAGCTGAGAAAATTTCCATGGGATTTAGGCAATATGCCAACCCAAGACTCCTGGTGGGCAAGTCTCTCTTTGTCTCAGCCACTCATTTTTTTTTTTTTTAATTGACAGCCACAAAGCTGATTCAGTGCAGTCTTTGTGAAAAAACGACAGGACCTGCCTCCCTAAATAGCACCACTGCTGTGTCAAAGGAAAGGTAAGCCAGTAAGAAATCTTCTTTTGAAATATTGTTGCTAACCAAATATTCTTCCAGTGAAGGGTGTCATGCATAAAACAAAATGTACCTGTTTCTTTTTTCACGTTAACCCCTAACAGAGAAATGTGAAGGTTAGTTGAGGATAGGAAAAAAGACTACTTTAGGACTATTAACCCTCTGGAAAAATGGGGGATCTCTACATGATTTTATGTTTTGGGAAAAATACAGTGACCTACTGTACTGAAACAAAAAGTAAAGCCAAACCAATGCTGCACTGTTGCTTCTTTATATACAGTTAGCCATGGAATTGTGATTATGCTCACTGACAGCTGCATGGGAACCTCTGCAGGCGGAGCACTCATGTTTATACTTTCAAAGCACAAAACATGCCTTTCAAGCTTTTGGCCAGTGAGTGGGCCATAGACCCCTGACTGGTTTTCACAATGGGCCAGTGGCCACAAATGCAGATTGGGGTGATTTTTGTAACAACCCATGCTATGCTGATCATACTGCCACCACACAGAGCTGCCATGGGATTTGTAACAAATGTGCATCATGTCCAGATACTTAGATGTTCAAAACATCACTGCAAGTGCCCACAACACAGCCCAAGTCAAAAGTCTACAACCAATTATTATCATTTTCTTTATTTTTGTCCTCTGTGTGGCTTTTCTGTTGTCCAATGCTTATTGCCTTTAGTATGTGGTGATAAAGATATTAGAGAATAAAATCTTAATATTTTTGTTCCCCCAAATTTTGTTGCTTGCATTATCATGAAAATCTACCTTTAATGACTAACAGTGCAGATGATGGTGTTCGCCAGCATGAATACGGAAGAGGCTGAACTAGTTCCAAAGTACTTGCTGAGGCTATAGGGGCGGATTGTTCAAACAAACCTTGAAGAGCTAAGATTTAACTCTTGATACCACAACCAGCCAAGCACCTGAATATTGACACTCAACCAAATCAGCAAAAAAACAGATGTACAGTCACATGAACAGATATCCCACTGCCTTCCATTAGAAGGTTCCAGGGTCACCATTCTGAATAGAATTTAGGTTTTTTGACTTTTGCCTTGTTGCTTTGAATGACCAGCTGAGCCCTTAGATGCACCAGAAGTCTAGACTAATGAGAAGGGTGAACATCATCTAGTGCATCATGAAAACATCAAGCATCTTAAATAATCTCTGGAGAGCAGTATATGATGCTTCCCCAAATTATGCCTAATGCACTAATCAGAACACAAAGACAAAAGGGGAAGACAATGTGCACTATAATAACTGCTCTTCACACTCTGAGATGTTCGGAGCCAGAGGAAATACAGAATGAACACCAGAATACTGTGGGGCAAGGGAGATAGGAGCATCCTAAAATAACAGAAGTGACTTTGTATGTGTAGGAGTAACAGTAACAGAGGCTGAGGGGAACTGACTATAAGGGATAATGGAGAGCTCCTCATAGGAATCTTAACTGTTGGCCTAAGACCCCATAACTCTTCTACGTATGCTTTGTAGATGTTGAATAGTTGTAGCACGCTGCACAGAATCGGGTGAAGGAGAAAAACATCACTGCCAGAGCCCTGAAGACTACACACGACAACAAGAGGAAGGGCTGAGATGGGGATTGTACTGTTGCAACCTTTGCTGGCTTGAGAAACAGGTGGGTTGAGGCTCAGACTGAGATGAGTTAAAGAGTCTAGGTGACTGTTGGTCACTCATTTGCACATTGGCAAAGGCGCAAAATAAACTGATCTGAGCCCTTTGACGAAGTAGCTAAGCTAAACCCTCAACAGACATTTGAGTATGAGCCCTCACCATTGTGATAATTTCCATTGACTTTATATTCTCCTGGTTAGTGTCAAGACACCTCCGGGTCTTAGTTGCAGGGAACCAATAGAGGAGAAAGACAGAAACCTGGAACTCAACCACATACAATCAGCAAACTATATGGCGGGCAACCTAAAAAGAAACAGTGAGGTGTAAAAAATGGGACTGCAGCAGCTTGCCAAACATGAAAGGGGGCCCACCACATAGGGTCTCTTTCACTATAATACATGTTTCAATGCCCACCAAAAATATAATGGAATACATCACTATGCTAGTATTTCAAACAATTATATATTCAATTACAAACTCTTTTCTATTTTAAAAACCTAAATGTTCTCCAGTGGCACTCTGCCCTACACATTTCTGCTTCCAGTGCTATTATTCACCTGCTATAATACTCCTTATCATATAATATGTGGCAGCTCATAAGATCATATAACACTGTAGTAGCGCAAGTCAATACAGTATTAGGGAATTTACCCACACTTTTGAAATATCATCACTGACACCTATATTTATGTCAGTCATTGAGACCTATTAATATCTTATCAGTGGAGTCAATAATTAAGACATTTTGAGCACTGACACAAAGTAGGATGCTATTAGGAATGTCACTCCTCCAGATATGCTCAAAGCTGTTATTTCTTTTAATCTTATTTATCTGTAGTAACCTCATTAATGTATGACATTCATAATAATGTCCCCAGGAATGCCATCTATCCTTGTTGGTGAGCCTTGACTTGTGCTTACTGTTCCTCTTTGCTAATATACAGTAGTTTGTCAGTCTTTAATGTTATACTGCTCCATTGAATGCTTTTCTTTATATCCAATCAATTAGTTTTGCTTCATATAAAACCAGTCTACACTGGGCCTGAGCTATATACTGAAATAACTGATAATTAATTTTCTACAATCCCAACAAAAACACTAGACATTTAGTAAAATGTGTATGTAATCTTTTGCATGTTCTGGTAGTCTAAAACTTAACCTCTATATTGGTATGCTTTAGAGCATCCTTGTGCTTTGCTGTTAAAAACCCCTCCATCACCAATGTTCCTCTAACAGGCTCAGTTAGAGAAAACAGAGCCTTAATATCAGTCACTTCAGTAGAGCTGCCCACTGCAACAACAGGAATTGAGACCCTAAAGCTAGTTATGTAAAATGGGATCTGTGAAGCTGGTTAAGAAATGGTTATGTTTTTTTGTCAATTTTTTTTTTATTTTATTTTTTAGTTTTGTTTTTACATTCTAAGAGGCATACATTACTTTTCCTTACTTTTCCATCACCCTAGTTGTATGGGAATTGTTTATTGTGTGATGAGTTGTATTTTGTGATGTGCCCTTCAGGGTACAATTAACAGGGTTTTCCATCTCCATATGTTAAATTAAACGTATGCTGTTGCAGCTGTAAGAAACAAAAATTCACCTCTGTATTGACCTCCATTCCAGTAGTGCCACTGCTGGTCCTCTCCCTGAGTCTCCCTAGCCTCTTTACAGCGGGATCTACCTACAGTATATCCGGTTAGGGTGCTAATATACCTCGCCAGCCCTAATTGCCCAACCAGCTCATCTACCCTGGGCCGTGGAAACTTCATTAAGTCTGCAGTAGTCATTGCAGTATCTCCATTCTCTGTTTGATTTTGGCACTATTTTTGTCTGATGAAGCGCTGGGTCTCAGCACGAAACGCGTTAGCTTAGAGTGTTTTTACAGTGATAAAGGCTTAATATCCTTTGCTCACTATAATTTCTTTTTAAAAATAAACAACCTTCATGTAATATCCTCATGCTCGAGAAAAGGTTTTTATTCCAAAACTGGGCGCCGGGTTCGTTTTTTCTTGGTTTCTGCATCTATCTATCGTTTGTTTCCATTGCTGCTATTGGGCTCCGGAGTCAAGAACCAGCGGCTGCCGTTCAGAGGCTCGGATAGAGCCGACCAGGCGTATATGAGTGTTGTGCCTCTATAGTAATATGCAAAACACTCTTAGGTGAGCATACCTATTGGAATTCACTGTTTTTACTTGTTTTAACTGTACTTCACATAGAGTGCCCTCTCTTTGTTTTTCTCTCCTTCTAATCACCCACTGTTCTAACATTCTCTGGACCTCTTTAGAGATGACTACTGCACGGGCCTCAGGGATCCTGTAGGGCTCCATGTTTTCCCTCATTTGGGGATCCATAAGGATCTCATGCTCGATCACATTGGTTTGGCCAGGGGTTTCCATGAACAGATCTCAATTCCTCTGCCTACCCTACACTGTTGTTTCTGGGAGGGGGACAGGGTCTCCGAGACTTTAAGGGCTTTTATATTTGCCTTTGATTGAGTCACCAGGCAAGAAGCCTCAAGAGGGTCTCTCTCCTTCCAGGTTTTTTTTTAGATTGACGTAGTAGACCTGGAAGGGCTTCCACTTCCGTGGTTGATGGATCCTATAATTGACATTCTCCCCTTTTCCAAAACCTCGTAGGGACCTTGCCACTAGTAACTTGCTCTTGATAATGGGAATTAACACTAATACCCAATCTCCCGGATTAAACTGTCTGAGCCGGGCAGACCTATTATAGACCCTGGCCTGTGCTTCCTGTGCTTGGAGAAGGTGCTCCTTTACAATTGACAACACCATGGACATCGTCCCCGGCATCTCCACCAAATGATCTCTCTGAGCATCCCTTTGGTCACCAGCTCTGGCCATCCCTGGCTTTGGCGTGACCCTCTTGTGAGATTTTGAACCCGGGTCTCTGAGTGTCCAAGTCTCCCCAGGCCACCCAGTATGGGGAGTTCAGATTCCCTGAAATCCCCATTGATTTCTCCATAGTGTAATCTTTCCACCTGTCACACCAGGTCATTTTCCATCTAGGGGCCAACCTACACAACCCAGCACTTTATGGGTCATGGAAAGGAGTGCATGACCCAATCCATGACCACCAGCGCCCTCATTTGCACTGGGGAGCAAACCTTAGGCTATTACCACTTCTGGACCAGAGGAAGGCAGTTTCTCATGGTCAGTCACCCACTCGAATATGGTAAGGAAGGCCTCCATGTCATCCTCTTGAGTCATCTTTTGTAGTGTCTCCCTAACGGTCCTCCTAACATGATAACCGTCATCAGGGGTTGGCGGATCTGGACTTTCCCAGGCCCTTATGGCATCCGCCAAAACGGACATTTGTTGGATTAGCAGCTGATTTGTCAGTTGTTGAGCTTGCATGGCCTCATTATCCGCTCTTTGTTGCTGGGCACTTACCTGCTGTTTGATCACCTTCTCGGTGGCGCCGGGCATAGACTGACTCTGTGCGGTGGCCCTGACCCAGGACATCGCCTTGGCTGGCTGGATTATTCTTACATCCTCCACCAATCCTGGTGATCAGCTCGATGACAGTATGGAAAAACACCAAGTCTTTTGTTTCTGTTCAGTAGATTTGACTTTTATTTAGCCACAACAATAAATCATAATTAAAATGTGGCTTAACTACAGCCAGTAAACAGAAAGACACACAGTCCCTGTTGGGTAACTTACAGTCGCAGCTCAGGGTTCTTTCCCCACCAGGCTTAGGGAATGGGGCAATTACAGGCCATACACTGCATCAGGTATCTCCACCTTGGCACAGTGAGACATAATTCAGACTGGACAAACCACACCCCAGCTCACCTGACTCTCCAGGCTTGCATATCCAGCAAAACCAGGCTGGGACCTAGAAACGTGGGAGTGGCCATCACACCCAGCTCTTTGACCACTCCAGTACAAGCCATCTCGGAACCAACAGTAGTTATTCTAAAAAAGTAAGCAAGTGTCAGTAACCTAAGGTTACTGACCAAAAGACTATCAGCTTTACCTCATCGAGGCTAGGTATCTTGGTGAAACATATCGGCCTCATAGCAATTTTTTTTGTTTAGTTTTCTATAAAAAAAAAAACAGCTAAAAAATAAATATGATTTCTATGTTTCTGTCAATAGAGCTGAATGGTGGCTATTTTTTTTTTTTTAATAATTTAGCATTTCTGGCATTGTTTTCTAGACTTTTTGATCTTTTATATGACATTTACCTTGCACAATAAGTGACTTTTTTAAAAAAAAGACGTTAGTACCATTTTAGAGTACATGGGACATTATCACATTTTATTCTGTTTTTATTTTTTTACAGTGAATGAACAAAACCAGCAACTCTGGCATTATTTTTTATTTTAATTATATTTTTACAGCATTATTTGAATGGGATTCATTACATGTTTTTTTGTGGTTTGGCTTGTTGCAAAATTGGCAGTGGTATATTTTCTCATTTTATCGTTAAAAAAATTCTAAGGAAAAAATACTGTTTTGGAGGCTTCTCTTTCAAGATTACAAAAAATACAAGATTTTTTGCCCTATTTATAACTACCTCATCATCTCATCTACTCCCTATGATTCAGTCTTACAGTGCCACTTACATTCTGTTTGTCCAAGAAAAACAGAAAAAAACGATGTTATCCTCTGGTGCTGTAGTGGTGAAAGTTCTGTGGAAAGGCTGCAGGATCTGCATACACATGTTACATAATGATCTCCCTATGCTTGCTGAACAATAAAAGGTGAGTTTATTAGACATTGGTGTTTCTGCATTAATTTTAGTAAATTCTATGCCAGGATAGTGACCTTGTTAATTTTCGTAATTTGTCTTTGGTCTGCACCGGAAAATACACTAAATAAAATTAAAAACATTGAAAGTTTTTCTAAGATAAACTAACTCATCTTTAGTGTTACTTAAATCTATCTTTTTTATTCTTCAATGGTGGTTTGACTTGTGAGTAAATTTTTCCTCACTTTGAAACTGATCATAAACCTACCCCTAATCCTGAACATAACCAATACCTTATCTGTAAATTGGAGTTAGCTTTTTCCTTTTAAGTGAGATAAAATAGGTTAACTTACCTATTCCCTAGCTTTTCCAGTCCTACAATGCTGGTGTTCCAATGTTACCTCCAAATAGTAATAATAATAATAATAATAATATTTATTTATATAGCGCCAACATATTCCACAGCACTTTACAATATAGAGGGTATAAGCACAGACAAACCAGACAAAAGCTACTTACAAATGAGACACAAGGTGTCAGGACCCTGCTCGCAAGAGCTTACAATCTATTAGGGTGTATGGGTGAAACAAAGGGTAAGAAGTGCTTGGTTTACAATGTTCCAGCCATATTTCATAAATATCTATACATCTATATACAGATAAGTACCTGTGGGTGCCAGTGATGAATGTGTGACAGAATTTGGGGGGTTAACAATTAGGGATCTAGGTAGGCTTGTCTAAGAAGATGAGTTTTCAGAGCGCACTTAAAACTGTGAGGGTTGTGAGTATGCCTGATCACATGGGGTAACATGTTCCAGAGAACTGGTGCAATACGGCAAAATCTTGGAGACGGGCATGGGCGGTTCGGATGAGTGAGGTGTGTAATCTCAGATCAGTAGCAGAGTAGAGAGACCGGGTAGGGTGGTAGACAGAGATGAGGGAGGAGATGTAGGAGGGTGCAGCGCTGTGGAGAGTCTTATGAGTGGGAGTGATTAGTTTATGTTGTATTCTGTACTGAAGGGGCAGCTAGTGCAGTGACTGACACAGTATAGCAGCTGGAAAGAAAGACAAGCCTGGCTGCTGCATTCAGGACAGATTGGAGAGGGGAGAGTTTACAGAGAGGGAGACCAACAAGTAGGGAGTTACAGTAATCAAGACAAGAAAGAATAAGAGCAACAATAAGAGTCTGGGTTGTTTCCACAGTGAGAAAAGGACAGATTCTGGAGATGTTCTTAAGGTGCAGGTGACAGGAGCGAGCAAAGGATTGCATATATGGGGTGAAGGACAGATCAGAATCTAGTATAACCCCAAGACAGCATGCCTGCTGCCTGGGAGTTATGGTGGTGCCACACAGAGAGAGAGAAATAGCAGGGTGGGGTCGGTTAGTAGATGGTGAGATTACTAAAAGTTCAGTTTTAGTAAGGTTTAGTTTAAGATAGAGGGAGGACATAATGTCAGAGACAGCGGACAGACAATCACTGGTGTTTTGTAGCAGGGCAGGAGTGATGTCTCGGGAAGAGGTGTATAATTGGGTGTTATCAGTGTAGACATGGTACTGAATGCCAAATCTGCTGATGGTTTGTCCAATGGTGGCTGTGTAGATTGAAAAGAGGAGAGGAGGTGGAACCCGAAAATGAGACACTGAAGGAGAGGTCAGAGAGGTAGGATGAGAACCAAGAGAGTGCGGTGTTCTGGAGGCCAAAGGTGCGGAGCATGCTGAGGAGAAGGTGGTGATCTAGTGTCAAATGCTGCAGAGAGAGCCAGAAGAAGCAGCAACAAGTAGTTACCCTGAGATTTTGCTGTCAGGTGATCATTTTAAACTTTTGCTAGAGCAGTTTCTGTGGAGTGTAAAGTGCGGAAACCTGATTGTAGAAGATCGAGAAGAAAGTTAGCAGAGAGATAGTGGATAAGACGAGATATCTCTTCCAGTCCAAGAAAAAAACATTGCATGGGTAAATAAAGAACACGTTTATGGTTTAAAGTGTTGCCTGGATTTCAGTATTCTATATTGACTTCTTGTCCAACATCACATATGTAACCCTAACTTAGGGTTAAGGTTATGGCTATGGATGATTTTTTGGGTAGTTTAACCAAAAGTCTTTTGTGGCTGACCCAACTCAAAGCACTCAGATTCTGGTCACATATGACTTTGACCAAATCCTAAGTGCAAACTTACTTATCAGAGTTGCAGCTGGTTGCAATGGAAAGTTGTTTAATAGGACCTATTAGTTCTCCTGAAATATCTGTTTTAGGAAATACTTACAATTCTCCTAACTAACAGTATTTTTTCTTAAAGGGGTTTTCTGGGATGCATTAATGCTTGTTTGTCCATCTGGGTATGAGTAAAAATAGAAAATAAGGCTCATACTTGCCTCACGTTCACTCCCAGCTGCTGGTCCATTGAACCAGGAAGTGAGCAGTGAACGTCCATCACTCACGTGACAAGCCAATCACAGACCACATCATCACCTGCACGTGACCTCTCTGGCCTGTAATTGGCTGGAGCTGTCATGTGAACACTGAAGCTTCACTGCTTCAGCCCAGGTTGAATGCACCAGCAGTTGGGAGTGAACAGAGCATTCAGGAGGTAAGTATGAGTCTTCTCTATTTTTCTTTCTTAACGAATGAGCATTGATCAGTCCCGGAACACCCCTTAAATTACTGGCATTGTCAGCACAATTGAATGCCAGGGTGTTTCCGGGGTGTTCCATCTGGTTGTTAACTTATTCATACATTTCTAGGAGCAATAACAGGGGAATGGCTTAAAACAAAGTTTTTAGAAAAGATGTTGAGAGAGAAAGGGAGTGTTTACAAAAACAGGTCCTCTTTTAGTTATAAAAAAGTAGCACATAAATGTGTCTCTGCATAGGTTTATCCATACTATTGTATATATGTGTTTGGTAGATAATACTGTATTCTACATACAGTATTTGGTATGCATGATTGTTTTTTGATTTTTAATTTGCATATACAACAGTAACATGCATATCTGCATTATTCACTGCTATCTAGTAAAATGGTTTTATCCAATTAAGGATATATATAGGCTTTCTTAAGTTTTTGATTTTCACATAACAGTTCAGTGGTAAGTCAATTCCTCTAAAAGGTAATCATGATGGACGGTTTGACACAGTTTCAACATTTCTTGGCAGAATTTACAGATTTGTGTTGATATATGAGTAAATATCTATACAAGTGCCAAATTCAGTATCAATTCAGTATCCAAAATGTCAAAACACTGTTTCTGACAAATGTTGAAAATAAGATTTCACAGGCAGAAGCAACATCTTGTATTTAGTTTTTTTGTCTGTGCTATGCATGAAACACTTTTTATCAGACATTCTAGATATATTAAGCTTCGTTGTTACAAGAATAGGGAATGTTACTGATATAGAGGAAAGTACAAAATACAAAGGATTGTATATTAAAAATTGCTCTGCAGAACTTCAGTTTGAGCTGCTATTATTTGCAGTTACTGCCCAATCAACCTACAAATCCAGCAGTCTGGTTTCCTACAGTCTATGACCATGATACCACACGAGTTAAAGTGACAATTCATAAAGTTATTGGATTAGTCGGCGTGAATTATGTAAGTAAACAGTAGAGAGGTATTCTGCTCAAGACGCGTTTAGTCCCAAAATTGGAAAGGTTGTATTATGGTGTCTTTCATAGATGTGCTAACAGTGAAATATGAATTTTAGAGACTAAAACTTAGTTGCTAGGTGAATCAAATCCTCTTTAGTTTAAATGACACTGCAAAGACTGCAACTTATTGGGAACAAATGTTGTATCATGGGAACAAGTTCTTTTTTAACCAAAGCAAAACTTTCACTGGTACCACTCCACCACAAATTAAAGAGGTTTTGTCTTCTAAAAAACAACCCCTGTCCGCATATACTATCATGTCCCTGGGATGGGACCATTAACTATAAACAGAACAAAGAGCTACTGTAAGCAGCCTCCAGTTTGGTAAACTTGGCCCATCCATGACATGGTGGATCTTTTATTACTTGTAGGTCTGGCTTCTTCTTTCAATATTACGTGGAGTTTGAAGAAGCCACATTAGTTGATCACAAGCAATAGATGAATTTGAGGTACACTTTTCTAATTAAAAGGCTTGATGGTGACAATACTATTGTTTTTCACTGTGTAAAATAAATTTACTGTGCTGTTGGACTTTCTATTGGGTTTGGGTTGGGTTTCTATTTTAACTGTTACTGCTGGTGTCAGAAGTGTCTCTGACACTTTGCTTAATAGTGTTATGATCAATGAACATCAAAAACAGGAAACACAAGTGGCAAAAGTATTGATATTTAATCCCTGAAGCCAAACGCCTGAAAAGTAGTTAATGACCAATACATTTTTTTTAGTTTTTGCCTCCTTGCGTTTCAACAGTCGTAACTTTTTTTATTTTTTCCATGACACAGTTGTATAGGCCTTGTTTTATTCGGGACAAGTTGTACTTTTTGGGGGAGTACTTTAAGTTCACTTATAAATTATTGCAGAATAAAAAAAAAACAAAAAAAAAACAATTTGTTTCAATTTTTTTGTTTTTTTACATTTTTTATTTACACCATTCACATTTAACACTTAAAAACTTTTTAGATTAATTATACAGGTTATTACGGTCGTGTGGATACCTATTAAGTGTAGTTTTTTTTGTGTGTATGTGTAATGTATGCACACTTATTTTTTGTTAAATATTTATTTTTATTTTATTATTTATTTTATTTTATTTTTTCTACACTTTATTATGTTTTTTGCTTTTTCCTTTTAACTCCCATGAAGGGATAACTGTTTTACATTTTTTTTTTGTATACTTAGTAATGTATTAGCATATTCATATATGCTAATACATTACTGTGTCAGTGTGACACAGGCTGCAATCAGGGCAGGACACAGTGTGCCCTGCTCACTGGTTTGTTACATATACAGCCGTGGGTCCATTTTAGGTCCCAGGGTGACTGTGCAGCCTTTCCGTGGGATCTGTCGGGTCACCAGGTGTCCCGATCACCTGACACGGCAGGGGAAAGCCCTTTGAATAGCCGTAGTCAATGACCGCAGCAATCAGAGGGTTAAGTATCGGGGAGCGGAGGATTCCCTTGCTCTCCTGCACTTGCAGAGACTGCGCTGGGACCAGGACTGTGAAGTACAGCCCTGATCTTAGCGCTGCTGTGGCGCCGGGTGCCGCAAACCCCAATGTCTGCAGTGATGACAAAAAACGATGCGGTGAACAACCTGAAATGCCCGCCGCCAAAACAAGGAGGGCGGTCGTTAAGAGTTTAAAGCTTTGACAGTTGACTTTATACGCAAATACATAATGTAATTGTTTCATTAGATATATCATCACTAAACCAAAACTCGTGTGTAAAACTGTCAATACAATACATGGAAATCCCTAAAGAAGCATTTATGCTATCTATCATACATGAAAAAAACTTTGAGATTCTTAGTTCACACGTTTTGATCAAAAAATATTTAAGCCACCCACGGTTTTACAACGTGACTTCAAGGGGGGTGGTCCTACGCTATCTTTACCTCTCAATAGAGCCAAATTCAGACTTCTCCATTGGTCAACCGACCTCCATTATCCAGAGAGAAAAATAAAAGAACACCAACCTTGCAAGCTGCACTGATATAACAGCCTGTGAAAGTGGGCGGGGTGTAAGAAACCAAAATGGACGCATCCCTTCCTCCCTATATAGATTAAAAGCGATATATGCCAAATACAACATATAGTTCTGCACAAAAAAAACATTCTTGAAAAACACAATGTGAACCTGGGTGCCACTGGCAGGGTTGCGGCATATATATATTATAATATAATATTATATATATATATTATATATATATATAATAAATATATATATATATATATACACACACGCACACCATACCAGTGGCACACCAACTGCTACAAGGGCTATACAATACATGGAAATCCCTAAGGAAGCATTTATGCTATATATCATACATGAAAAAAACTTTGAGATTCTTAGTTCACACGTTTTGATCAAACAATGTTTAAGCCACCCACGGCTTACAACGTGATCTCAAGGCAGGTGGTCCTACGCTATCTTTACCTCTCAATAGATCCAAATTCAGACTTCTCATTGGGTCAACCGACCTCCATAATCCAGAGAGAAAAATAAAAAAACAAATAGCAAGCTGCACTGCATTAACGCCTGTGAAATGGCGGGTTGCAAAGAAACCAAAATGGGAGATCCCGTCTCCCTATATAGATTACATGCAATATATGCAAATAAAGTATAGTTTGAACTAAAAAAATTTTTATGAAGAACAATGTGAACTCTGGGTGCATAGGCAGGTTGCGGCCATATATATAACACACGCACACATTACAGTGGGCAACACAACTGCTAAAAGGGTATACAATAATGGAAATCTGAAGAAGGCATATAGCCTTTTAGCTTATGGCTGTGCACTGGTAATGGTGGTGTCTGTGTGTAATCTTTATTTGGTCGGCAACTGGCGTGGACCAGGTTCACATTGTGTTTTTCACAAATGTTTTTCCGCTATGTAATGCGCCCCATAGTGGCGTGAGGGACATTTAAACATATAGAGAATGGGACTGCACATTTTCTCCCATTGAATTTAATGGCGTTCGAGGCTGGAGTTTTGCCTTCGCGTTCGAGGAGAAGTTCTAAATTGAGGTTCTACTAAATTGAATTTTACTGATGCTCCTATTATTCAAGATAATTGTTTAATAATTTCAACTGTACTGAGCAAGATTGTCAGTGTCTGAGGTATTGTATGATGAGTGTAGATTCAAGATACAATGCCCAAGGAAAGACCATTGTATGGTACAAATATTGTATCCTGAGGCCATTGGAAATTGAGTGATCACTGTTACCAGATTTGTTGTACAGGGGTAGTGATGAACGATTGTTAGAGATGGGCGAATTGATTCTACGACGTGGAATTGTTTGAAATTCAGGAAAAGTTGGTTACTTGAACGAAGATGTTTTGTGGGATTTGGCGTGAACGAAGTGTGTTTTTGATTGTAAAATGGATGCGGTGACATGGCGCTACCATGGTGGCAAAGATTGGGAGGAAGAAGGTAGCTTGATGATATGCAGAGATGAAGCCATAAGAGAGGGGGAGTATTGTGAGATCACGAACTAAATAGTCGGGGCCGGATGCTGGGAGTATACCGCTCTCACTGTACTGATCAGGGAGGTGCTGCGCGGTCGATTGTTATGAAGAACGGATTATTATACAGCGATTTTTTGTGGGGTGTCTCAGTATGGTAGAGGGATGTTCTTGTCTTAACGTTTATTTTGTTTTTTGGGGTATAGGAAATGAAATCAGTGTGCGTCCATGCAGTGACATATAACTTTAAATCTATTGTCACAACCAATGAATATAAAGGGGGACTCTAAGCCAGTTCCTGGTTGTAATCATTTAACGAAACCAGCGTTTTTACATACCAAATACACTACATTGTTGGTGCTTGTTCTTTGGGCCAATTTAATAGCGGGTTATTTAAGGTTAGTTATTCAGCTGTAGTGATCCAAGAAACCATATTTCAACGCCAAAAATATATACATTTTTCTGTAGATCATTAAAGTGAAGGTTAATTACAATTTTATCTGTCTTGTATGTGTAGCGATAAAAACCGCCATTGTAAACGCTACAAGTACTAGTTGTGGTGTTCAATGTTTGGAGCATTTACATCAGGGGTTAACTTATAGCAGTTGTTTTTACAGTGTGGTGATTCCATGAAAACGTTATTTTCTACGCAAAATTATATACATTTTACCTGTAAGCATAATTAAAGTAAGTTAATTAACTAATTTTCCTTTGTTGTGTAAAAGGGCGCTGTGTGCAGCAGCCAATGAGATTACCAATTAAATGGAACTAATAAACCTACTGAAGTGTGCCATTACAATATATTCTGAAACAGTAAGCATATGTGACATAAAGGAATAGATCTATCTAACAAATATCCGTGGGCATAAAGAATAAATAAAACTCAGTTATATGAAAAAAATGGGACTTTTGTTTACGGGTTATTTTAATTTGATATAAGATTGAATTAAGTCACTCAAAGTCAAGGGATCCAGAGAGGTGAGTTAATTAAATTCATTTTCATAGGGGTCAATCAGAAGAATTTCAGGTTGGTAGGAACACCAATCTGGCGTCAAATCCTGCACTGGTAAAAGCTACTAGTTTGTGGTGGTCAATTGTTTGGCGAAATTTACTCGGGGTTAATTAAGGTGTTATTAGTGTGGTTGATAGAACGTATTTTCACGGCAAATATACACTTTTCTGTAGCCTAATTCACAAGCAAAGGTTAATTACACTTTATTCTTGTTATGTGGCTTTAGAATTCTTAACGTTGTAACACGTACAAAGTTAGTAGATTGTGTTGCTCAATTCTTTTGCGAATTTACATCAGGGGTTTAATTTAGCGTTGTTTTTCAGCTGTGGTGTTCACGGAAAACGTCCATTTCAACGCAAAATATATACATTTTTCTGTCGCATAATTCACCACGTGAAGGTAATCACAGAACTGGTATCTTTGTTGTGTGGCGTAGAAAAACCGCAATGCAACGACAGTACAAGCTATTGTTTGTGGAGGTCAATTGTTTGGGAAATTAACCATAGGGGTTAATTAGCGTAGTTTTCAGCGTGGTTGATCAGAAAGGTATTTCAACGCAAAATATATACATGTTTCTGTAGCATATCAAAGCAAGCGTAATTAAATTTTTACTCTTTGTTGTGTGCAGTAGACAAAGCAATAGTAACACGGCTAAAAGCTAGTATATTGTGGTTGTATTCTATTGCGCAATTTGATCAGGGGTTAATTAAGCGTTGTTGCATTTGTATCAGGTAAAAAAAGAACATTGGTCTTTTCCCGCCGAAGAAATTAAGTAGCCTAATTCTATCGAACGGTTAATAAGCTGTTTGTGATCTATATTCAGTAAAATAACAGATTTTTATTTAAACGGCCCGCAAACAAGTCTTTTTTGTCTAATTGAGGAGGACTTTATATCATGGTTAAAAGCTTGTCTACTGGGTTCATTTGGCGTCAAATAAGGGTGTTTTTTATCTATACAGATATCTTCTCCAAAGAGTTGTATTTTAGAACAAAAGTAGGTCACGAAAGAGAGGTGGCAGGATCTTACTGCCGGTGGAGCGGCCAACATTCCAGGCCAGGTAGCAGCACAGACAGGGACGTGAGAGTCATCGGTGAGGCAAACTGCCATGTCATCTAGCGGCCGTGTTCTGACTTAGCAAAGGGTTTTATATTGGTTGATAGGTATCCATTCCTCAGATGACATTGACAAACATGCCAAGACTCGGTGGGAACAGTAGACAAATCATTAGTTGGATGGCGGGAGAGGGTCAGCGGCCCTATGTCACCAACGCTCTGTATCGGTTTCAGCAGAGATTACTTTTATTTTTTCTTTATGTTGGGTTCAGCGCAATATATCGGAGGATGAAATTTGTGGAGGGCAGTCAGCCCAGATTACTTGGCAGTGACGAATGGGACAATATTGTTTTTGCAGTAGGCGGCAAGTATAGATGTTGAGAGTGGAAGAGGTGATGAGGGACAGCAGTGAGATGAAAACAATAGACTGATGATGTAGACGACGCACTTGGCAGACGGGTGAGGAGGCGTTCTCTGACGGAGAGAGGGCGTCGTTGGCGTCAGCAGCAGCGCAGGCTACGGTGGGTGTGTGCGTGATGTCAGAGGATAGAGCAGTGTGAGGTCGAGAGCACGCAGCCACGCGGGTAAAACAACGCTTCGCAGGACCAGGAAAGTCGCGGCACAGGGGCTCGGGAGGCAGGGGGAGTAGTCATCGTGCGGAGGATTGGCGTAAAACTTGATATCGGGGTGTGGCAGTTCCTTTGCTCAAGAACGGAGGAGCGAATATGGGTATATGTGGGATCTGTGAAGCTGGCAAAGTGAAGGTGGACGGGAGTAAGTTGGACCATGCCCTGGTCAATACAAGCAGCGTCGACATCCAGTGGACTGGGAGAAATGTGGTCAGATGTGGTGGAACCATCTGGCGCAGCAATGCAGAGGAGCAGTGCCCAGTAGGCTGCATTGAGCAGTCAGGCTCCACCATTTGAGAAGGGAGCTGTTTTCTTTGATCATATCTCCGGTCAGATGCTTTGCTCATCGTACTCATGGCGCCAGCAGTGTTATGCGAGGCGATTGCAAAGAGGACACGTATGGTCACATTAAGGAGAGCAGTGACGGCTCTGTCAGTTGTTGGTTGCAGTCCTCCCTTCCAAATGGTGGACTCTGCCACGTTCCGAGATATATGGGCTAGTGCCGTGACGAGATGGCGAGTTCCAAGCGTATATCTTTTTCCAAAAGGCAAGTCAAGCATTCATAATATGTAGACAAAAGGTGGGCAGTCCTATGTTATCGGTTTTTCAAGGTGCACGGAGCGGGATGTTGGAGTTTGTATAATCTACGGTCAGGCGCAGTATCATGTCCTTTACGGCACATGGGTGAAATGTGCACTTCCTGCCAGGACACCAACTACCACTTGGAAGAGCCGTGCTTTTCCTCCACGTATGTCAAACTTCGGGTGCGCAATGTCCGCTACTCCTCCCAACCCATTCTAGCCTCAAAAGTATGTCATTATACTACTGTGTAGGGCACAGGGTGTCACGCAGTTCTAAGTGGCTTGTGGCGAAACGAAGTACACAGGGAGCGGGGTATGTCGTGTCATGCAGCACGAAATGCTGATGTGGCTTTTGCGCAACTGCAACTGGAACATGGTGAGGAACTGGGAGGCACAAGGAGTTCGGTGACCGAGCGAGGGATGGTCATGGCCTGCATGTCGCACATGTTCAAATTGGTTGTGAAAAGTTCTGAGTCTTCCACGATTTCGAACAGTTGAAAATGGAGGGAATATGTGATGCATTTATCATTCGTACAAGCAGGAAACACCTTCTCGAGTTGCAGCGGCAGAATGGGTCCCAAACACACTTGATATGGATGTTTCACGTTGGAATTCCAGCTGACATGTTGGAGACTGAGTATCCCCTGCTGTAACTTTGATGTCAGAGTTTGTTGAGGCATTGTGGAGATATAGTATGAAAAAAAAGTAGGGAGAATGATAAGAAGCGGTTTTATTTGTCAGTGCAGGGATAGGGAGATAACTGTCATTCACTGCTTATGTCTGGAACAGTGTGAAAAATTGTTGGGCAGGGGAATGGAGAGTGGGAATAAATCTCGCGGCACTGGAGTCGGTGGGGTATGAATTGGAGGGAGGCGGAGGAGGAGGATTGGAGCAGCAAATAGTCTGGTGAAAAGAGTGGATTTTAAGGTGACAAGAGAGGAGGGCGGAGGCTGGAGGAGTAGCTGGAGCAGCGGAAGGAGGCAGATGACGCAGCAGTTGGAGTATACAGAGGTGCTGGTAGAAGGGACGCTCGGAAAATTGTGCAGCTTGCGCGCATGCTGGCTATGCTGGTAGTGGACAAGCCGAATAGTGATCGGCAGCGGGATGACTTTGTCTTCACATAAGGCAACTACTTCAAAATGGGCAAACAACCCAAAAAACCCCAAAAAAACCAAATAAAACCAAAAAACAACCAACCCAACACACCCAAAACCACAACAACACCAAAAAAAAAAAACACAAAAAAACCCAACCCCCAAAACAAAAAACCAACAAACACCCAACCACCACCAACCCCCCCCCCACACCACACACCTCCCAACCACAACCAACACACCTACAAAACCCAAAACAACAAACACACGAAAAACAACCAAAAAAAAAACAAAAAACATAACAATAAAACCACACCACCCCACCAACAAAACAACACACACCCAACCAACAAACAAACCCCACACACCACAAAAAAAAAAAAAAAAAAAAAAAAAATAAACAACAAAAAAAAAAAACCAAAAAAAAAAAAAAAACAACAAAAAACCAAAAAAAAAAAAAGAAAAAAAAAAAAAAAAAAAAAAAAAAACAAAAATAAAAAAAAAAAAAAAAAAACAAAAAAAAAAAAAAAAAATAAATAACAAAAAAAAAAAAAAAAAAAAAAACAAAAACAAAACAAAAAAAAAAAAAAAACAAAAAAAAAAAACAAGAACAAAAAAAAAAAAAAAAAAAAAAAAAAAAAAAAAAAAAAAAAAAAAAAAAAAAAAAAAAAAAAAAAAAAAAAAAAAAAAAAAAAAAAAATAAACACAAAAAAAAAAAAAAAACTTTTTCCCAGTATTGAGAGGGGAGGAAAAAATAAATATATAGGGCAATCCGCAGTAGGCAGTTTGGCGTTGCCATGTGCGGCATCGTCCTCCTCTGACAGGTCTGGGGGGGTTCTTCAGCGTCGTCATAATGGTGGTAGCCGGGGAAGGTGGGGGGGGTCAGAGCAGTACCCGCTCCTCAGCAGCACCTAAGTCTGGAGTCATGATGAGCAGTTTCTTCACCGCTAGTGAGGAGGGCAGTCGCCGGCAGCCGCAGAGGACTGGAGCAGCCAAACAACAGGTGGTGGCTATTGGAAGCACTGCCCACCTCAGTTAGCAGATGTTGGATATGGGTAGCAAAACTGGATGTGTGCGAACTTGCGACGTTGCTGTGGAAGAAGCTGTCCTGCTGGCCAGTGAGTGGCATCAGAGCGGGTGTACAGTTGCATGGGGGCATCGTTACCAGGAGACCGCTTGTCACCGGAAATGTGGATACGATGACCTTTGTCCAGTGATTCCAGTCGGGATGGCCAGGATTTCACACACCAATTTCTTAGGTAGATATCGCATGCGCATCCACCCAAACTGTGAGAAATGGTTTGGGTTCTAATCCTTCTGATCAGATATTTGATGCGCACCCGTGTTAGACCATAAGTGACGTTTCTATCTGCCCCCAACCTCTTTACTAGGGATGGTATTGCACCACTCAATCTGTCATTGTGCACTGTTGACCTCATGTTGTGTTGTGGTGTGCCGTGACTCCACTGTGTCTATTGTGAACCTCTCTGACCTATGTGATTACTCTGTGGTACTTCCCTACTCTGTCATTGTGCCGTTTGTGGTTAGCTCAGTTTTTGCCACTCGATGTGATTGTTGCATTTATGAGTCATGCCGCTGCTGTGGCTGCTGTGTGACTAGAATTGTGTCATTGTGGCAGTCTTTGGCTATTTGTTTTTGCACTCCTAGAATGTCATTGTTGCTGTTGACCTATGCTTGAGGATATCCATCTCTGTATTGTGACTTGTGCCGTACTATGTTTTGCCACCTCAGAATGTCATAGTTGACTGTTGATCATGTGCTGCTGCCGTGGTCACAATCTCTGTATTGTGCCCTGTTGACTCAATGTGCTGCTGTGGTGGCTGCCGTGATCACATGTGTCATGTCATCTCTTGGCTCTCCTGTTTGCCCCTCAGAATTTCAATTGTGCATGCCCTGATATGTGTGCTGTGTGCTGGTGACTCAACTTGTATTGTGCATGTGACTCTCATGCTGCTGCTGTGGTGTGCGGCCTCCAATGTGTCATTGTCACTCTGTGGCGTATCTGTTTTTGCAACTCCAGAATGTCATTGAGCACACTGTCTGACTACATGTGTGCTGTGGCTACTGCCGTGCTCAACTGTGTAATGTCCACTCAGTGGTACTCTTGTTTTTGCCTCCAGATTGTCATTGTTCTGGGGGGGAGGTGGTTGGGGGTGGGTGGTAGTGCGGGCGGGCGGGTGGGTAGGGGGCGGGGCACTGTGACTATGCTGAGTGTGGTGTACGTGATCAACTCAGTCATTGAGAAGTTGGACCTCATGTGTGTTTGGCAGTGCCGTGACATACATGTGTCAATTGTGCATGTTGACCATTATGATGCAAGATATATAACCCCCAGTTGCTGTGCGTGACTCAACTGTGTACTTGGTGCCATGTTGACTCATGTGCTGTGTGGCTGCTGCTGGACCTCACACACTGTGTCATTGTCACTCGTGGCCTTTCCTGTTCTTGCACCTTCCAGAATTATAGTGCCTGTTGACTCAAGATGAGCTGTGGTGCTGCGTAACTCCCACTTTGTCATGTGCACTGTAGTCTCATGCTGCTTGCTGTGGCTGTGCCGTGAATAACCATGTATTGTGCCACTGTTGATACATGATGTGTGTGGTGATGCGTGACCTACACTCTCTGTCTTTGTGCCACTCTGTGCGTATTGTGTTTGACACCTCAGAATGTATTGTGTATGTTTGACTATGTGCTGAGGTGCCACATCCTCCAAATCTGTCATATGATTGCACACCTGCGCTTAGTTGTTTTTTTGCCAGCTTTTCTGGCATGACTTTATCAGGCAAACATGTCCGTTACAGTTTCTTGGTCAGTTATGCCCTTTAGTGAAAGAGGACTTTTTAGTGAACGCGTTTCTAAGAGCGGCGGCATTCATGTGCGTGTCATTACTAAAAAAAAAACATTGTAGAAGACAAACCCAGCTCTCATGCATATTTTAAGCATGCACAAAGTCTACAGCACCTGAGGTTGTGCAGCATGGAAAACTAGTGATTTTAAGTGATTGGTCCCAAAGTAATTCGGAACGCGTATTTTTTGTGAGAATTGGCGCAGTGACTGCAACGAATTTCGGGAAATTCGCCATCTTAATATATGTGTTGACAATATCTTCTTATAGATAACAGATTTTAGATCTTATCATGCCGATATCGATAGCATAATAGATTATCTCGATGACATTAAAGTCTATGGGGAGCAAAAAATCCTTCTTCTTACACATACCGGGGAGAAGAATGGAATTACATCCATAACAGTAAACCAGGTATGTGCTACTTTAGCAAGACCCTTTGACTATAAAAGTCACAGAAAACAATGAATATGCTAAAAAATAATTCATATATGTTCATGGCTAAAGAAAAACAAGACGTGTTAGCACAGTAGGTTGTGGTAGTGCAGTACGGGACCTTGCACACAAACAAGATGAAATGGCACATAGGGGACTGCAGGAGACCTAGCACTTTTTGAAACAGGGACAAAATTTGTATGTAAGACGGTTGGTGGAGGAAGAACGTCCAGGGGAACGCGGAGGTTCAGAGGCAGGGGCTCAGTTACATGGGTGCAGCGAGAGGGACACGTCACATGCAGCTAAACTCAAATGGGGTGCCACATTCTCCTATTTTTCAAGGAGAAACCATGGTTTGTCTGGAATTACGATGGTGGTCTTGGCATTACGTTAGTTGTCAGGAAGAATGGCTCAGTTCAAATGAAGGATCTCTCAAAAGAGAGGTTTTGGGATTCATTCGCTTTGATGCATGGTCCAAAGGGATTACTGAGAAAATAGTTCTCCCAAGCATTTTTGGAATGTTTTTTATATATTTTTGTGATTTGCTATGGTGTTTTTTGGAAGTTGAAATGTGCTTGTCATTAGCCTATATAGGTTTATGCATGTTCGTAGGAGTATCGCTTGAGAAAGGGGGGGAATCTTCCCGAAAGTGCTGGCCCCCCCCCGGTTCGGCGTTCTAGGAAAGTTGCGAGGGCTAGATGCGGGACTTATGAAAATTAGTGGACTGATGGTTATCTACCACAGTGAATACATTAAGTACCCCTTTTTCATTTTCTGTTTCAATATAGACTGGCTAAGTTGCTGTTTTTAAGATTGATATAAATAAAAAGTTATTAACGTTTTACCTATTGGACATGGATCCATTGCTGGATTTGGATGTTACAGGTTTGTGATGCTGTTAATGGTGCTTTACAATCGGGGTTCCATATAATCAAGTGGCTATTTATCTAACGACAATATTTGTTTTAAAATATCAGGCACCTTTTTCATCCTGCCTGGAGGAATCTAATTGCACTGTCTCATTTAAAAGAGTACACCAAAAAACACAAAAAATGTCCAATAAGACATTTTACTATTGGATTCTATATAGTGGCATGCACAAAAACAGCAAGATGCCTTGGATGAATCACGTTAAAAGTGCCGACTGAATTAATCTTTAAACACTTTAAAAATTGTCATGGATATCTGACAACGGCTGAATAAGAGTATTTACCATGTGTATGACATTAATATGGCCGGTCTTGGCTAACACTGACACAGGCGGCAATTTACTAGGAAATCCGTGTTACACAATTTGTGTGCACTTTAGCTTTTGCGGCGACGAGGCTGCGATCAGAGTATTTACAATGTTTATATGGATTACTATGGCGGCCTTATGACACTCGACAAACAGGGGACTTTATATAAACAATTTGGTAAAGAGAGGCTTTGCAGCAAAGAGAACTGATTCAATAGAATCTTGAAAGATGTAGGGATAAGTTCTAGGTTTTTGACATGACAACAGGTGCAATAAACTGGAACAACAAAAAGGACAATTTCCTCCTATTCAGAGGTCTGTGGCAAAAAAGAGGTAAAAAATTGTTTTTCTATCAGGTCAAGAACAACGGGGCTAACAATATCCTTTTCCCAAAGCTATCCTCCTGCCCCTTCTGCACTTGTGGACACCAGGAACTTTAAAACTTTTAAAACATAAAGAGTGAAATTCTCTAATATAACTTACTCTAAGTACAGCTGGGTGGATGGTTATGTTGTATTAGAAGAGGACTATTCTCAGAGGATAGAAAGTAATTGTTTAATGAGATAGTTGCTGTCAAGTGAATAGACAGCGAATGAGTGAGCGGAACTGAAGTTGCTAGATTAAACAAGGTCACGTGATTTTTGCAACCATGTGATCATACACCACAGTCATGACGAATACAACCTTTACCCCTCTATCCTCGGAGAGATGGGCTGGACATTATTATAGGAACGTGAAATGGGGATAGTAAAAGATTTCTATAAGATAGTACTAAATTCCGCGTGATCGGGAAATTTAGAAAGCAAAGCATGCGTTTCAACATTTGTACATAAATGCTCATTCCTATACAGGGGGTTCCAGTGAGAGTAAAAGTCAATTACAGATCAACAAAGAAATATTGATTAATTATAGATTTCTATAAATTTTGATATTAAACAGTCATGTTCAACCATTAGGGACTTGTATCTTGCGAATGAAGACAGCAAAAATTATTCTAGTAGTTGTTTCACTAATGTAATATTGGATACCATTTGACTTCAATTATTTCCCAGCTGTGTTCTGCTATCTGTTAAAGCAATTAGGATTATTAGGAAAAGTTGCCACTGAAAAAATTTGCCAAAATATTTTATAAGATGCTTGTACATAACACAGAATAGCTTTACCCTATGTAATCTAAGATGTTTTAGTCTTATGTATGCCACTATTTCCCTGTCTCAGCCTTATGTGAACCCAAGCTTAAAATTATTGACTTCTAATGATACTAATTAAAATTGCAGAATCTCTACTGGAATGTTAATGGGTGATTATTATCTTGGAGAAAGGAAGAAATATTAACTATACACAGACTTGTCGATTTCCAGAATTATCAATTTCAGGTAGGTTTTATACAACTATTTACGTTCAAATTGAAAGGAAAGAAACATAACATTGTAGTTTTCATACGATGTGCAAATTTCACTGTTAGGTCAATAAATCTACTCCTAACATAAAGTCAGAAATATGAGAGTAGATGTAAAGTCACCCTTAAGCAAGGTTCACTATCTATCCAGGCAGTAAACATGCTGCATGCCCAAATATTTTCATTCTGGTACATGTATTCTAAGTTGTACAGTATTTTCTTCTTTCTTCATTTATGCAATAATTCCCAAAAGCTGACCTCTTTTTCTCCTTAAAGGGGTCATCATCCAAAAATAAATTGCAATATTTTGCATGGTTTTATTTTCTTGCTTTGCATCAGCATTGCACACAGGTATCACCTTGTGGTGCCAATAGCTTTAGAATCTCACTGTACACAGTTATTCAATGGTTGTATTACTAGAGGCACAGTGTGCAGTGAAGGTGCAGAGCAGGGAAATAAAAGTGTTAGGTGTAGGTGTATGCTTAATTTCATTTGTTAAGCTAGATATATCATTTTAATTGGTTTCCTTTATGCCAATGTTATTCACCCAAATGTTGGCACATGTGTCACATTGCAAGCCACATCTCTTTTCACTAAGAAATTCTCCTTTGCTACTTAACCACATTTCTTGGACAAGTGAGGAGCAATGGGGGCCTAAAGCATCAATTATGCACATGTAATATGAAGCATGTCAGACAGTTTTTTGGTGCAAATTGTGCCAGAATTCTCCCTGGAATAGTAAATATGCCTAAATACTGTCACTAGTTGTTCAAGTTATACTGACTGCCTATCAAAACTACCATACTTAATATACTGGATAAATATATGTATAAATGGCATCCAACAACAATAGCCCCCAATGAATTAGATAAACATACTAGTATGTACAGTACATTAGATCAAATTCTAAGATCAAGTAGCAGAAGTGGATAGTTAAAAAGATAGGCTTTCAAACAAGTTTTTCCTTTGTTGGTACAAAGTGCCCTTCCAAAAATGGACCATAAAAAGAAGAAAGAACCATTTGTGTCTCAATTTTCATATACCATTACAAATAGCAAGATAAGTTCTGCTGCTCTTTCAAACCTCATTCCGTCATTCCAATCCTCCATCTACTACTATAATGAGACCACCTTACAGATAGCCTATTCTCAATACTGTAGCAGTAAATTGACAATACTTTGATTTACTTTTCTGGATTTTTAAGGTTTTGTAATCACCGAAAAAAAAAAAAACATAAAAAAATAATTTTTTTATGAATACTGAGTTAAAAAAATACTTTCTAATAAAAATTATACTTTAAGGAACCAAATCCTACCACAAACGTCTCATAGATTATGATAATTAATTATTTCTTAAATTGATGAATGAATACAAAAATAAAAGCTAAGAGCCACATGTATGAAAACTGTCTTGGTCTAAAACTGACTGTTGCCCATAGCAACCAATCGTAGTGCCCCTTTTATTTGATATAGTGCTCTGGAAAAATGAAAGGGGCACTCTGGATGCTATGGGCAACAAAGTGAATTCTAGGCCTAGACAGTTTTCATACATGTGGCCCTAACAGTTTATTTAGAAAAAAATTCCTTGTGTAAGATGACTTTCAAAGACACTGCTTTTTCAGTATAGTGTTATCAACAGCTAAAGATCGATATGTTTGACTAAGCTGCAACATCAATATATTTAACTAAAGTCCAGTATTCAAAAGAGGAACACTACATTTGTCTGCAGACCCGTTAGATCCCTGTGGTTTTTCAGTTCCTGTATTGACTGATGTGGTTTTTTTTTTTAACCAAATATTGATTTCCTTTTAATTTTATCTGTTCAATCATTTTTATTGTAATGTTATTTTATCAATTCACTCTCAATAACCTCCTCAAATCCATCCAATAGTGTTGTCTATGAATTTTTATTTAATACTGATTAGATCTAAACTTGATGCAATTCCATATTGCTTTCTGATGCCTGTATACAGTTGGCTCAGCTTCATGTTTTATTTCCAATTCCTTATTACTGTGAGAAAACAATGTGGTTTGATTAAAAATCTTTGCACAAATTTCATAGCATCAAACATTGTTTTGTGAATGTCAAAATGCTAAGTGTATGCAAACCCCAAAAAGATGATGTAATGCAAAATAATAGATTCACCATATCTGCAAAGGTATGCCATCATGGAGGTATCAATGCTCGGTGGGATCAATACTGAGAGTAGGTTTTCTATCTCCATGTATTGTACATTTTTTGAATAGCATTTTTTTAATTAATTTTAATAAAGTTGGTTTCAGATATCGAATATTTCTGATAAATGTCACATTTTCCATTGAGGTTTTATGGTTTTGGAATGCAACTTTTGTGCATAAATATGTTGCATTACAATATATACCTAGTGGAACAATATCAGTGATGTTTTTATCAGAATACAGCAAGTTATGGGTATGTTTTTTTTTTCTCTATACAGTTACACAACATAAGAAAGTCAATAAAATGACACTAAAAACATGTTGCATTAAAATTAGGATGGAAAAGAAAACTCTTGCAAACTGTCTATGTTAATTTATTCTCAAAAACTCGATTCGCCAGATTTGCCGAATTTTCCGTAAAATATCGTTTAGACCCAAATTTATTTGCGGAAAATCGCGTTAAAAAACAGCTATTTCCTGGCTGCGGCGAGCCTGTATGGTGTTGTAGAACATTATGCCATACTCAAATATGCATCGGGAGCGTGGTTTGGTATAGAAAAAATGCTATGTTTTACTATGATACGCAGATGACTGGAGCCGCTCTTAGAATCGCTTCAGACTTCGCTTATCTGGGCACTTGCAGGAGCAAAACTGACCAAATAAGTGAAGTGGGAACGCAGCCTGACAAGGTAATGTCAGCGCCAGCTAGAAAGAACAGAGCTGAGGGCCAAGATCCTACAATAGCGTCAAAGAACACACTCCTTTTACAGATTATGACAGAACCTGTTCTGTTAAACGCTGATACATGAAGAGCCCCTCTCACGCCCCAAAAAGAGTGGAGAGGATGTTAGCATTAATTTTGCGTTGATGTCTCTGATCATTTTGCCTTTCCTTTGATCCATCAGTGTCCACTTTCAATCGGTCAATAATCCATCAGTATTACTAAAGCCAAAAAGAAACAGGAGTTGATCCAAAACATAGATGCATGTTTGCATGTGTTCTGTGTTTTGTGTCCACTCCTGCTTTTATCTACCTAATCATCAGGCAATCCTGATGCTAACAAAGGACCATGTCATACTGGCCTTACTGCTTCCCCGAAGATACAATCGGTTGTGTTTGTCCTTTTTCATTTCTTCTGACAGATTAAAAGAATGGGAAAACCAAACATAGTGGCAATTTCATAGAGTGGTGGAGGGTGGAAACAGCATTATGAAACCACAGGTTGGTCAAATGAGAGAGTGGTTAGTTGGCAGTAGCATGAGTAGGCCACAAAGTGGTAAGTGACAGATTGTGGAGGTGACAGCAACATGAGTAGTCCATAGAGTGACACAATGACACAGTGTGGAGGTGGCAGCAACAACAGCAGTAGCATCAGGCTGGAGAGTGGCACAAAGACAGATTGAGGAGGTGGCGGCAGCATCAGAAGTCTACATAATGGATTACTGAAGATTGGGGAGCTGGGTGGCAATACCATTCCATGGTAAAGATGGTGGGTGGTAGATGGAGCAGCTGGCAGCAGATGTGTGGCATTAGGCAGCATCATAATGGTAGCTGAGGCAGATAGCCAGAAGAGTCCAGACTCATTTCTCAAAGTTTTGGTGAGCCGTCGTTGGCTGATCTAATCTGATGTATCAGGCATTGGTGTGTGGAAATCCTGGCCAATCCACGTCTGATTCATCTTGACAAAGGTGAGTCTCTCCAAATTTCAGGTGGACAAACGAGTTCTCCTTGGGGTAACGATGGCCCCCGCCTCACTGAACCACATTACTGGCTGGGCAGAACAGCTTATCCAGTGCAAACTCGGCAAGTTGCGGTCACACATCCAGTTTGGCTGCCCAGTAGTCCAGCGGATCTTCTATGTGGTGTGGCAGAGTGCTGTCCAAGTAGGCCACAACCTGCTGGTTCAGGGTCTGCTCCAGGTCCTGCTGCTACAGCTGGTTAGTACCTTGAAGGAAGCCACTCATCAACGACTCCAGACTCAGGTTGCTGCTGATGGAGCTGGTACTGCTCCTACCCCTATTCCTCCACAGCAGCCATGGCAGTTCCTTGAGCGATGAGGAACCCCCCGGTCACATGGATGATGGCGCAGATAGTCAGCGGCCAACTGACCAACTAGGATTTCTCTATAGTACGTGAGGTTGTCCTCTCTCTTGGCAGTTGAAAAAAAGGCTCCCATTTTGGACCGGTAATCAGGGTCCAAGAGGGTTGAGATCCAGAGGTCATCCCTCTGCCGGATGGTGATTGTTCGGCTGTCACTAGCCAGGCAAATCAGCATGCAGCGGGCCATCTGCGCAAGTGACTCTTAGGGACTTCCTGCCTCCATCTCCACTGTATACTTCCACGGTGTATCTGGGTCATCTGCCTCGTCTTCCTCATCCCCCTCTACCTCCTCCGACTGCTCCTGCTCCTTCTCTCCTGTCACCTGAGTAGAAAAACCACACATTTCACCAGATACTGCTTGTGCTCCAATATCCTCCTCCTCCTCCAGTTCAGCCCCCACTGGACTCATGTGGCCATGAGATGTAGTTGCCATGTCTCTAGTTCCCTGACCATACAGCATCTGTTCCAGGACATGAAGCAGTGGAATGACGTTATTCATCCCGTAGTCCTGGCGATTGACAAATAACGTGGCCTCCTCAAAGGGGCTTTGAGAAAACGGAATGTGTCACGCATGAGCTGCCACTGGCTGACATCAAAATTACACAGGGGGTACTCCTGTCTGCTTGGATCATCATTAATGGCCTTTCTTTTTTCATAGAGTCGGTCCAACATATGGAGGCTGCAATTCCAACGGGTGGAATCATCGCATATCAGCCTATATTGGGGGAGGCAGTTCTGCCACTGCAGCTCAAGGAGGGTGTGCTTGGCTCTGTATGAACGGATGAAGTGCATGCACAGTTTCCTGGCCGTTTTTAGAACGTTTTGCAGATGGGTGGAAGACTTCAGGAACCTTTTGACAACCAGATTAAAAACTTGCGCCATGCAGGGCACATGGCTCAGCCCTCCTCGGCGCAGCACAGAAACCATGTTCCCACCATTGTCTGTCACCATGGTTTCTTAATTTTAGTTGTCGCAGAGAAAGCCACAAATCGATTTTGTGTTGCATGATGCTTAGCAGTTCATCCCCTGTGTGACTTTGTTCGCCCAGGCAAACCGGGTGTAGAACTGCGTGACACTGCTGTGCCATACACATGTGGTATGATGGAGAAACACTAAGACTTGTGGAGGCTGAGGTGATGGTGGAGGAGAAGGCGGACATTGGCACAGTTTGATAATGTGGAGGAGAAAGCGGCGTCTCCTGTCTAAGTTGCTGGTTTGGCTGAGCAGCAATCACATTCACCCAGTGGGCCATAAAGGACAAGTACTGTCCCTGACCATAGTTACAGCTCCACACGTCCGCACTGTCATGCACTTTGAAAGACACCGACAGGCTCAAGGAATGGCCCACCTTCTTTTCTACATATTTGTGTAGGACTGGTACTGCCTTTTTCGAAAAGAAATAACGGCTTGGGACTCTCCACCTCGGCTAATCAGTTCTTTGAACGGTGCAGAGTCCACCATTGGGAAAGGGAGGAACTGCAGTACCACCAACTTGGACAGGAGCCCGGTCAACTTCTGCACCTTAGGATGGTTGAACGCATACTGCTGTCTGTTGGCAATTACCTCTGTGAATGACTGCTGGTGCCGTGAGTGGTGAGGAGGAGGAGCATTTGGACTAGTAGTTGATGGGAAAGACAGAAAGTTCCCTTCAGCAGAGGTGGTGGAGCCTTAACTGCCTGAAATGGGATGCGTGCCACTGGGTGCTGCTACTGTTGCTGCTGCAGGATGAAACACCACATATGAGATATGTTTCTCCCATGCCACAGGATGGTGACGCTGCATGTGTTGATGAAGGGCTGTGATGCCAATATTAGGTCCCTGTCCTCGCTACACTTTCTGCCCACAGATTGTACATATACACATGTTTGGCTCTTCCGGTGTCTTTGCGAAAAACTGCCACACCGCCGAGTTGGTGATTTTAACCAGCAACGCTCTGCACAGACTGACTACTACCGCCACTGCCTCTTTGAGCCCCTGCTCTGCTACTTTCTTGGACCTGCGAAGCAGGTGGTCTACCCCCTTCTCCCGACAATGATGATAAAGCCCTTTCTTCACCCGGCTCCCAAGTGCGATTGGCTACATCGTCATCGATTAGTGCTTGCCCGTCACTGCTGTCCTCCTCAATGGTCTCAGTCTGCAGAGCCTGACCGCTCCCAACACAAACTCCCATGCCACTCTCCAGATCACTACTTGCCCGCCTACTGCAAGAAGCAGCGGATGTCTGCTCCACCTCTTTCCTGCCAAGTAGCTGCTCACTGTCCTCAAATAGTTTGTCCTCGCTGTAGAGTGGCGCAGATCACAGACCACATAGTAGTTCTCTGGCTGAGGGAACCGAACGGTAAAGTGGTGGGTTGAGAACAGGTATGTGCCCCTGACCTGCTCCCGGGCCATGCCAACTAAGTGTTGTGTCTCACTAACTCACCAACTCTTGGCTGGGGTTGTCAGATGTCATCTGGGAGGAAGTGGATGACCTAGTCAACCAGTCAAGAACCGTTGGGTTGCTGATCAACACACGGCCGTTAGATGACATCGCTAGCTCTGGCCTCGCCAAGTCACCCCTGCTGTGACATCCCCTCACTGTTCTGTAACCTGTGCCTGCTCCAGGAACATTTGTGTCACTGCCACTCGCATGTGAAGCGCCTGCCACCTCTCTGTCTGACATACTGTTTGATTAAAAATGTACAATACAACAAACTCTGTTTAATGAAGATGTCTGTATATGATAAATACACACACTGGATTTGACACAGAATTCCCCTTAAAAAGTGGACAAAAGAACTCTTGGGCATAGAATGAAATACCCCACAGAATTAACTTGGATTTCAGGCGTGCATGGGGCAGAAATACACACCCTGGATTTGACTCAGAATACCCCACAAACAAAGGATAAAATAAAATACCCTACAGAATGAATGTGATGGATTTCAGGCGTTTCTGGAGCAGAAACACACACACCCTGAATTTGATTTAAATTAGAGCACAAACAGGATAAGTTAACTCTTTGGGCACAGATTGCAATATCCCAAAATAAAAAATGCTGGTTCAGTAACAGGTGTGTATATGACACACACTTGTGAAGGACTTTCACTCCAGTAACTCAAAAAACGGAAGTATTTTGCACAGAGTGCAATGTAGTTCTGCTACAGCCAGATGCTTGTGGACAGGAGACAAAATGACAAGTGGCAGAATTTAAAGGGGTTTTGCCACGATGTAATGTTGACGTGGGATCCTCCAAAATGGGTATTTAATCACTTTTCTAAATATATGTCATTAAAAAAAGTGAAGCCTCAGAGAGCTACAGCATTGCTCAGTCCCACTTAATTTCCTGAAAGTTTACATTAGACAAGACCAGGAGCTGACAGGAGCTGATATGGCCGCTCTTGCGTGTTTTCACTTCTTATCTGATGACGGGAAACATGAACAAGCTTGCAAGGGACTGTGGAGAAAGACCTTTTTCTTTTGTATAGAAAATCCACTGGTTGTAATGTGATTATTTGAGTAAACATTGTACACTATCCCTGCTTACTGGCTCTGTGCTCAACCCCCCCTCTCTTCCCGTGACTCTGCATCCTACGTTTATCTTCTCTTCTGAGCAGACAATAGGTAAGGAACTCACGTCTTGGCAAAACCCCTTTAACATGGCTGTCGTATTTATAGGGCTGTGACATTACAGAAGCCCACTGGCTGCTAATTGGCTGCATGACTGCACATATCTTGGAGGGTGTTACTTTCTTCCTCCCATAGTTCTCTGCCCCATGTCACGCCATGTGCTCTCGGCTATTTTAGCTTCTTTACAGTGAATCGCCATGAACTTCACCTTCGGTCAGAATTGAATTTTCCCTGAAAATCTAAACAAATTCCACTTCGTTAGAATTGATTCGCTCATGCCTATTTGTTATCTTCAGACAATTCATCATAATTTTCTGCTTTTGCTGAACCAAATATGACCCTTTGATACTGCTTTAAATTTCTCCATTTATTATTATAATTATTATTTAAACAAAGAATCCCTAAATTGAACAACTCCTTTTCCATCTCTCTCAATAATATATCAAGTTAGATTGAAAGTTCATTTAATCCCATTGATACTTGTATTTTTTTTTTTTTTTAGTTTTTCCTCCTGAGTGATCACAGTACCCTGTTTGCAAATGTTTCCTCTTACGTTCTTATCCAGGTAATGAAATAATAATTGATTTTCATATACTTTTAAGGTTAATTGCATATTTTTAAATGTTGTAACTGTCTTACAAAGATCCTTCTTCAAACAGGAAAAATCCCATCTAACATATAAAGGAATCAGATATATTGAAAAATAAAATCTTTGCTAAATGTTTTATAACAAACAGTGGTTGGAATTCTTTTTTTTTTATATCCTCAGTCCTTTCAGGATCAATATTCTATTCAAATATCGTTTTAGGGTCTGTTCACGTGGCTGATTTGGACATTTGTTCTGGCACTAATTCAGTGATGAATCTCCCTCAAAATCAGCACCCAATCTGACTGCAATCCGACTTACATTGTTTATAATGAAATATCTGTGCTGCTATACATACAATGTTGATTTTCCTCTGCGCTGATTTCTTTTCAGTGCTAAAAATTTTTTACACTGTAAAAAAATTTACTTCAATTCTTGAGGCAGCTTCTGCGCTGAATCCTCACCTCCTCTAATTATATTATAAACGAGGCTGGAACTTTGCCTTTGGAAATCAGCAGCAAATCCTCATCTGAAATTTGCACTTATTCAGTGTTGAAATTTTCAGCTGCCAAATCAGTCGTGTGAACGTACCCTTTAACTACTATGTCTTAATGTCATGGATGAAAAGGTTTTCTATTACAACCAAGAGTTGCTTACAATTACATTTAGATGAAATTGCCCAAGATTCATATCAAACCCATGTGTAAGGGTGGTTTCACTTGCTGCAAAAAAGCTACTGAAAATGCATGCATTCTTTCAAGTGTATTTGAGATGTTAGCTGGAAGCCCGTAAAGAAATATTAAATGCACTATAAAAGTTTTTTTTTTTTGTATTGTTGATTTCACTTTGTGTATATTCTTGCAATTTTTGTAGGTACAGTGTTTTTTAAGGCAGGTTCTGATTAGACATCATTTGTATTTTTTTTTATGACCCAAAAATGCATTTGTGTAGCATTTTTTATGTGTTCTGTTGAAACACTTTTCCAGATAGTAAGTCAAGTGATGGATCGCATGATTCATTTTGAAAAACAATGCCCTGAAAATAAGCATTAAAAAACACATGTACAAAGATAAGCTCTTTTAAAAGAAATAAGATAAAGTTGGATTAAAAAAAAAAAATACACAAGAACCCTAAAGAAACAAAAAAAAGAAAAAAATATGGCGAAAGAAAATGTCATGCAAAATGTAAGTTTTACAGTGACCCCTACTGTCCCAGGGCTCTGTGAAATTGAAAGGGCCAGCCTGCCAGTAAGTGGGTAATTGCCAGGAGCTGATGAGCCTGGTCAGCCTTCCCCTGACCTTGTGGTGGATCCATAGTGTATAGTGCCTCTAGAGAAAGCTGTTCCTGAGTCCTGAGTTTTTCCTGTCTATTCTCTGTACCAGTTCCATTAGCCTTCGTCCCTTGACCATGAATTTTGCCATCTGTCCTGACCTTCCTGCCTGTCCTCCACTATGATCCTGCCTAGCGATTTTGTACCACATGCATCTCTGCTGCCACTGCAGGCAAGTTACACTGGGGTTAGCGACCTGGGGGTTCCCTGCAACAGCAAGACCATCCCGCCTTGTGGCGGACTCTGGTGAAAATTAGTGGCATCTTAGACTCTGCTCCCTCGTGCGGCTTATAATATCGCTCATGGTGGCCCAGTAGCTCCACTACCTGAAGTTGTTATAGTTGTATCCAGCCATGGTCCCATTTCATCCCACTATGGTAACCCTGCTGAACCTCCAAATCATCATGATGGTGGTTGCCCAGCAGTCACAACATATTAACCAGCTGACTACCATGTTGCACCATCTCCTTTCAGTCCAGTAACTGCCATCACCACCTTGTTGCTTCTCCACTAATAGAATCTGTGGGCCTGTCCCCTCTGGGACAGGGATGATTCAGTAACGGCTGATCTTCAGGCTTTTCTAGCCGAATTCCGCTGTGTCATTGAGAAACCTGTACGTGCGTCCTCTGCCGAAACCCCACTGCTGAACTTGTATTAAGGGGACTCCTCTGTTGGAGAATATACACTGCCTCCTTCCTTGCCTCCTGACGAACAGCTCATGCAAGTGGACAAAGCCCACCTGACCCAGAAAGAATGGTCTTGATATCGACTGGGGTCACGGTTCTGCTTCAACTGCAAAGGGAAGGAAATTCCTCAATCTGTTCCAGGATAATTTTATGGACCAGTTTGTGGAAGATCCCAATAGAAGTGATGCTCTGTTGGATATGGTAATTTCTAACAAAGCAGAACTTGTTGGAACGGTCACTGTTTTTGAAAATCTTGGTAACAGTGACCACAAAATAATTCATTTTAGTGTAAACTGGAAAAAGCAAACACATAGCGGGAGGGCAAAAACAGTTAATTTTAAAAAGGCCAATTTCCCCTTATTGATGGCTGCACTTACAGAACTCAGACTGGGAGCAGCATTATCACAATATGATGTAGAAACCAAATGAGAGGGCTTTAAATATACTCTGGGGAAATTTATAGCAAAAATGTATACCTATGGGTAACAAGTATATGCGATTAAAACTAAATCCAACATGGCTTCTACCTTCTGTTAAAAGGGCAATAAATAATAAAAAGGGCATTTAAAAATATAAGCCACAGAGGTCAGCATTAGCCTTTTAAAATTAGAAATAGCTTAATAACATTTGTAAAAAATTAAACATATCAGTTAAAATATAAAATGAAAGGCAGGTGGCCAAAGATAGCAAAACAAACCCCAAGAAATTCTTTAGCCATATAAATGCCAAAAAGCCAGAAATAGAGCATGTAGAACCCTTATATAATAATAATGGGGAGCTGGTCACTGGGGATCAGGAGAAGGCAGACTAGATAGGTTCTTCAGCTCTGTATATACAGACAAGGAGAAGGTAGCTGATGTGGGCGGGTTCAGTGCGGATGTGGGTGGTGTCAGTACTAATAGGTGTAGTGCTAGAGCTGATGGGGGTGGGCCCAGGTGTAGATGTAGGCGGTACTGTTAATACAGTAACTGATATAATAAATTGGCTGAGTGTAGAAATGGTCCAAGCCAAGTTAAATAAATTGAATGTGAACAAGGCTCCAAGCCAGACGGCTTAAACCCAAGAGTTCTTAAAGAGCTCAGCTCGGTTATCTGTGTGCCCCTCTATATGATATATAGAGAGTATCTGGTGACTGATATAGAGTCAGGAGACTGGTGCAAGGCAAATGTAGTTACCATCTTCAAAAAAGGCTCCAAGCCTTGTCCAGGGAATTATAGACCAGTAAGTTTAACATCTATTGTGGAAAAACTGTTTGAGGGTCTCATAAGGGACTATATACATGAATATGTGGCTGAATTTAACATTATAAGTGATTGCCAGCATAACTTTATTAAGGACAGAAGTTGTCAGACCAGCCTGATCTATTTTTCTGAAGAGGTGAGTAGAAGTCTGGATAACAGGGTGACAGTGGATATTGTATTTTTAGATTTTGCAAAGGCGTTTGACACTGTCCCTCATATGTGTTTATTAAGTAAATTAAAATCCATTGGGTTGGAAATAACATTGAGTAATTGGATTCAAAACTGGCTATCGGATTGCATTTAGAGAGTGGTGGTAAATGACTCTTACTCTAAGTGGTCCCCGGTTATGAATGGTGTGCCCCAGGGCTCAGTATTGGGTCCTCTTTTATTCAATGTATTTATTAATGATATAGTGGAGTGGAGTAAAGCACTGTTTCTCCCTTTGCAGATGACACCAAGCTATGTAGTGTAATGCAATCTATGGAAGATGTTCATAAACTGCAAGCAGACCTGGCGACTTTGAGTGTTTGGGCATCCACTTGGCAAATGAGGTTCAATGTGGATAAATGTAAGGTCCTGCATCTGGGTACGAATAATCTGCAGGCATCATATGTCCTAGGCAGAGAAAAACTGCAAGAATGAATTGTTGAGAAAGATATGAGCGTTCTTGTAGATCATAGACTACAGAACAGCATGCAGTGTCAATCAGCTGCCTCTACGGCAAGCAAGATATTGACGTATATTAAAAGAGGCATGGAGTTGTGGGACAAGAATGTAATATTACAGCTGTGTAAGGCATTGGTGCAGCTTCACTTGGTATATGCAGTTAAATTCTGGGCTCCAGTTTATAGAAAAGATGTAATGGAGCTAGAGAGAGTGCAAAGACGAGCAATCAAACTTATAAGGGGAATGGAGCATTTTAGTTATGAGTAGTGTTGAGCGATTTTTATTGACAAAGTTGAAATCGGCAAGGTTTTTATGGTGAACGAAATTTTCAGATCATGCGATAATTAAGGTTAAAATCTGTGCATCATCTATTAAGATCGCGCCATTTTCGGCGCTTCCTGTCATTTTGGCGGCCAGCAATCAGATTACAGAATAGAGCAGGGTGAGATGTTGTGCGATGTCATGACTGGGATGTGTATGGTTGCGATTGGCTGGAAAATCACATGACCTCTTTTTAAACATAGAACAGCCCTTCCTGTTCAGCCTTAGTGCCCTCTCAGCGTCTCATGGGAAAATAGGATGCGCGCCTGCCTGTGGCCCAAAACAGCCAGCGAAATTAGTCTATTTCTGCACAGAGAAACCTCTACTATTAGCTGTGACCCCTTCCAATTTAGTTAGATTAAGATTTGAAGATTTTATGTAGTTAGCTAGAGAATTTAAAGCAGCACTACCGCTGTAAAGTCACGGTGGGAGCGGGGGGGGGGGGGCCCCCGGGCGAACACAGACAAGCTCTATCTATAAAGAACACTGGATAAAGTTCACCGAACTTTGTGTAGAAAATTGCACTGCAATATCTTTATTTTTAACGGTTTGCTATTGAAATAATTTCCTGGATATTGGGCAGCCTGAACTTATATTGGATACACAAAACATTTCTAGTAAACTGCAGGTCTCTTTGTTTAGGTGCAAAACTCCACTTTTATTATCATATACATTTCAGATAGGTTTTTCATTTCAAATTTTACCCATTTCACCTGTGTTGATATATCCACCTTGCAGTTTAAATTACAATCCAGCAATCTTGAGTCAGCACAGGGTTGTTTGTTGCCAAAAATACCGTGTAAACATACGAAAACAAACAGATACTGTTTTTTTGACTTTTGCGCACCCAGCTTTGTTCATTGAACGCAGCATCCACGTAAATCTTAAAACAGCAAATTTATATTCACCACAGGTGAATTGAAAGGTGCAAAAAAAAACAAGAATTATAAGAAAAAAAAACAGATACGTGTTTTTTTGACTTTTTGCGCACCCAGCTTTGTTCATTGACGCAGCATCCACGTAAATCTTAAAACAGCAAATTTTATAGTCACCACAGGTAATTAAAAGGTGCAAAAAAAAACGTGTATTTACAAAAACATAACAAATTTCGTGTTTTTTTGACTTTTTTTCGCACCCAGCTTTGTTTTATTGACGCAGCAAAACCCCGTAAAATCTTAAACAGCAATTCTATAGTCACCACAGGTGAATTGAAAGGTGCAAAAAGTACCGTGGATAAAACAAAAACAAAACAGAGACGTGTTTTTTTGCACTTTTGCCCAGTCCAGATATGTTGATAGACACCTTGCAGTTAAATTTGAATCCAGCAATTTTGTTTTGATTAGAGGGATTTGAGAATAGCTGTGATTTGCCGTCTTTTAATAAGAGACTTTCCAAAACTATTCCATACCTTCTCAAATTTTTATATTTCTGAACATGGAGTGAAATGCAGGTGGTAAGCGAGCAAAGAGGGGGGTAGCACATGGAAGTAGAGGTACGAGAGAAGGTGCTCCTTCCAGTGCTGGCGACAACACGCATGCCAGCGGATCGTCAGTTGCAGGACCGTCAGGCCTGTCATCGCTGGGTCAGGGCCCTGTGAATCTAAGTAACAAACATCGTCGCCAATCTTTCCTTCAGTGGTTAATGCAACCTGCATCTAGCAGTCTTACCTCCTCGTCCTCCCAGTCACGGCCACAAATGTCGTCATCAGCATCATCAGCATCCGTCCAACATGAAGCAGCCCAAATGTCAACTCGTGTACCCACCACTGTGGATAATCCATTGTCTGAAGACCTCTTTGATGACAAAATGCGGTTGGGGTCAGAAGGCATGTGTAAGGGACCAGTCAGGGACACACGAGAAGACATAGACAGAGTGAGGCCCTGACGCTGGTCCCAACCCCTGTCCCTGCCTTTTGGGGGTACCCGACTCCTTAAAAGGTCGGCCCCAACCAGAAGACTGAAAACTACACTGAATACGTGGGAACACAAGACACAGACAAACAAATACAAAACACAATAAGGGAACGTGAGACAAGCAAGGTTGGCAGCAAGAGGGCAGCGCAGTACCAAATCGGGAGATAGAGAGAAAAACGTAAGACGAGCAAAGTCGGTAACTGTCGGGCAATGCAGTACAAAATCAGGAAGAGCAGAATAGTCAGAAGCCAAGCAGAGTCAGGTAACCAGAAAATCCAACAATAGACAGACAAGCAAAAGGTATAGGAAAGACCCAATATAACAGGCACAGGGGACAGGTAAGGGAATCCTTAAATAGGGAACTGGTGAACACAGAGCAGAGGTGATAGGTGGAAATAACAACAAGCCGGATAGGGAAACAAGGCTGTCAATCAAAGAGGAACACAGTTAACTAAAAGGGTGCTGGAGGATTGCAGGGCACGGGCGTTGGCCAGTAATCAATTACACACAGGGAAGGAAAGACACAGTTCACACTGGTAACCAAGAATACAAAGCATATTCAAAAACCACGGCTTTTTCCGTCCGCAACGTCCGTGGCCGGCGTACCAGAACTCAGAATGCTGGGGTCTTCGTACTGATCATGAAGCTGTTAAATAGATCAACGGAGGATGAATTACGTCTGCACTGACGCCCAGTTACTGATGCCTTCAGAGGAGGTAAAGGAAGCCGTCAATCGAGGCAAAAATATCCCGGGCGGTCGGCCAACGCCTGTGCAGTGCCCCTTGCTGTAGTCCCCGCAGCTATCTGGGATGCAAGAAAGTAAGGGCGACAAAGTCACCTGTTTTGATGATGATGATGAGACGAGACATTGTGATCCATCCTGGTCTTTCCGCAAATTTGCTTGCCGAGCGCTTCATATCATGTGGACGATGGAGGAAGACGATGCGGGTAGTGTCAATACAGGGTCCCACCAACAAAAAGTGGAGAGGGCAGGTGTCGCAGAAGTCCGCTGATATGATTCCGCCAGCCACGGTCAGCGGCAAACCAGCTCCTCGCTTATTCGCCCGTCAAAAAGGTCTATGACCTCTCAAGCCTGGGCTTCTTTGAGCAAGCCTCTGATTCACCCAGCGATGTCATATGCCGCCCTTTGCCGAAAACACATAAGTAAGGCAAGAACCTTAAGTGTTAACCACCAACCAACATGTCTAGGTCACAATGCAGCGAAATGAGCATAATTGAAATGGAGCAACACTTGGCCCAAAAAGGCCAGACCTGACGCGAGGCCTCCAACCACTGTCACAACACCCTCTGTCACCCGCCTCCGTCACTCCTTCCGCCCACACTCAAGCAATCCTCAGCTGCCCATGTCTCAATCAGATGCATGATCAGGATCAGCCTCACGCAATCAGCCTCCACCTGTCGCACGAGTACCACCTAGCACACATCTTCCAGAGACCCATCTAACCCATTCTCCTTCCGCCAGTTTGACATTCTCTGCACAAGCCGGTACATGCGGCCAGTCTAGCAGCCAGCCATCTGTCTTCCCATGTTTGGGAGAGCAGAAGAACACACTTTAACCCAAACCATCGCAAAGCCTAAAAGCTAGAATGTCGGCATTGCCAGGCTTTTGGTCCCTTGAAATGTCCTTTCCGATCTGGTGGACACAGATGGGTTTTGCCGCCACGTTAAAAAAAAACATGGCCGCTCGCCTGCCCCCCAATTACCAGATGCCGAGCGAGAGAGCATTCTTTGTCAGAAAAGCATCCCTGCCCTGGCCAGCCACGTGTATACTTAAAAATTCAAGAGCCGCTTGTCTGCAATCTGTGTCCGGAAAAGTCCATCTCACGCACCGACACATGGACTAGTAAGCACAGGCCAAGGCCCTATAAATCACAGTGACAGCTCACAGGGTGAAGCTGGGTGGTGTCTCTGGGGGTGACGGTGGCTCTCGAAGGCTCGCGCACGCAGCATCAAAACCGCAGGTAAGGTGCAGGGGCATGCTTTCCCCCAATGTTCCTCTGGTGGCATCCACGTTCCCAGAGACACCAGCGCCGGTGTTGAAATTAATCTGCCATAGGAGACCGTCCACAACACAGGTCAGGAGCTGCTGTGGACGCTACACTGGCAACGGACCGAGCGCTGCGCTGGTGTGACAAGAACCTTGTGCCAGGCAAAAGGTTGGTTGGGCATAACTAACGGGCGAACTCTGCCTGTGCTGCCCTTAATGAACGATAGGCATGGAGCACATCCCTTGCCTGGCACATGTCATGAACCCTTGGTCGTCCAGAAATTACCTAAAAGAGCTACCCGGTCTGGACTGCTGCTGAAGAAGGCCCGAGGTCTGAGTTCGCACTTCATCCAGTTCGTCGTATCGCAGGAAGCCCTGCTTCGTCCCCGCCTGCAGCAGTCTGGCAGCGTTCAGCTCGCCTCGCACGTCAAACCCGTCTCGATTGTGACGTGGCATCACGCAGAATTCCACCCACCCACACCTTCTCCAGCGATTTAGGGAGCCAGCGCACTGCCATTACGCATAATGAAGGACACATGGCCTGACAAGCAGCGACGCGGTGCGGACTCGGGGTGTTTAGCCACCGAGAGGGAGGCAGGTGAAAGAGCTCTGCAACAACCTTGCCAGTTTTGAAGAAGCCACCAAAAATGGTTCAGTGCGACGAAGCCCTTGTCAGCATGATCATTGTGGTGATCTTAGGTTTCTGGACACGATCGTATTGTACACTCAGGAAACATCAGGTCCGTCGGCGACGGAGGAGGAGACCGGACAATGAAGCAGACACGGAGCCTTTTTCTCCGTCAAATCCACAAAGCCCCGACAGTTACTACAATTTTATCGGTCTTCAATTAGGTCATGGTTCAGGGTCCAGAGCATAGTGCAAGCGGCATCCCTCCTCTCTCCAGGGTGCATCATCTGAGGGGGCAAGAGTCAGGGCTGTGGTTGAAGCTGTGCCGAGAACGAGGAGGAAGAGGAGAGGATGAGGAGGTTATTCTATACACCGCGACCTGCCATGTAAAGAGGTTGGCGTGAATTTAGAGGCAGATGAGGAAAGATGAGGATCTAGTGCCCGCCTCAACGCAGAGGCTGGAACCCTCAAGCCTCCATCTCTCACATGAGTTGCTTTGATGCTCCCATTTCCTCCAACAAGATCCTCGCATTATAAGGCCATCAAAATGAACAACAGTTACTGGGTGGCCACCCCTCCATGATCCCCCCGTTACAAAACAAAACTCAGCACTCAATTCCTTCCACCCACATCCCAATAGAAGAGAGTAAAATGCAGGAAATGGAGACCTTACTGAATGATACAACTGGAGACATCTGTTGCGTCTGCTTATCACGTTCTTCAACATGTCACGGTGGGAAACAACCGCCAGCGACGTGACTAGCAGTAAGTGCTAAGTAGCCGTAGCGGCACGCAGCGGCAGCAGCAAGCAAGGTGGCAGAAGCATAATGGGAGACCTCTGACAATCTTATTATTTACCAACCTCACCAACGCATGCTATCAGTGCAGGCCACACATACAAACACCCTAGAGACCCAGCTAGAGCAATGTGCACGACTATCTGCGTCTCAACACCGATGTTTTTGTATTTGTTCCGACCTAATAGCTTCGTGTATCCAAAATGGACGAATTGCCCGAGCTGGCTCGCCACGCCATAGAGGTGTGTCCGCCCAGCAGCCAGCGTCATATCTGAGCGACCTTCAGCACAGCCGGAGGAGCATACAGACAAACGCATCCGGCTTTCCACAGAATAATGTGGATCGATAGACTTATCATCAAGATGAATCAAGCTATGGATATCTCCTGATGATGTTGTGGCCCCAATTGGCCGAGGTCACCGAATAGTAGCTGGTCTATGTTCACATTCCTCTCACAAACCGAATTGGTCTCTTGAAAAACTTATTTTAAAGATTCATTTCTTACAGGCAATTTTTATTCCTCAGTATTCCCACAGTTCATATTTGCTGTTTTGCGGTAGAGGAGACTAAAAGACACACAAGGTTATTCATTGACAAAACGCATATATCCATTCTACTGCACTTCCATCTTTAGAATTTTTTCACATTGGTCAATGGGTTTTGGGTCATGATGCCCTCACAATTTTTATTAACAGTGGCTGAGAATGTCATTAATTTTATAATTTATATGCTAGGTCACAGTTGCTGTGAGATACAAGTCAATAATCATGGATCCTTTGGAACAAGAAATGATGGCTATCCTAAGTGCATTTCCTTCCATTCACATATTACATAACAGTGGCTGAGAAGTACATTTATAAAAATTGATTCGGGTCAAGCTGCTTAGGAAAATCAATATAAAAACTTACAGGTCCTATACTAAAAAAAACTATTTGGTTTCAAACTAGAACATTTTGAATTCTACACAATAGTCAAGAAAGTTGCTCCAAGGTTCACTTCGCTTTGAATTTTTTGGGGGCATTTAGCAGAGACAAGCAGCTTATCCTTGTGCACGGTCCTATTATACAAAAAAATTTTGTTTCTAAACATACATTTGTTCTTCACAATTGATCCAAAGTGGCACAAGGGTCATGTTGAGAATTTTTGGGGCATTTTGCTGTGACATGCAGCTATACTACAGTCCTATTCTAAAAAATTTTGTTTCTCTAACAGCGACATTTTATCTTCACAATGGTCAAGAAGTGGCCCTCAAAGGGACGATGGTGCTGAGTCAGAAACAGGAAATAGGTATGACACTGTAGAGGACACATATTGCAAATGACTTGTTATTTGCAATAGAATCTTTAACATAGCTATCAATCCCTTTATTTAGACAACCCATTTAATAACAATTAAAAAAGAGCAACAAAGACATGGAGGGATTCATCCGGATTTTAAAAAAGAGATATTCTAGAATTCAAAGGTACTAAAAACCATGCATGTACAAAATAGCTGTTAAAAAAATTCCTCTGAATTTTTACTAAGGGAGTAACCAGGAAAACTAGACCGCAGATGTAGGTTATTCAGGGACATGGAGTAATGGATCATGGACAGAGAACAAAGTACAGAGACCAATTCCTCCACACATTGAGTAAAATGAGAAAAAGAATGCCAAATAAAGGGCACCAGGGTGTAACAGAGAGCGTTAACCACCTAGTTTTACCAAGTGAACTCAATTGGTCCACACTCATACGGAGGGGCAAGCGCACCCAGGTAAAGACTGAGCGTCTGAGACAGATGCTGGGCGTACTCACACATCCTCTTCCGCACTTACTGCATCAGCACGACAGTTATTCAGATGCCTGCGATCATCAGGGATTTAACCTGCTGTTAATAGATGACGGACGCCAGCCTAGGCTCTCCTACACCGCACCCACTGCAACTCCGACACCATTGAGAGTCATCTTGTGCCCAGGACAGATATAGTCAAAGATCCAAGAAACAAAAAGGGTAGGTTGAAAGGCACTCTTTTTTTTCCTGGCCACTTTTATTAATGTGGGGGGTCAAGCAGGATAGGGGCACAATGCTGGTGGGTCCCAGGAACAGAGTATAGTCAATGTCCAGTGAAACTAAAAAGGTGTATGAAGATACTCCTTTTTCCGGCACATATTATAAAAATCTGGGGGGGGATATGCAGGTTTGGGAGCTCAGCTGTGGCCCAGGGAAGGTAGACAGAGTCACAGTCCGGTGCAAACTAAAATGGTGGTAGAAAGACTCCTTATATTACGGCACTTATTTAAATGTTAGGAGAGGTCATGCAGGTTTGGGGTCATGCTGTGGCCTTGACAGGTATAGTCAATGATCCGTGAACACAAAAATGGTGGTTGAAAAAGACTCGCATCCTTATCTGGTCTGACTTTAAATGTGGGGTCCATGCATGAAGTGGGGCTCAATCGTCTGTGGCCCAGGACAGGTAAAGTCAATGTCCATGTGGAAACTAAAATGCGAGTTGAAAGAACCTCCATTTTCCGGCACTTTTTTAAATGTGTGGGACATGTCAGGTTTGGGCTCATGCTGCGTTCCGAGACAGGGTTATTAATGTCCAGTTCAAGTAAAATGATGGTTTTCAAATAATACTGCCTTCTGGCACTTTTTAATTTGTGGTGATGCAGGTTTTAAAAGGTCCATATGCTGTGGTACAAGCAGGGATAGTGAATGGTGGAGACTTTTTTTCTGTGGCTTTTTATAGGCCAACTGTTTTGTAGCCTAAGATGTAGCAGGTATCCATTGACTATTGTGGCTGTTTAAAACCAGCTTCCTTCCAGCCCTGTTTGGGTGTAAGAATGCAGGTGTTGGTGCTCTCCCATAGACATTACTGGTCATCGCTGTCATGGGGGCCGCGGGCACCGCTGCGCCCCGCGATCTCCCCTCGGCCTGCAGGGCACCTGGCGCGGGTGCCGCGGCTCCCTGCGCCCATCTCCCTGCTTGCCCAGGCTCTCGGCGCGGTGCCGAGGCTGCCCGCCGCCCATTCTCCCCTGCTGTCCCAGGCGCCGCACTTACCGACCACGCTCCGGTGAACGCGACCTGTCCGTTCCGGCCGTCCGCGCGCGTGCCCGTGTCCGCTAGGCGTGCGCTCCGACGCTGGTCTGGATTTAAAGGGCCAGCGCCCCTAGTAATTGTTATTTGCTGGGCGCTGGTCCTATTTAAGGTACAAACCCCCAACACACCTTGCAGTTCCTGTTGGTGTGCTCCAGTTTAGTTTGAGAGAGTATTGAGAGTCCTGTTCTGATCGCCCGTGTACCAGGTCCCGTTTGCTTTACGTTCCTGACCTTCGCCTGTTTGCCGCTGCCCAGACCGTCTGCCTGGTCCTCTGACCGAACCTCGGCCCGCCTGCCCTTCGACCTTCTCCTGTCCCCGACTACGCCTTCGGAATACGATTCTGTACCACGCACTACCCCGGCCGCCCCCCATCGCCTAGCAAGTCACGTAGGGGTAACGACCTGGTAGCACACGCCGCAGCAAGTCCCCCATCCCGATATTGGCGGCGGGCTTCCATGTGGAAACAGCCGGGCTACTTAGATGCCGTTCCCTGACGTGGCTTACACCAACGCTAGAGCGGTGGTCAGCGAATCCACATCATACCCGTTAACAGTACGAACTCGGGCCATCGGATTCCGCCAGGGTGACACTCTGCTGAACTCCGGGACGTTGCGAACGGCTGTCGGCCCAAGCAGAGTCAGCATGTCGACCCACATTTCTCGTGGACATGATGCAGAATCTGCAGTCCTGTATTTACCCCATAGCCAGCAGTGCGACTGCTACCCCGTCTACGCCAGCACCTGTTGCCGGCTGCGATTCACCGGACCCTTCTCTGCATCTCCCTCTCCCCTCGTCTCTATGATGGAGACCCGAAGAAGTGCATGGGCATTCCTCTGTCAATGCCTCTCCACATTGAGATGCTTGACATCAATTCCCACTGAGCGGGCTAAAATTGCCCCTTCATTATTAGCCTCGACTAACTGCGAAGCTCTTGCCTGGGCCACCCCGCTATGATCGAGGAGATCCTCTCACGCTAATCTGCAAGGGCTTCCTCCAGGGATTTCCGCACTGTCTTCGAGGAACCTGCCCGCACCTCGTCCGCGCTGCTGCCTTTGGCTTCGCCTCTGTTAGGGTATCTACGGTGGGACAGTACTCTTTGGCAGTCCGTACGCTAGCTTCAGAACTCGACTAGAACAACGAGGCTCAGGTGCGACTTTCTGGCAAGGGGCCTCTCGGAGACTGTTAAAGATGAGCTCCACGCGGCTACGGAATCCTGCCAATCCTCTCTGGAACGAATTGATTTCGGCTGGCCCACCCCGGATCGACATTACCGCTTGAGCGGAGAAGACAACTCAAGAGCTCCCTCTCCCCATGCGAGTCTACTCGACCCACGCCGGCCTCTAATCTCTTTGTCAGGGCTGTCCGGTGCGATCCGGGGAACCTCTCGCACTGGGGCTCACAGGTGAGGCATCATTAGGATGTCAGTGCGGCTCTTACTCCCCAGTCATGACTCATATCCCGTACGTTTGTGGAACTTCGCCTTGCGACAGTACCCTTTCAGGCCATACCGCTTCCTGACTCAGTGCCGCTGGTAACTACTAATTAGCCATGGCACTGGTGTGTCAAATGATTCCGGGCATCACAGTTTACCTCTCTGCAGAAAAGCACATGCATAGTCTCTCTCCATGTCAGTAGCGAAATGCCTCAGGATGCCATATTCGGACCTTCTGCACTGTCGCCCCTCACCCTGCAAATGGCGGCGCCTACAAGCCCGGAAGGGTAGAAGCGCCTCGTAAAGCTGCCCAATCGTATCCTCTTCTGCAGATCCTTCTGGGCCTATCCCTAGTTGCCAAGAGCATGCTCGATCCTAGACTGAACCACAAGGCCTGATCCTTCGTTGGGCCCCGTCATAGTCACTCACGATGCTTGGTGGGACTTCCTCCCTTGGCTCTGCGGTCTGCTTTTGCAAAACCTATTATCAAAGTCACTGCGCAGGTCTGCCTGCTCCTTACCGGACTTTTGGCCGACTCTATCTCGCGAAAGACAAAGCCGAGAAAACTGCCCCCGGAAGCGGCCCTCGACTGCCCTATCGACTGCAACCCGGTACTAACGCCTCCCGCGAGCAGAGTCAAACCCTCTTTCAGCGTCCCGGAGACAAAGAGCGCTGTCGGAGTATATATTCAAGAGAATCTTCCGCCAAGGCTATATACGCAAGTCATATCCACACTCACCTGCGGTGAGCCGATTCTTCTTAGTCGAAAAGAAAGATGGATCCTCTCCGCCCTGTATCAGATTCATCTGGTCCCTAAATAAGATAACCATAAAGAATCCGATAGATCCCCCTTGCCTTTAATTTCAGAGCTTATTTGACCGCCGTACGTGGCGCAAAAAAATTTTCTTCTAAATGGTAAGCCTAATGTTGGTGCTTACAATCTAATTCGATTCGGGAATGCGACGAATGGAAACAGCCTTGTAAACACCCGTGATTGCTCACTTCGAATATCTGGTCATGTGCCCTTGTCTTTCAACGGCATCCGGCATTTTCCAGAAACTTTCCGTCAAGAGATCTTCCGCGACTCGTCCTCTATGGTCTGTATCATATCGGGTTATACTGATGACATCCTGATAGCTTCTCTCCAAGATCCCGAGGTTCACACGCGCCAAACAAGCGTCCGCTCAGGTGCTCCAAAGCGTCTCCCAAGACCATCAGTTGTATGCCAAATTTAGAGGAAATGCCTATTTAGAGACGGCACTTCGTTGCCCTTCTGGGGTACAAATAGTCCCTCTAGGATCAAGGACTCCAGTATGGCCCTTCCTATAACTGTCTGCAGTTCTACCGAAGGTCCGCCGACCAGTGGGCTCTTTTCGGGCTATCCAACGTTTCTGAAGGCTTTGCGAACTACTGACAGACAGTTCATGCTCAAACGAGCACTTCTCCACGCTCAGTAAGGCCACCGCTGGTAGGCACTGACGAATAAAAACGCCAACCCCAAATCCTGGGCGCTGATGTCTCCGAAGCTCAAGAAGCCTTTGAGCATCTCAATTCCGCAATTGTGCTTCGGCGCCCTTGCTTATCCAATTTCGACCCGGACCCGGGCACTGCCGTTGTTCTGGCAGGTGGAACGGCCTCTATCTGTAGGTGGCCGGAGCTGTCCTCTGCAAAAGTCTGCCTCCGAAAACTGCGAACTAGCGGATCTCTTCGTCAGACCCTTCACATGCCAGCCGACGAAATTATTCTATTGGAGATCGTGAACGATTGGCCATAAATAGGCCCAGAAGAATGGCAGCACTTGTTTGGAGGTGGGCTCGCCACCCACCATATCGAAATCTTCACAGATCACAAATAAACTTCATCTAATCATTCAATCTGCTCAATGGTCTAAATCAACGACAAGCCAGAGTGGTCCCTCTTCTTCGCACCGCTTTGACTTCTTCCTTCACTTTCGGTCCTAGCTGAGAAGAGACGTCAGGGCGAATGCCCTTTCTCTGATCCTCTGACACTGTGGGCGACTGAAGGGCCCTTTGGCAGCATATAATTCCTCCCAGAGACGGCTCCCACGGCAGCCCCCGTGGAGCTTAAGAACACCGACCGTCCGGGAAAGGACTATGTCGCCCGGCCAAGCGCCTCGAAGTTCTAAAGTGTGGGACACTCTTCCGCGTACTGCTAGGCACATCCTGGAGTGCATGAGTCTCTGCGGTTAATCTCTCGCTATTACTGGTGGCCCATCCCTGGCTCATGATGTAGAGATTATAGTCTGGGCCTGCACCTCCCTGTGCTGCGTAACCAAGGTACAACAATCGCCTCAACCCGCGGGTCTATCAGTACAACCTCTCACCAAGTGCCCTGAAAGTCCTTGCGTCCCATAACGCCTATGACTTTCATTACCCCGACCTCACCGGCCCTCATCGGGTAATACGTACATTTGGGTGGTGAGACCGATAGTTCTCCAAAATGCGCCCATTTTTGTCCCTCTGCCCGGATATACCCTCCGCCCATTTATGCCCAACAACTTTTCCAGCGACGTGTATTTCAGTCTACATGGCTCCCCGTTACATATCGTACTTGATAGGGGGTCAGTTTGTGTCAAAATTCTGCGGGCTCTGTGTACTCAATTACGGGTTCAGCTGGACTTCCCTCGTCGGACCTATCACCCTCAAACAACAGGGCAGGTAGAGCAGGGTCAACCAAGTAGTGTGGGACCTACCTACGACATTTTTGTTTCCTCCATCCTTCCCGCCCCCCAGGAATAACTGGTCGGATATCGCACCCCTGCCTCCCCAGGGCGAATTTTCATACAACTCCTTGGACTCTGAATCCACGGAGCCTTATCTCCCTTTTACATGTTCGATCCTTGGGCCAAACATAACCCCTTGCCCGCCTCTGGCTCCCACTGCCTACATCGTGTGAACATTCCCTCCGCCCCCCCCACCCCCCCCCCACGACATCCCGCCGTGGCGATGCCGCACAGTACGGGACATCAAGTTCACTCTGGCAAGCTCACACGTCAGGCCCTACTATACGGGCCTCCTCTCGTATCAAATGCCCAGGCCGACAGGTACCACCGGAGACCGTTCGGCCATAATATAAGAGCCGGTGTCGACGGGTTTTGGCTATCTGACCAATATAACGTTCGCATATCAATGTGCCCTGTGTGCCCCAAGCTACAAAGCAGGGCCTAAGTATTTGTGGCCCTTTTGTGTAACTTCTGCAGTTAAATCCATCCTGGTGTCCAACAAGCTCCCGCTTCCTCCCCACTCTGTGTATCAATACCCGAATACTCTCCTCTTCCATGTCTCCGCTCCTCAAAGTCCTTGGTGCAGAACATCGCTTCTCCACAGTGAATCTGCCCAGCCAGTCTCCTGTGGCCGATTCTAGATAACATCTTTGAGTAAGGAGGTCCTGGGCGGAGAAGAAAGTGAGGGGGGAAGCGGTTTCTTCCTTAAATCGACTGAAAGGAAGGTTCGAGAGCCTGAGAAGGCGTTCCGTGGGTAACCTGAGGCCAACCTGTTGCCCTGACTTTCCTTGTTGCTAGGTTCCAATAAAAGAGGGGAGACCTACAGGGGGTAACTGGTCTCATCGGAGGCCACGCGGGCACCGCTGCGCACGAGTGTCTCCCCTCTGCCTGCAGGGCTCACTGGCGCGGTGCGCGCTCCCAGCGCCCATCTCCGCTGCTGCCGGGCTGTCGGGCAGCGGGTGCCGCGCTGCCCGCGCCCATCTCCGCTGCCACGGGCGCCGGCACAATACCAGACACGCTCCGTTGAACGCTGACGCCTGTCCAACCGGCCGCTCAGCGCCGTGCCCGTGAGTCCCTAGAGCGCGCGCAGACGGCTGGTCGGATTTAAAGGGCCACGCCCCAGGTAATTGGTTTATTGCTGGGCGCTGGTCCTATTTAAGGTACAACCTTGCCCACTCAACACACCTTGCCAGGGTGTCGTTTGGTAGTGCGTCCGATAGTTTGAGAGTATGTGAGAGTCTGTATCTTATCGCCCGTGTAACTAAGACCGGTTATGCTTACGTGCCTGACCTTGCCTGTTTTGCCGCCGCCCCCTGACCGTCTGCCTGTCTACTGACCATCGAACCTCTGCACCAGCATGCCCTGATCCTTGTGCTGCCCCGACTACCTTCGATTACGATTCTGGTACCACGCACAACATCTCGCCGGCCGGGAGGGGGGGGCAGAGCCATCCCCGCTAGCAAGTTCACGACAGGGTGCACGACCTTGGAGTAGCTCTATCAACCTCAGCAGAGTCCGATCCCGCTTTGCGGAGGGCGATGGGTGTAAACCACCAGGGGGCTACTTAGACTCCGTTACAGACGTGCGTTACCACCAAACGCTTGCGGGGGTCCAGCGAATCCACACTTGACCCGTTACAAATCGCTCATAATCGACTGCTCACTATCGAAAACCCTTCTCTGATGGTGGCCGACGATTACGACATCGCCCGAATGTCCGGTTAGCAACGAATCGCCTCACACGAGTTATGAGGAGAGTAAAGAATTGAACTTATTTAGTCTTGAGAAAAAATACTAGAGAGGGGAGACATGATGAATTTATATAAGTAGATAACTGGTCCCCAACAAAAAATTGGGGAAAAAAAACAAGGGTTCTTGTACAGCCCCAACTAGGTAGTATAAGGACAAGTTGAAAATGATATCCTTGTCTTGGAGAAAAATGTTTTATGTAAATCTCCAGAGGAGAAAAGCGCCTCCATTAGGGGGAAATTTCTCAGCCCAATCCAATTAGAACTTTTACTGAACCAACATGTGTTGCATATGAGGGAACAATTGTTTTTGTGTGGTTGGGGGCATTAAACCCGGTGTTATAAACTGCCCCCAAGGTACCTCCACCCACCCCTAGCCCAAAAGTTCCACACTTGAGGGCCATTCTGTCCGCAGCATCCCAATGCCCCTATGCTTAACTGGAAGATGGGCACAGTCACGCATTTGGGACAAGACTGCCAGCCTGCCTGCTTAGTGGCACCTCCCCGGAGTGCCCCACTTATCCAGAGATGCTTCGCAAGTCTCTCATGGGACTGCATGCTTCATATCAGAACTTTAAGGATGTCTTCTATTAGAAGCAGGCTGAGACCCTTCCACTTCATCGCTCTTATGATTTCCCTATAGACCTCACTAGCCCGGGGTGGGGGCAGGGGGGGCGGGCCGCCGGAACCCAGTCTTCCCTGGGGCAGGGTCTACCCATTGTCCATACCAGAGACTCAGGCCATGTCAGCCTATATACAAGAGAACCTCCAGAAGGGATTTATCTGCAGGGGTTTGTTGAGAAGAAAAATGTTTTGCTACATCCTTGCATTGATTATCGTGGTCTCAACAAAATAACAGTGAAAAAACAGTATCCATTGCTGCTAATAACCAAGCTCTTTGACCGTCTAAGAGCCTGAATTTTCTTTAAGCTGGACCTGTAGGGGGCATATAATCTTGTTCATATATGTGAAGGTGATGAGTGGAAGAAACCGCCCATTTATCCCCCGCAGCCGCCACTTTCGAGTGCCTTGTATGCTTCTTTGGACTAGTGCAAGCCCCAGCGTTCTTCAAGAAATAAAAATGAAATTTTCTCCCAAGACCTCTTATATTCTTGTGTCCAATCGTATACCCTGGAAGCTACTTTCTGATCTCATCGTACTGACTCAGAATCCCATCATACACATGTGCGCCAGGTGCAAAAGCACGAATAAAGAAACAATATAATTCACGCTAAGTCTTGTAGAAGTGCGTCTTTCATCAGTCCAGTCTACCCTTCCACGTGTACATCATCTCAGACCAGGGACTGCAGATGGACCTTGCTAAATTATCCGCCATCTTGCAGTGGCCTCAACCAGTCGGGCTCCAGGCCATACAGTGCTTCTTGGATTTAGCAAACTATTACCACCAATTCATTTTGCATTTTTCTACCATGGTGACATCCATTGTGGTGCTCACCAAGAAGAATGGCAACCTAAGACTATGGCCACCGACAGCAGAAGAAGAATTCTCCTGTTTGAAGTCTGTATTTGCCAATGCACCCATCTTATCTCGACCCAAGACACCTTACTTCCTCCAGGGTGATGCCTCTTCTGTTGGAGCTGGAGCGGTCTTCTTGCAGAAAAGTACTCAAAGCAAGACCGTCATGTGCAGATTCTTCTCTAAAACTCTTTCTGTCGCGAAAAATAATTATACTAATAGGGAGCGAGAACTACTGGCCAGAAAACTGGCCCTGGAAGAGTGACACCACTTCCTGGAAAGGACTCGTCATCTGGTTAATATCTATACTGACCACCAGAACCTGTTGTATCTCCAGTCGGTTCAACGTCTAAAACCACAACAAACAAGGTGGTCCTTTTTCATCTCTCGGTTCATTTTTTGAACCACTCATCCTGAGAGAAAACCTCAAGGCCGATGTCCATCTCCTGTTTCTTACGATGTTACATGGGTGAAGAGGCAGTCTGTCACATTGTATACTGATATATCCACAGCTTCCATAGACCTACAACTTTTACCTCCGGGGAAGATATATTTGTTTAATGCACTCAGGAAGAGGAGACTAAAATAAGGACATTATTCTTGGGTGATCAGACATCCCAGGGTATGAAAATCTTGTCTAATTATCTTTTGTTTCTACTGGTGGCAAGATCCTGTTAAAGACGTCAGAGACTTTGTGGAATCTTGTACCACTTTGCCTCAAGCCGGCAGACCAGCTACAACCTTTGCCTATTCCAAATAATCCTTGGACTCACGTTGAAAAGGACTTCATCAACGATCTTCCACCTTCCCCAGCCCATTCTCTCAGAATGGGGGGTCCAATTGGTGTCAAGATTCTGCCGTGCCCTGTACTCCCAGCTACAGATAAAACTGGACTTCTCTCAGCGCCTACCATCCGTCAAAATGATAAATGGTCCCCAAGATATAGAGAGTCAGCCAGATCTTGGACAACTAGTTACGTCACTTTGTGTCAGTACGACAGGGTGACTGGTCCAGCTTACTACCATGGGCAGAGTTCTCCTACAACTCCCTGTATCCAGATTCTGCTGGCACCTCCCCTTTTTGCATAGCCTATGGACAACAGCCCCGTCCACCACATCCTTCTTTCTTCATCTTCAGATGTCCCCACTGTGGACGGTCTGGTTTGGGATCTATCGTCCACTTGGAGTGATATACGCCAGTCCCTGCAACGGGTGTCAGCTCGTATGAAATCTCAAGCGGAAAGAAGGAGAAGACCTCCCCTGACCTTTGCTCTGGAAGACAAGGTGTGGCTGTCAGCCAAGTATATACATTTGAAATCTCCCACTACCAAGTCTGGAGCTCCTAGTGGTATACTGTGGCCAATTTTCAAGTGTTGAAACATCTGAACCCAGTTGCTCTAAAAAACTGTAGCGGCTTCTCCTCTTACTAAGGTCCCAGCAACCGGATCAAACGCCTTCCATGTCTCTCTGCTGAACCGGTCGTCTTTAATTGTTTTTTTCAAAAGGTCATCTCCGCCTTAGCTTGACATAAAGAGTAATAATACCTGGGTTCCAGCTGCAGATAATCACCTCTCCTTGCACCCTGTGCCAGTAATTGCCCGGGACTGGTTCTACATTACCCAGCCTTCCCCTGACCTCGCTGGCGGATACATAGTGTGAAGTGCCTATAGAGAAAGCTGTTCCTGAGTTGTTCCTGTCTATTCCATGTACCAGTTCCATTAGCCTTTGTCCATCAACCATGCCACTTAGTTTATGACCTCACTGTCCTCCGAACATAATGAGACTGCCTAACAGCTTTGGTAACGCGTTCACATATCAGCCATCCCCCACCGCAGGCAGGTTGTGCCAGGGTAATGCTGGGGCTCGCCTGAATGTGCAGGCAAGCACCATCTTCCTTGCGACGATGGCACAGGTGAAAACAAGTATACACTTAGACTTTGCTCCACGGTGCAGCTTATACCATCGCTGGCAGTGGACCAGTGTATCCTCTACCTGAGGTTGTTACAGTAAATGTGAAAGTAGCTTTGTACTCCTTCCCGCTGGATACACTACTAGCTTATGTTAAAAACAAAGAAACAATGCAAAATTTTTAGAGAAAAAAAAATTAGGGATGCTACACTAAAATTCTGGCTGTTACAATAAAATCCAAGTTCTTATTGTTGATTACACAGGCAACCACCATGGCATACATGTACATTCACGGAGTGGATAACCTTAAACAATCAGGGATATTACATTTGATTCTTTACTTTGAGCTCTGTAAACCGACTAAGATCGACTATAGAATTAACAGGTTTCTATAACAGTTATGTAAGTGTCAAATTAGGAAGGAGCTGAGAATGAACAGAGCTGATATGACTATAACACTAATAGAACCACCACAGTCCCGACCAGAAGAGTGATGTCCATGGAAGTCTGAACACTGCTGGACGAAGCTCTCAAGTGTGAGAAAAACCAGCGCCCAGATGGCAGACCATACAACCTACTAATAACACATAATATACACGATTATACAATGTTATATATATATATAAATATATATATAGTATAAAGATGTAATTGTATTGATTGCATCAAACTCCTAGTCCCTTTCTGGCTTCGAACACTTAGTTTTAGCAGATATTGTCTAAGCTTCATAAAAAATCCAGAGGGGCATCCTAGAGGCCAAAGTTTTTTCACTCTAACCTTCCCATTAATCTAACCATACAACAAAAAACTCTTAACAGTCTTGAGTATGACCAATAGAACTTAACACTAATTAAGGTTGGCAGTGCTTAAGCTACACCCACACTCTCAGTTGCTTTAGGTCTGAGCATGTATACATATTTATGCAAGACGTTCGCCTTAAATAGTTGACGAGCTAATAATATAGTAACTATAAATGTATTCACGAATATAATAAATCAGAAATAAAGCAACTATCTAATACTACTTACATAAGCAAATTGTGGATGATAATATCAATGACAACTAAACCATGACCATAATATCCATTGTACCATGACTCATGATTAGGTGGTCATCTCGTTTGTAGGGTTCTATCCAATGAGCCCGGATAGCTAAAGGTAAAGATCCACCAATAAAAACATTGTGATCAGTGCTATTCCTTATTAACATTACCACTAACATTCTACTCTGGAGTGACATACATTGCAAGAGCTAATTGCCATTTGTGATGCATGTCAAAAATTCAGACATATGGAATAACAATATTAAAAATTCCTAGTTTATTAATACATCGCCAAGAACGTCTATTGATTACACAAAAACTCCAAGGATTCATCAACTCATGACAAGATGGAGTGCATTCCCACTCTCTCAAATATAGAGGGTTTCTTAGTGTAACAATTATGATGTATATAAACTAGATAGTAGAACTACCCCTGATCATGTCTGTAATGTCAATAAAATAATGGTAAAAAAGAGTCCCTAACTGTGGACATCAATGAGTCTCAATTGACTAACATGAGTGATATCATCCACCACCAAATGACCACAGTGAATAGTATCATTTATAGGTGCACCCATTAGGAAATAAATAATTCGATTTGCATAGTGTCTCTATTGGTGTGCTCATACTTACCAGCATGATGACTGCATATGCTGGTGTCCTCTATTTTGCAACATGCAGGCGCTAGTACCTCTAATAATGTCGTCACGTCAACCACATATGTTGGTGTGCCCAATTCCACAACACGCATTTGCCAGCTTGAAGATACTTCCTGTCCATACGCATGAATTTTATTCTGCTTTTCACCTCTTCATCGTACTGAGTCTCCCTCATATCACTAAATGGCACAATGTTATTAGAGTATGTACTTCTGAAATAATCTGCCCTAATAACATCACACAGAGGCGGCACATCACTACTTACAGAATCATGAAGTTATTACTATTCTGCAACAACTAATAGTGGTAGCGGCATGCATACAGCTATCATGTCCAGTCACCCTCTTGATTGCTGGATTGAATGTACAACAAGTGTCTACCAAGTACATCTCTCTGTTTTGATTTCAGTTTTTTTGTGGCTAGTTGTTTATGGAATCTACAAGTTGTTCAAGAAGAACTTGGCTTTACACAATCATTATTTTACTCTGCTTTTTCTGAGTGGAATACTCAGGTGGCACCACTGTAGCTTGTTTTGCGGCTTTCAGGGGTGGCTTGGATCTTTGGTAGAGTCATTGGTGCCCTGAAAGTGGACTGGCTTTTTCTCAAATATCAGGCCAGAACATGCTGCCCCTTGATTGCTGTCTCGCCGATTGCTGTATGGCAACAGCTGGGAAATCTCATGGTATCCTTGAATCCAAATACGTACTTGTACCTGACTCCTTACTGTGATTGTGGCTAATCGATCACAGATTTTAAATTAAAGCTTGGAGCAATTTAACACTACGGAAAAGCTAAGAATAGTTGACGTGTGTGTATTCAGTATTGCAACGCTGCTTATTATATTAAGTATAATATAAATGAGCTAAGCTAGTTATTGGGTCAATTTTCTAGTGACTCGCAGGTCGCATACCCCATATCCAGAATGTACAATGTAAATTCTTCAGTAGTGTTGAATTTCCAATTGAGCAGATAAATGATTATTTGGTAAACTGGCTCTTAACTTAAAATACTAGGAACATGAAGTGAATCTCCAGGAATTCAAGTGAGTGTTGATGTTGTGTATAATGTGATTGCAGTGTAAAAAACAGTTGTATTCAAAACGATCTGCCATTCAGATATATATGCAAATGGAGTCAGCAAAGCCTACCACAGCAACTGTTCCATTCACAACTATGGAAGGCAAAGTACACAAGAAAAACAAGGAAAATTAACTTAGACCAGACAGGACCACACATAAAATTGTTCACTTTATGCCTTATATACTGGCTCAATATACAGCAAAGTAGTTTCTATCATAATTAATTTTCTACCATGTAGATTTGTAAACTAACAAATAAAAGAATAAAAAATAGAAATATTTCAGGGTTTTGCTTGCTATTTGTTAGTTTTAAATGGCTGTTACTGGCAGTAACTTTTAAGGGAACACCTTAAAGTGGCTTATTTTATATGTTATGATAACATTCTTTAGATTTATTCTCTCTTCCTGGCACAAAACTTTTGCACAAGGAAAAGGGTTGTTATTATAAATAAGTGTTGCATCTGAGCTCTTAGAAATAAAACATGGAGACACAACTTAAATTTCACTGCTCACTACTAACAAGCACACAACAGCGTCATTAAAGGCACACTTCGATCAGGGAAAGTGATGCCATATCTCTAGGACATGACATCACTCAAGTTACATAGTTTCACATTAGACAAGGTTGAAAAAGACACAGGGCCATTAAGTGCAACCTATAATTTTAAAGTGTATCCAGAAAGCCAAAAGCCCCTATAAGATGGACACCAACTAATCCAACTGCAAGTATGGCAATCATTTAAATCCCTGAATCAACGCCCTATCTCCAGAATCAAGTACCCATTAACTGTAATATTATATTTTTCTCTTACCATCCATGATGATAATGACGAAACCTTCTTTCCTTCTTGAGCATGCCCCTCATGGTTCCAGTCATAGGTATAAAGAGATTGTAGGAGAGATCTCCAGTCTATTTACATATTTGTACATTTTAATTCAATTGTCCCTAAACTGTATTATTCCAAGCCAAATAACTACAAGATTTATAAACAGTCTTGAAATCCACCCATTACTATAATCAATTTGGTTGCCATCCTATGCATTCGCTGTAGCTCAGTGCTCATAACTGTATGCTGTATTCCATATGTGGCCTTACTAGTGATTTGAATAGATGCAAAACTATGTGAATGGAACATGCTGCAGTGTCCAGCATATCTGGTGACCAGGAATGCAGGGTAAAAACTTTGAAGGAGCTCCTTTATCTCCAGGATTATGAGTAGAGATGGGCGAATTGATTTCTAAACGAAGTGTAAATTCGTTTTAGTAATATATCAGGAAAACTTGCGGTTTCGGAACGAAGTCGAACTTTGGGGGACTTCGGTGGTGAACGAGTGTGCTTTCATTGATAAAATGGCTTGCGAGCACAAATTGGCGCTACATGGGGCAAAGCACTCTGGAGGAAGCAAGGCATAGCCTGCATGACGATGTCGGGCAGAGATGAAGCCAAACTCAGAAGACCGCGGATTACAGTGATGTCACACGCACTATATATGTTCAGGGCGGAACGCTGTGGAGTCTCATAACCGCTCTCAACTCAACTGTAACAGATTAGGGAATGCTGGCCCAAGCAGGAGGCTGGGGGAGGGCTACCGAGGGGGGGGACGGCTGCTTTATGATAGCTGAGAGACTAGAAAGAACTCATTATTATACAGCGATTCTTTTGAGGTGTCGTCACATTGATCTCAGAACTGCTTACTCTTAACGTTCTATTTTCTTATTTTGTGGGTTATTGGATCTGAGTACAGTTGTTAGATCCCAGTGCAAGCCGCAGTATACAAGTTTAACGCCTATCTGTCTCACAGCACAATTGAATATCCAAAGGTGATCTAGTTACTGTTCTATGTTGTATTCATTAAAAGAACAGCGTTTTTACAATAAAATACCACTTCATTTTGTGCTGCTCAACTTATTTTTGGCTGCAATTTACATTCAGGGGTAATTAGCGTGCTGTTCTGCCTGCTGAGTGACATAAAAGAAACCATTTATTTCACCGCCAAAAATACATATTTCCTGTAGCAGTAATTCACGAAGGCGTGAAGGTAGTTAATTACAAAGTTTTCGCTCTTTTGGTTGTGTAGTAGTAAAAAACACACGCCAGTAGGTAACAACTGCTACAAAGCTCGTAGTTGTGGATTGCTCAAATTCTAATGCGCCACATTTAACATCAGGGGCTTAATTAGCGTTGTTTGCTGCTGCTGTGGTGACTAAAATTAACTAAACTATCTTTTTTCACAACGGCAAAAATACATTTTTCCTGTAGCATAATCGACAGCGAAGGTAATTACAAGTTTATTCCTCTTGTTGTGTAGCGTAAAAACAGGCCAGTGGTTTGGGGGGGGGGGGGGGGGGGGGGGGGGGGGGGGGGGGGGGGGGGGGGGGGGGGGGGGGGGGGGGGGGGGGGGGGGGGGGGGGGGGGGACACGCGACAAAGCTCGTAGTTTTTTGGTTTGCTCATTCATTTGCACAATTAACATCCAGAGGTTAACAAGCGTTGTTCTGCTGCTGTGGGTGACTAAAAGAAAACGTTTATCTTCACTGCCGATAAAATAAATTTTTCCTGCTGTACATAATTCACACAGCGAAGCTGGTTTAATGACAATTATTTCCTCTGTGTTGTGTATCGTAAAAAACACGCCATTGTAACACCTACAAAGCTCGTAGTTTCTTTGGTTGCTCATTTTTCTTATTGCGCAATATACATCAGAGGGTTTAATTAAGTGCTGATGTTCTTGTTCTGGGGTGACACCACACAAGCAACCGAACACCTTAGTTAACCGCCAAAAAAATATACATTTTTCCTGTAGCAATAATACACGCAAAGCGAAGTTAATTACACATACGAGCTATCTTCCTCTGTTGGTGTTAGCGTAAAAATACATGCCATTTGTTACACGCAACAAAGCGGGTAGGTTTTTGGTGCTCAAGTCTTTTGCGCAATTTATATCCAAGGTTACTATGTAATTGTTCTGCAGTTATACTCATAAAAGAAACTTGTTTTTCACCGCCACAGATAAATTCTGATAGCATATTTCCTTATCCGAAGGTTAATTAAGCCTGTTTATGCTTTTATATTCAGTAAAATACTCCAGAGTTTTAAACGGCACATACTAGTCAATTTTCCTGACTATTTGGGTGGAGCAACAATTTATATCCAAGGGTACCCAAGCTTCTTAAGGGTTTCATTTTGGAGTCATATACAGGTGTGTTTTTATCATATAAGATAGCTTCATCAAACAGTGTCTGTACAATTTAGAAAAAACATATGTCAGACAGAGAGGTGGCAGGCTCTTACCTGCGAGTGGCAAGAGCCGCAAAACATTCCACGGCCCAAGGTTCGCAGCAACAGCAAGGGACGTCAAAGGCGGGGTCACTCGTGTGGCCAGAACTGCCGCTGTCATCTAGCGGCCGTGTGTTGACTAGCAACCCAAGAATTCTTTGATTGGTTGACTAGGTCATCCACTTCCTCCAAGATGACATCTGACAACCCCAGCCAAGAGTCCGGTGGAACGTCAAGACACAACCCTTAGTTTGGCATCGGCCCGGGAGCGGGTCTGCGGCCCTCACCTGTTTCCTCAACCCCCTCTGTCCCATCCGGTTCCCGTCACCAGAGATCTACTAATGTGTCTGGGCTCAGCGCCCACTATATAAGCGAGGATGGAACAATTTGAAGAGGGCAAGTCAGCACTGACATGGCAGTGAAGAAAAGGGGCCAATGATCTCCTGGCTTCTGCAGTACGGCGGCAAAGTATAGATGTGGAGTGTATGGGAGGTCATGTAGTGAGGGGTCAGCCTCTGCATACCAACCGGTATTGAGGACAAGCAAGTAACGATGAAACACAAATAGATGAAATGTACCGACCCACTTGGAGCCGTGTGAGCAAGGGCTTCATCATCGTCAGGAGAAGAGGCGTCGTTTGCGGTCAGCAGCCGCAGCCAGCAAGGGGGTTTTGTGTGGCGGAGTCAGCAGGTAGCAGCAGTGTGAGGAGGACCCAAAATCCCCGGGGGTAAAAAACCCTTTTCAGGTCCAAGAAAGTAGGACGGGCTCAGCGGGGGCAGCGGGGGGAGTATTCACTCAGTGCGGAGCTTGGGGGTAAAATCCGATACTCGGCGGTGTGGCGTTCTTTGCTAAACCCCGGAGGAGCCAAATAGGGTAAGTAGAATCTTTGGAAAAAGTGAAGCGTGGCCAGGGAGCTAACGTTGGCACCCACGCCCTGCGTCAACACATCGCGCACCATCCCGGTGGGCCCGGGAGAAACGTGGCCAGTGGGTGGGATCCGCCCCGCAGCAAAACAGCAGCGCCCCTGGCACGCTGCCATTGCAGGGCCAAAGGCTCCCCCACCTCTGCAAAGGACTGTTTTCCTTTGCATCACCCCCGGGCCGACTCCTGCCCCCGTCTCTTTGGGGCCCCGCAGATTAGGGGAAAGCAAAGAGACAACATATGCCCAAACCCTCCAAGTGCAGAAGCTGACCGTGCTCCCGCCAAATTGTTGGGACGACCCCCCCTTTTCCCAAAAGGTGGACTCTGCAAAACCTTTAGAAACTATTTGGGTTGTGCCGAGCCCAAAAGGGGAAATTTTAAGCCGAATTTTTTTTTCCAAAAAAACAGTACCAACTTCATAAAAAATTTTCAGAAGGTGGGCCCTCCTTTTGGGTTATTGGTTTGTTCCAAGGTGCAGGCTGCGGAGTTGGAGGGGAACACGGGAGGGCCAGTACATGTCCTTTTCGGCCCCCTGGTGAAAGTGCTTCTGCCCAGGGACACCCAACAATTGGACAGAGACGCGCTTTCTCCTCCACGTTGTCAAAACTTGGGGTCCCGGCCAATTCCGCCTCCTCCTCCTCCCCCAAACCCTACCATCTCAGCCTCCACAAAATACTGCCCTCATAACATGTGTAGGGCCCCAAAAACGGTGTCCGCAGTTCACATGGGTTGCCTCGCGAACGAAGCACACAAGGGGGGGGAACGCTCCCGGGGCATGCAGCAAGAAAAACGAGTGTGGCTTTTTCCCCCCGCCAACTGCAAATCGGAACCCCTGGGGCGGACAATGGGAGAAAAAATTGTTCCCTGCTGCACGGGGAGGGATTTCCCTGCCCTGCATGGCGCAGTTTTCAATTGTTTTTAAAAGGTCCCAAAATCTTCCACCGATCTTCAGAAGATTTTGAAAAAAGGCCAGGAAAAATGTGTGCCTTTATCATTCCTAAAACCAGAAAACCCTCCTCGAGTTGCAGCGGCAGAACCCTCCCCCCAAAACCCCTCTGTTGCGATTTTTTCCACCCCTTTGGAATTCCCGGCTGCACATGTTGGACCCATATAACAGGAAAGGCATTAATGATTTTTTGATGATCCGGGGGAGGGGTACTCCCCGTGTAACTTTGATGTCAGCCATCACTCATCTGACACCCCGCCCTTTGTTGAGGCCATTCAAAGGGGGCCACGTTTTTTTGTCAACGCCAGGACTAGGGATGAATAACCATTCCACTGTTTTGTCCTGGAACAGATGGAAAAATTTTGTCTGGGCAGGGGACTGGGGACTGGGACACATCTCCCGGCCCGAGTCCGGTGGGGGCGAAATTGGGGGAGGGGGAGGAGAATTGGAGCAGAACTGTTGGTGAAATGAGGGATTTTCCCACCCAGGTGACAAGAGAGGGGACGGGGCGCTGAGGAGGTAATGGGAATTAGGGAAAACAGCAATGACCCGCACACCTGGCAGTTACAGTGGAGATGAGGCAGGGAGCCCCCGGGGGTCACTTGTGCAGATTTCCGCAGCAGCTGATTTGCCTGGCAGTGACAGCCCAATATAGCATCCCCGGCAAGGGGATGATTCTGCTCTCCCCCTATTGACCCCCTTTGGGGCCAAAAGGAGCCTTTTTCCCCGCTTTTAGAGGGGACAAATCAAATACTATAGGGAAATCCCCCCGTAGTCAGTTGGGGGGCCG
>JAODAL010002736.1:0-188880 GCA_025379985.1 Phyllomedusa bahiana
ACCTTCCCCCCTGTTCCAGTGGGAGTGCCCTGATCCCACACGTGAAAAAGCTCTAGTCTCCAGTGGGTGAGTGCCCTGATCCCACACTGTGAAGGGTCGCTTGTCTCCAGGCTGAGTGCCCTGATCCCCCCCTGTGAAGCTCGGGTCTAGTCTCCATGCTGAGTGCCCTGATCCCACACTGTGAAGCTCGCTCTAGTCTCCAGTGGCTGAGGCCCTGATCCCACACTGTGAAGCTCGCTCTAAATCTCCATGGCGGGCGCCCTGATCCCACACTGTGAAGCTCGGGTCTAGTCTCCGTGGCCCGAGTGCCCTGATCCCCCACTGTGAAGCTCGGCTCTATCTCCAGTGGCTGAGTGCCCTGATCCCAACTGAGAAGCTCGCTCTAGTCTCCAGTGGCTTTAGTGCCCTGATCCCCCACTGTGAAACTCGCTCTAGTCTGCAGTGGCTGAGTGCCCTGATCCCACACTGTGAAGCTCGGCTCTAGTCTCCAGTTTGGGTGAGTGCCCTGATCCACACTGTGAAGCTCGGGTCTAGTCCTCCAGTGGCTGAGTGCCCTGATCCCCACTGTGAAGCTCGGCTCTAGTCTCCAGAGGCTGAGTGCCCTGTCCACACTGTGAAGCTCGGCCTAGTTCCAGTGGGTGAGTGCCCTGATCCCACCATGTGAAGCTCAGCTCTACTCCAGTGGCTGAGTGCCCTGATCCCACACGTGAAGCCGGCTCTATCTCCCGTGGCTGAGTGCCCCGATCCCCCATGTGAAGCTCGCTCTAGTCTCCATGGCCCCGAGTGCCCTGATCCCACATGGAAGCTCGGCTTAGTCTCCATGGCTGAGTGCCCCGACCCACACTGTGAAGCTCGGCTCTATCTCCCTCTGAGTGCCCTGATCCCACACTGTGAAGCCGGGTCTGTCTCCCTGGCTGAGTGCCCTATCCCACACTGTAACTAGGGCCCAAAACCCGTGCTGAGTGCCCGATCCCACTGTGAAGCTCGCCTTTGTCTCCATGGCTGAGTGCCCTATCCCACACTGTGAAACCCCCGGCTCTAGTCTCCCTGGCTGAGTGCCCTGACCCCCACTGTGAAGCTCGGGTAGTCTCCCGGGCTGAGTGCCCTGATCCCCACGGAAGCCGGCTCTATCTCCTGGGTGAGTCCCCGATCCCACCTGGAACTCGGCTCTAGTCTCCCCTGCTGAGTGCCCTGATCCCACACTGTGAAGCCAGCGTCTAGTCTCCAGTGGCTGACCCTCCCCCCCCCCCCCCCCCCCCCAGTGCCCTGATCCCACACTGTGAAGCTCGGGTCTAGTTCCAGTGGGTGAGTGCCCTGATCCACACTGTGAAGCTCGGCTCTAGTCTCCAGTGGCTGAGTGCCCTGATCCCACACTGTGAAGCTCAGCTCTGATACCTGGTGGTTGGGCGCCGTGATCCCACACTATAAAGCTCAGCTCTAGTCTGAAGTGGCTGAGTGCCCTGATCCCACACTTTTGAAAACTCGGCTCTAGTCTCCATGGCTGAAGGCCCTGATCCCACAAATGTGAAGCTCGGCTCTAGTCTCCAGTGGCTGAGTGCCCTGATCCCACACTGTGAAGCTCGGCTCTAGTCTCCAGTGGCTGAGTGCCCTGATCCCACACTGTGAAGCTCGGCTCTAGTCTCCAGTGGCTGAGTGCCCTGATCCCACACTGTGAAGCTCGGCTCTAGTCTCCAGTGGCTGAGTGCCCTGATCCCACACTGTGAAGCTCGGCTCTAGTCTCCAGTGGCTGAGTGCCCTGATCCCACACTGTGAAGCTCAGCTCTGATACCTGGTGGCTGAGTGCCCTGATCCCACACTGTGAACCGGCCCCTTTGTCTCCCTGGCTGGGGTCCCCGACCCAAAATTTTGAAGCTTTGGCTCTAGTCCCCCAAATGGCTGAGTGCCCTGGGTCCCACACTGTAAACTCGGGTCTAGCTCCCGGGGGCCCATGCCCTGATCCCACACCCCGTGGGAAACCTGGGTTTTAAATCCCCAGGCTTTTGCCCTGACCCAAAAACTGTAAAACCGGGGTTTTATTCCCCCCCTTTGGGTGAGTGCCCTGGGTCCAACCAAAACTTTAACTCGGGTTCTAGTCTCCCTTCTTTAGTGCCCCTGAACCCCCACTGTGAAGCTCGGTCCTTATTTTCCGGGGGCTTTGGGGCCCGTGATCCCAAAACTTGAAACTTTGCTTTTAGTCTTTCCCGGAGGGCTGATTCCCTTTATCCCCCAACGTGAAGGGTCGCTCTAATTTTCCCCTTTTTTGTTGCCCTGATCCCACACTTTTTGAACCGGGTCTTTCCCCCAGTGGGGTTTATTCCCTGATCCCACCTGTGGGAAACCCCCCCCCTGGGCTCCAAATGGCTGATTTTCCCTGATCCCACACTGTAAACCGCTCTATCTCCATGGCCCGAGTGCCCTGATCCCAAAAACTTTTAAGCCGCCTTTTAGTTTTCCATTTGGGTTTAGTGCCCTGAAAACCCACACGTGAAGCCGGCTCCCAGTCCTCCAGGCCCCAGGTCCCGAATTTTCCCAAAAACTGTTAAAACTCGCCCTAATCTCCCGTGGGTGATGCCCTATTTCCCACACTGTGAACTCGGGTCTAGTCCCCCAGTGTGTTTTAGTGCCCCTGAAATTACCGACTCTCCTGTTTAAGCCCTTCCCCCCAATTAATCTAGGCCAAGTGGCTGGGGTGGGCCCTTTATCCCCCACTTAAAAGCTCGGGTCTAGTCCCAAAGGCTATTCCCCCATTCCCCACTGGGGAACTCGCTCTATCCCTTGGCGAGTGCCCTGATCCCACACTGTGAACTCGGGTCTAGTCCCCCCATGGCGAGGTTTCCCCTATCCCACCCGTTAAGCTCGGGTCTATTTTTTTTGGGGTTGGGGCCCCGATCCCACACTGTGAACTCCTTTTAAATCCCCCAGTTCGATGCCCCGATCCCCACACGTTAAAACCGGCTCTAGGCCCATGGGTTGTGCCCTTTATCCCCCCCACTGTTAAAACTCGGCCAGTCTCCAGTGGCTGAGTGCCCGAATTGCCCACACTGTGAAGCTCGGGCCCCATTTTCCAGTGGTGAGGGGCCCTGATCCCCCCACTGAAAAGGCCCCCGGGGTCTATCCCCAGTTGGGTGGGGCCCTATCCCCAAAACTGGAAGCCCTCTAGTCTCCAAGTGCTTGATGCCCTGGTCCCACAAAATTAAGCTCGCTCTAGGCTCCTGGCTGATGCCCGAAACCCAAAACTTTAAGCTCGGGTCTAAGGGCTCCATGGGGTGATGCCTTGATCCCACACGTGAACTCGCTCTAGTCTCCAGTGGCGGGGTGGCCCGATCCCCAACTGTGAAACCGCTCTAGTCTCCAGTGGGGAGGGCCCCGGGTTTCCCCCACGTAAAGGGGCCGGGTCTAGGGCCCCTTCCCGTCCCCCTTGCTGATGCCCCTGGGGTCCCAACCCCTTGTGAAGCTCGGGTTTTATTTTCCAATGGGTGAGTGCCCTGATTTCCCCCCCTTTGGGAAAAATTTGGCCCCTATCCCCCCCAGTGGGTAGTGCCCTGAAACCCACACTTGAAGCTCGGCTGGTCCCCCCAGTGGGTAGTGCCCCTTTCCCCAAAACTTAAAACCTTTACCATCTCCATGGGTTAATTCCCTGGGTCCCCACTGTTAAGCTTCGGGTCAAACTCCAGTGGGGTGATCCCCGATCCCCCCTTGAAGCCCGGCTCTAGATCCAGGCCGATTTTCCCCTATCCCCACTTTAAGGGTCCTCTATTCCCTGGTGAGTGCCCTGATCCCCCACGTGAAAACTCCGGCTCAGTCTCCATGGGCTGAGTCCCTTATCCCACACTGTGGGAAAACTCCCCTATCTCCAGTGGGTGATGCCCTGAAAATCCCACACTCCTGTAAGCCCTTCCCACTAAATTTTCCAGGGCTTTAGTCCCTGTTCCCCACCTGTGAAGCTCGGCTTTTAGTCCCATCTGAAGTGCCCTGTCCCCCACTGTGAAAGCCCCCGGGGAGGGTCCCCCCGACCTCCCCTTCCCGTGGGCCCAGGTCCCCCTGAATCGCTCATCCCAAAAGTGAAGCCCCGGGGCCCCCAACCCCTTGGAAATCCCCTCCATGGCTGAGTGCCCTGATCCCACCTTTAAAACGCGGGTCTGTTTTCCATTTCTATCCCTTAAACCCACACTGTGGTAAGCCCCCTTCAGCTCCATGGGGTGAGTGCCCTTCCCACATGGGGAAACTCGGGGTTTCTAGTCTTTCCCCGTTCCCCCGGGGGGTTTCCCCCTTGGATTACCCGCCCCCACTTGAAGCTCGGGTCTATCCCCCGGGGGGCTGGGGTCCTCTGAACCCAAACTTTTAAAACTCGCTCTAGTCTCCATGGCTGGTTCCCTGACCCACACTGTGAAGCTCGGCCCCTAATCTCCACCCCGGGCCCCCTTTAATTCCCCTGTCTCCAGCACCCAAACACTGGAAACCCCGGCTCTATTACCTTTTGGGTGAGTTCCCTGATCCACAAAATGTGAAGCTTGGGGGCTACTCCCAGGGGTTTAAAAACCCTGATCCCACACCCGTGTGAACTCCCCGGGGCTGTCCCACCCCAAGGTGAAAGGATGCCCTGAACCCCCCTTTAACACAAATCCCCTTTGTCTCCAGGCTGAGTGCCCCCAACCCCCCCCCTGTGAACTCGCTCTATCCTTCCCCTTTAGGGTCCCCCTTTATCCCCCACCTGTGAAACCCACATCCCCCTAGTCTCCCTGGGTGATTCCCTATCCCACACTGTGAAGCCCCCGTCTCCACTTAGTTTCCCCCCGTGGCTTGGTTCCCTGTAATCCCAAACTGGAACTCCGGGTCTAGTCTTTCCCTGGCCCGATTTCCCCCCCATCCCCCCCCAACTTGGGGAAACTGGGTCTATCCCCCATCTGATGCCCTGATCCCCACTTTAAGCCCCCGGGTCTAATCCCCAGTGGGGTGAGTGCCCCGACCCACAAATTGGGAAATCCGGGCCCAATTTTCCCCTTTCTTTAGTGCCCTATCCCAACTGTGGAAACTCCTTTTAGTTTCCATTTGGGTGATGCCCCGATCCCACACGTGAAGCTCCTCTATCTCCAGTTTCTTATTTTCCCTTAAACCCCCCACTTTAACCCCGGGTCTAGTCCCCCCATGGTCCGAGGGGCCCGAAAATCACACTGTGGGAACCGGGTCAAATCCCCCAGTGGCTGAGTGCCCTGATCCCCCCTTGAAGCCGGCTCCTTTTCCCCCCTTGGGGAGGGGCCCCTGATTCCCAAACTGTAACTCGGGTCTATTCCATGGTGAGTGCCCGGGTCCCACCCGTAAGCTCGGCTCTAATTTTCCATGGCCCAGTGCCCCATCCCAACTTTTGAAGCTCCTCTAACCGGGGGCCTAAATGCCCTGATTTCCCCCACTGTGAATTTGGGCCCATCCCAGGGCTGGGGTTGGGCCCGATCCCCCACAAGTCGGCCACGTCTTTTCCGGGCTTTATGCCCCATTTCCCCCCTTTTGAAGCCTTTGCTCTGATAACCGTGGTTGGGGGCCGTGAACCTTTTACTAAAACGGGTTTAGCTCTGGTTTTCCAGTGGCCCGGGCCCCTGATCCCACAAATGTGAAGTTTAACTCTAGTCCCCATTTTGGGTATTTTGCCCATCCCCACTGTGAAAAGTTAATCTTTGGGCCCCTTGGAAAGGGTGTTTCTGGGCCCCGGGTCCCCCCACGTGAAGTTTTGGGGTTAGTCCCCATTGGTTAAGGGGCCCTTTAACCCACACTGTGAATGGGTCAGGTTCCTTTGGGGCCCTTAAATTTGCTGGGGGCCCCCATCTCCACTACCCACCAAACCCGTGAAGTTGAACTCGGTCCTTGGGGGCTAGTTAGCTGGGGAAACCCACACTGTGAAGTTTTTGAAAGGGCCCCCTTTGGGGAAATTTTCTTGGGCCCAAACTGTGAAGTTTAAACTGGTATCCCCAGGGCTGGGGATTGGTTTCCCCACGGAATTCAATCTCTTTTCCCGGGGGCTTTCCCCTTTTCCCCAAAGTGAATTTTAACTCCTCTTCCCCTGTGACCCGGGCCCTGATCCCCCCAAATGTGGGAATTGTTATCTGGGCCCTGGGTGACTGGGGCCCCCAAACCCCAATCTTGAATTTAAGGGTCCGGGGTTTCCCGGCAGCTAAGACCATTAAGAGGAGGGCTGTTCCCGGTTAAAATAAATCCTTGTTTTCCCTTTTAAATTAAAAGTTCTGGGACTCTTCCTTTTAACTCTGGCTGTGTCTCTGGTTTTTCGTCCTCTAGAAAAATTTTCACTGGGGGTTTTAAAAATTGGGGGATTGTCCCCTTTCTCAGTGTAAAAAATTGACCTCGATAATTTTGTCAAGGACACACTCCTGGGAAACTGGAAAATTTGGGGAAAAAGCTGGGCAGAATTAGGGTAGGGAACCTAAATATGTGCACTAAAGGATATCATAAATGTGGTTGTCAATTACCCCCGACCCAGAAAAAATGCCCTGGCGGGGGCCAAAAGGTGACTTTTTGCCCTTTCCTTGGCTGGTAAATGTGTGGAAAAACCGCAAAACCCAAAAAAGTATAAAGGTAATTAAAAGGGGGAAATACGCTATCAAAACAATGCATAAAAACATACATGTTAAAAATATTGGTTTTTTCAATGGGGCCCCCAAAGGGTTTAATTGCCACTTTCTTGGGATCCCTTTAACATTTAAAAGATGGGTCTTTTGAGTTCCCAAAAAAGGGTGTCTAACTGAAGGGAGTGGTGGGTAGAAACAGCTCTACAAAAAAGGGGGCATAGGGAAAGGACTGTGACTTGGAAAAAGGGGGGGGAAAACACTGAACCCGGAGGGAGCATGAACTGAAATGATGTCATCCCCCTTCAGTTAAGAAACACCCACTGGGGGGGAAGAAACGCCCCTGGTTTCAGGAAATTTAGAGAAAAATGCTTTAAAAGAACAGCCCAACGAGGGGCGATACATCCCCTTTAACGCGTCGGTTTAAATTCCCGGCGATAACTACAACACAATTTTTCTTTTCGTCTATGCAGACAGGGCCCACGGGTTCTTGGTGGTTTTTAAAAACCTGAAAGCGACAAAACCGCTGATTTCTGTGCTGTTAACCAGCCAAAACATAAGGCCAAATATGACACTGCTAGGGGCTAAAACCCACTTTGTTGCCCATAGCAACCAATCGGAGCGCCCCTTTCAATTTTCCAGAGCACTATATGCAATCACAGGGGCGCTCTGATTGGTTGCTGATAAACAATTGAATGTTAACCAAGACAGCTTTCACCATGTGGCCCTTAGTGTGTACCTTGTCTTAATCATAAATTTCTCGCAGAAATAACAGAGGAACAGCACAACCCATAAGAGAAAATGCTCCAGATATGTTATTCCACAGGGAACACTAAAACAGACAAATCAGGAGGCGTTAGGGCTTGTTCACACGACGTTTTTGATCCTTTTTACGGATCCGTTTTTGAGAAGTGAAAAGCGCATCCAGAAAGCGGATCCAAAAACGCAAACAGTGTGGATACTTTTATTTGGATCCGTATTGTATGCTTTTTGAGTTGCGCTTTCCGGAGACGTTTTGAGGAGAGGGAAAAATCGCGCTCTCTCTCGCCCTTGCTCTCTCTCGCCCTTGCTCTCTCCTCCTCTCTCGGTCAGCTCTCTCTCTCTCGGTCAGCTCTCTCACCGCCCTTGCTCTCTCTCGCCCTTGCTCTCTCATCTCGCCCCTTTGCTGCTCTCGCTCGCCCCTTGCTCTCCTCTCTCGCCCTTGCTCTCTCTCGCCCTTGCTCTCTCTCTCGCCCTTGCTCTCTCTCGCCCATTGCTCTCTCTATCGCCATTGCTCACTCCTCGCCCTTGCTCTCTCTTCTCACGCCCTTCTGCTCTAATCTCGCCCTTCGCTCTCCTCCTCAGCCCTTGCTCTCTCTCGCCCTTGCTCTCTCTCGCCCTTGCTCTCTCTCGCCCTTGCTCTCTCTCGCCCTTGCTCTCTCTCTCCCTTGCTCTCTCTCTCCCCTTCGCTCTCTCTCCCCCTTTGCTCTCTCTCCCCCTTCGCTCTCTCTCGCCCGTAGCGCTCGCTCCGCACCTTGCTCTCTCTCGCCTTGCTCTTCCAATTCTCCCCCATCCATCCCCCTGCAGCACCTCACCTGTCCAGCCGCCGATCGTCCGTCCAGCCGATGCCCCGTCCGGCCACCAACTGCGCGTTTCGCATCCGCTGATACGGACCCGGAGTGTGGAGCGCTTTTAGACAGGTGCCAAAAGCGGACTCCATTATCTCCTAGGGGTTTTCACTTGCGTAAAAACACCGCCAATAAAATTGACATGTCAATTCTTAAAGCGGATGCGAAAGGCGCAAGGATAGCCCTCAAGAATAAAGCGCATCGCCAATCTCCCCCGAGAGAACCAGTGAATGTCGCTTGCCATTGAAAGCAATGTTAATCAGACTGACAATTGTAAAACGGATCACAAAAACGTCGTGTGAACAAGCCCTTACAGTCCAAAGATCAGCTCCCCTGATTTTGGTTATGTTTGCTAATCCCAGGAAAATAATTAGCTAGCTCTTAGTTTCTGTATACATTTCTATGAGGAGTCACAGAGGTATTGTATTGTACAGTGCAATGTTCTAAGAAAAAATGCAGCAGGATTGTTAATTTCTGAGAGAGTGGGGAAGGGAGGTATTACATGTGACTGTTAGCAGTCACATACTGTGGAAGCCAGTCATTGACGCTCTCACTTGCTGTCTCCTTTTAGCTAGTCCTCTCAAAAGCTTACCATCAGATCTACTCAGTTACCCTCTAAAAGGTATCCCCTGATTTCTTTGCTTTTCTTCTAGTGAAAGCTCAATAATACAAAACACCAAGACCAATTTACCTTGAAAGCACTGTACCTTAGTTTGAGGAAAATGCAAATACACCATATAGACAAAATATTGAAAAGATGGAAGCGCAGTCCTTATCATTGGTGGCTTCAAACAGCAGGCTCAGACTGACCCACAGGGAAGTAGGGAAAACCCCTCCGGTGGGCATGATGGTCTCCTTACAGGGAGAAATGCAGAGAAAAGAGGCAGAGCAAGTGGCAAAGTGCAAGAGTCACGTACAGTAGCTGTAGAATGGGCCCCATGAGTCAACTCCACGTCAATGGCCTCAACAATGAACTTTACAGGATTACATCAGACACCCCAGTCCAACACTGGTGAACAGTACAAAGGATGTGCAGGGTATGGGAACATGCGCAATGGGATACCTAGAGTATCCTGTAGGTCACCATACTCGCCTATGCAGAGCACCTTCCCCGACAAAGGTGACCCTCAATCTACTATGACTGTCCCTTGAAGATTACATGGTGATTGATAACACCTGTGAAACCTTTTATGTGTTAAGAAAAGCACAGCACTTTACATTAAGGCAAGCAGTAATCCAGATATTGCTACTGTCTGCCCATCCTATCAGTACTGTAAAACAAAATGAAAAAATGGCTGCTTCTAGTGTAGATCATTTGGAAATGTAATTTGTCCGTTGGTTAGTTTCCCACTAACCTAGTATTTTGTGCAATGTTGAAGGCGCAACTCTCCCAGAGCATATGGAAAATACAGTCGGAGCAGATTCCTTGTCTCCAAGCGGTGTCATGGGTGAGTGGGTATGAAGTATATCGGTATTATAGGAGTCGCTCTGTGAAATGTATAGTATGGTAAAGGCAAAAAAGAGAGAATTAGGCGCTAGGCTGTTATATGTGTAAGGAACAGTATGATCGTACATAAAGACAGGACTACGCGTTTCTCGCTTGGTAGTGCTTCATCAGGTCCATACAGAGAATTGGCGCTAAAACAAAGACTTGGAGTCCTATTTGCTGTGCTCATCTGATTGACAATAAAGTTGTGCAATTTTGCATCAGCTGAGCGCAATGTGCTGTAGGAAGAAAGTGCAACAATTTGCTTTGCAAGCGTTTAAACAGATATTGCAAAACAGATTGTTGCACTTTCTTCCTGCAGCACATTGCGCTCAGCTGACGCACAATTGCACAACTTAAGCATCAATGAGCTGAGCACAACAAATAGGATTTAAACCTTTGTTTAAGCGCCACTTCTCTGTATGGACCTGATGAAGCGCTTTATGCGAGAAACGCGTAGTCCTGCCTCTATGTACTAATAAACTGTTCCTTAGGCTAGGTTCACACGGTGTATTTGCAGGGCGTAATTTCGCCCCGCAATTGCGCCGTGTGAGCGGGGGGCTGGCACTTCGCCGGCCCATAGACTATCATTACTAGCGGCACGTATACGCCGCTAGAAAATGACATGTCAAATTATCTCTCCCGCCAGGCGGATTGCGGAGACGTAAACCCATAGTTTTTCTCTTTGAGAGCGTGGATTAACCGTAATGAATGGGCCTTTTCAGCCCGTAATTTGCGCACTTCGGCGCGTAATTACGGACCGAAATATGGCCCATTTTAAGCCGTGTGAACATAGCCTTATACATATAACAGTCTAGCACCATAATTTACTCTTTTACCCTTAATCACACTATACGTAAGTGGTGATTATTAGTGTTTATATATAATATCCTAATAAGGCTTCAAGCCATTATGAAAGTTACAAAGCTGAGAAACTCACCATTCTGAATGTTTCATCGATAACGGTCTGCATAATAAACGAAAAGTCCAGATCAGAAAATTAGGAGGTTTGCTGTTTCTAGATTATGCGAGTGATTGAAGTGGGTTGAAAGCTGGAAGTAATAATTGGAATTAAAATAAGGGTAATGTTCACGAATGGCGTCTTGCGTTCTTGTGAACATCCGATTTTCAGAGCGTCTCTGGAACCAACAGAACGACCCAGAGACCATCGAGCGTCGCGCGCGAAGCGCGCTTGAGTGAGGTTGTACACTGCCGACAATGACAGACACCAGCAGCATTCACATAGAGATCGCCGCTACGTGTTTGCATCGCGCGCTTCAGTGTCCTGTTGTACTTGCAATTCTTTGAAAGACGGACCTTACAGGCCGCGATGCAAACAGAGCGGCGATCTTCTCATTGCGTGTCTGTCATTGCCGGCAGTGATAAACGCACTGCTAATTTTAGATGCGTCTCTATGGGTCCGTTCTGTCGGTCCCCCAGAGACGCATCTGAAAAGGCGATGTTTACACGGTCGCAAGACGGCGATGACAACCACTCCCCCTAATCGCAACTCCATCCATTCGCTACATCCCAGGTCTACGCCAACATCTAGACACAACCTGCATAAAGTAACGCTCGCGCACATAGACCGTCAAACTTATATCCCGATCCGCCACAATCTCCGAGACGGACCACCGCTATGCACGCTTGACACACTACTAGCGCACACAAAACTCCTGTATCACACCACATGCCAAATCACCCGCCCACAATCATTACCACAATCTATAAGTCTGGAGCTGAGTCATTACAGCTTTAACAGCCACTCATATAGAAGTTATAAAAACCTTTATCCCGAACACTCTGAATCTCTCTATCTGTACTAGTTGCCAGAAAGCAAACGCCGGGGAGTGCTGAAGAAAGAACCCGTCGTACAAAAGTGGGGAAGTAATTGGGAGCTGGTGAGTGGGGGAGTGAGGGAGGGAGGAGGTGTGATGCCGATCAATAGTCACGTTCCCATGCTTCTAGATATGCGTTGATACCATCAGGAGCGTTGAACAGTCGTAGCGCTGCAGAGAGTTATACAATACAATCCGACACCTACACAACCCATCACGTATCTCTCAACAACCAAGCGTAGAGATATTGGTGATAATACATCTCACTAATGTGTGGAAATGCGGTGCGTTAGATTCTGCATTGGTTAGGACGATACATATATAAGAAACGAATAAAACTCCAAAATAAAGACAAATTTGAGTAAAATACACTCTAAAACGTACTCCCCCACACAAACATATTTGCATCTATCTCAGGAGCAACCTCACAACATTTTTCATATCTAACTAATCACTAAAATATATATAAAAATTAAGTATAGTTCTATATAGAAACAGATATCTGTCAGACAATAGTAGAGCTATACATCTAAAAAAATATTGAGCGCACATCGCAGATTGACAAAGTAAATAATAAGTTAGGTTGGTTTAGATTGTTGGTTTGGTTTTGTTGTTAGTGTGTTTGTGGTTTGTGGATTGTGTTTTGATGGGGATGTGATGGTTTGTTGGTTGTGGGGTGGGTGTGTTTTTTGAATTTTTATGTAAGGTTTGTATGATTATTATTGTTGTGGGGTGATATATGAATGTATAGTGAATGGTTTTAATTATGTTGGTTGAATTAATTAATTAGGATGGGGTGGTTAATGGTAGTTTTATGTGGTAAGTGGGGTTGGGGGGAGTGTACTTAAGTTGGGTAGAGATTTTGTTATGTGTTTAAAGGGTGGTGGGGGGTGTTATTTGGAAATGAGGGGATTAATTTATTATAAGGTTTTGTGTTGAATGCTGTTTATTTGTTGGAATAGAGTAGGGTGTTGTCTAGATTTATTGGTTTTAATATAGTTATATAATTTTTGGGGGATAAATATTGTGTTGGGAATTATTTGTTTTTTTGAATTATTGGGTTTGGTGTTGATATAAGAATGAGGTGGGGAGAATTTTTTGGAAATTTGGAGAATAATATTTGTATGGGAGTTTTGGTTGTCAACGAAGAAATTAACAAGAAGACAGAAGTAGGTTTTAAAGGAATTGAGAAGTTGACAAGGTGTCGTAGAAAGCAAGGAAAAGTGGTGACCCGGCGCACACGTGGAAATCCAGGAAAAGGCCAGAGAGACCGGCGAATTAAATATAATGTCTTTTATTTCTAAAAAGTGCAAGGGTAGGTATGCCCTCAAACATATGATATATAACCAAACGCGTTTCTCGCTGTATACCAGCACTTTCTCAAGGGTATGGAGAAGCTCTGTATACAGCGAGAAACGCGTTGGGTTATATATCATATGTTTTAATGGTACAAGGGCATACCACCCTTGCACTTTTTAGAAATAAAAGACAGTTTTAATTATTAGCCGGTATCTCTGGCCTTTTCTCGGATTTCCACGTGTGTCGGGTCCGCCACTTTTCCTCTGCTTTCTATCAACCTTCGATAGGTGCGAGTCACACCTCTGGTGCCTACATCTGTCTCCAGAGCGGGGCACCGAAACTTTGTGGTGTGAATCGAGAAATGGCCAGAAGTGGTTACTCTCGGCTCATTTCAATGGGAATTCTGAATACATCCAAGGACTTGGCTGTAGTTGAAACTCTCATTGAAATAAATGGAGAATACCACGTAAGCACAGCCATTTCTCCATTCAGAACGGGAGTTTTGTGACCCACACCTGTCTGACATGACATATCCTATCAATACACCATCTTTGTCTATGATGGTAAAACCCCTTTAATACAGTCTTACTCTGTACTCCATTTACTCTACAAAGAAATGTTTAGTTGGGACAGTGCTCCCCTACTCCCCTACTTTGACACAGTATATGACTCGTGAGAATTTCTGTGACTGTATTGCTCATTTTAGCTCTGGTAGAGACTGCAGCAGAAAATATTAATGTTGATGCTGGGAAATATGACACCACACGCTTTTTATTATAGTTTATATTCTACAAATGAGATGCATATGACTTTCTACTGCAAATTAGTGTGGAAGTTGCTTTTTGAAACTATTCTTAGGTACTTTCACATGAGAGAGGGGAATTGTGTGGGGAAAGATTCTGCATCTCTTTCAGTACTTTACAGTGGAGAATTATGTCAGGTTTACCTTGGTCCCCAACCATGTCTCAAGGTGCAACTTCTGCTACTGTGTTATCAATGCATTCTTAGGCTATGTTCACACGGCGAAATTGCGGGACGGATTTCGCCCGCAATTACAGTGTGTGCTAGTGGGGGGGTAGGTGGGCAGCCGGTCCCATAGACATTCATTATCCACGGAGCATATACCGCCGTGAAAAAGACATGTCACTTTCTCCCCGCTCGCCGTATTTCATGAGCGGGGAGAGGAGACGGGATTCATAGTTCGGCACGAATTACGGGCTGAAATCCGTCCCGAAATAAGCCGTGTTAACATAGCCTTATGGATGTGAGTGTTTCAAGTCCAAGTTATTCTGTAGCCCCTGTGTAATTATACATGGACATTGTTTCTGCATGTGTGATTGCTCGTCGTTCTGTTGCTTTTGGCTGTGTTGAAATTCCACTTACCTGATCCTTCTCAACCCCCCCACCCCCACCGGACATTTTCTGTCAGCTGTTGTCTAATGTGTATGGGGGGCTTTTCAGTTGGCAATATATGCTAGATAGTTGTTGGTGGGTAACCCTATTACGCCCATACACATGCATGCTTGGCCAAGCATGATTTTTTTTTTTTTTTTTTTTTAAACTGAGAGGTACATGATTATTACCAAACATTTACTATATGTATTTAATTCTATGACCAAAATACAGGTGTTGGCTTCCCTTCAAGTAACTTTGAAACTGGTACCCTGTCGAGCGATAAGGTTAATCTCTATGCTCCTTGCTGATGGCAGCACAAGCTAGTTGCAGACCTCTGTTTCCAGCCGTGTCCTTATTCTTGCAAGATGCAGCAGTTTTATAGCATTTACACCTCCTCAAATCTTATTCATGAGTAGTGTTAGCTCCACCCACCAAAGGCTAGCTCCGCCCACTATGACCTTATTCACTATGTTTTCTACCTATACAAAGTAATTGGTTTGTCCAGTTGAGGGTGGGGGGTTTGAAAAAAACTGACACTCGAAGCACTCTTCGAATGTACTCCTTCTTGGCTAAAGACGGCAGATTTAGCAATTAAATACACAAAAACTACAACATCTTACAGAATAAGGGACACAGCGCTGGAAACAGCAGGTCTGACACTACCTTGTGCTGACCTCAGCATCCCGGGGCAAAAACTATGTGACAGGTTCTCTTTAAGGGGTTGCCAAGTTCTTTTTAACAAGGCTCACTATGGGCAGCAATGTATTTACTGTATTGATGTTATGTGTTAATTAGTATAAATGAACATCTAAAATACAGGCAGTCCCCGACGTACACCGTTCCGACTTACATCTGTCCCCTAGTTACAAACGGAGACTTATGGGGCGTGCTGGCACTTGTAGTTCCACAGCGGATAGTAGCTGTGGAACAACATGTTCCAGCATGCCACAGCCGCACGATCGAGGTGAAAATCTTCTTAACAAGGGTACATACAGCAAAACAATTGTACGAACCCTCCCTGCAACTAATCCAAAACGAAAATAAAAAAAAAGTAAAATTTTATGCTCCGTGAGTACATTTTAATAAATCTACCTAATTCCGACTTACCCATAAAAAATATCAACTTAAGAACAAAACCTCAGTTTCCTATCCCGTTGTAACCCGGGGACTGCCTGTACTCACCTATTATGTGTATGGTAGTAAGTGATGTCACTCCATTTGGAACATAATCACTTATTGTGCATATACTCTATAAGAGCCGACTGGCCTCCCGACATGTGCATTAGTCATGAAGCCGTCACTGCTGTAGCCAATCACCACCCTCTCTGAACGCTGTGTCACCCCAGTCTGTATAGTGTGATGTGTCGTCGTGTCATTCACGGGGGGCTGCGTGGGGCTATATTATAAGTGTAATATAAGTGTATATATATATATGTGTGCATGTGCATTAGTCATCAGGCTGACTGGTGCTTTTATACTGAAGCTGCCCACAGCACTCCCCAATGGAAACGTCACTGTACAGAGTAGTGTGACAAAGTTTGGGGAGGGTGGTGGGTGGCTGCGCTAGAGCCTAATTAATAAAGGGAAAAAAAAAAAAAGAGCTGGACAATCCTTTTATTTTGTTGTCATTCTTGTTCTATTATACAGCTTAGATATTTTTCATGTCTTTTACCTGTTTGCATTTATACAGTTAAATGTTTTAAAAAAATATTTTAATTTTAAGTTCCAGATCTAGATCCAGGACATACTCTCGATCTCGCAGCAGAGAACGTGTGTACAATAGAGATTTCCGCAGAGATTATAGGAATAATAGAGGAATGAGGCGCCCCTACGGCTTCAGGGGAAGGGCAAGAGGTTACTATCAAGGTGGTGGTGGCAGGTCTCACCGTGGTGGTTACCGGCCTATGTGGAACCGTAGGTACTCCCGAAGCCCTCGTCGTGGACGCTCTCGCTCTAGGAGTCCAAAGAGACGCTCTGCATCATCTCAAAGATCCAGAAGCCGATCACAGAGATCCTATATTTCTTCTCAGTCACTGAGTTCATATTAAGCCGTTTCTTCATCCATCTACAGCAAATCTCCTGAGAGAAAATCTCGAGCTTCCCATGAGAAATCTAAACAAAAAACTGAAGAGGCTGAAAAATCCAAAAGTCCCTCAAATGAGAAATCAGGGGATGAGCACAAAGATGCTTTTGATCCGTCTGAGCCTTTAGATGAGCTTGGAAAAGAACTGGATCTGCATGCTGAGAGTTGGGCAGGGCTGTCTGCATATGATAACAGTCCAAGATCTCCTTGTAGTCCTTCTCCAGTCGCTTCTCCACCCAGCGAAAGTTCTTCCCAATCTGATGGCCCCATTCTTAGTGTGGTCCACTCAGGTAAAGACACACTGTCTCAGAATTCACATTCCATGGCCCATAGCCCAGAAAGGTCTGGCTCTGGCTCTGGTGGTAACGGTTCAACTCGCTACAGTCCTTCACAAAACAGTCCAATTCATATTCCTGTTCAAAAGAGTCCAGCAAAGACTGTGGTGTCTCAGAACACTTCACATGATGAAGGAACTTCTCACTATTCTTTGTTCCCTGAAACTGCAGAGCAAGAAGGGGCTAAAGGTGCAAAGTTTCTTAAAAGGTAAGGCCGTTGTCTCACATTTGTTTTTAATACCTAGTTACATAAACCCTTTACCCAATAATAAATGGTACAAGGGACATTGTTGTGTCTTGTCCTGCCGTAACATTGACCTCTGACGTAAATGGTAAAAGGGACATTGTTGTGTCTTGTCCTGCCGTAACATTGACCTCTGACGTTGGTGTCATTTATTAACAAGACATTTACGATGCTGTCTTACCTCCTAAATGTGTGCTTTTGTAATTTGATCTAATATATTGTCATCTAGTCTTTGCTGCTGCATATTACTTGTCACTATTCCCCAACTGTAATAACGAGCTTTTATTAACCCCTTAAACCAAACGCCTGAAAAGTAGTTAAGGACCAGAACATTTTTTTTAGTTTAGCCTCCATTGGTTTCAACAGTTGTAACTTTTTATTTTTTTCTAATTACGCAGTTGTATGAGGCCTCGTTTTATTACGAGAATGATTTGTATTTTATGGGGGAATAGTTTAAGTTCACTGATAAAAAATTCAGAATTATGTATTTTTTTTTTATATACCATTCACTTTCACACTTAATAACATGATTAATTCTACAGGTTATTACGGTCGTGTGGATACCTAATATGTGTAGGTTTTTTGTGTGTAATGTATGCACAATTATTAAATATTTTTTTTTTATTTTATTATTTTTATTAATTTTTTTTTACACTTTTTTTGTTTTACTTTTTTTTTTTTTTAAATACCATAAAGGGAAAACTGTTTTACATTTTTTTTTTAAACACTTAGTAATTTATTAGCATATTAATTTATGCTATACATTATTCTCTGTGTCAGTCTGACATAGGCAGTGATCAGGACAGCACACAGTGTTGTCCCTGTCACTGGCATCATACTCATTACCGCGCCCGGTGGCTACTCTAGGTCCCCAGGGCTGACTGTGCAGCCGTTCACCGGGCTCTGTCGGGTCACCGGGTGTTCCAATCAGCCAACAGAACGATCCGCCGCAATCAAAGGGTTAAAGCACCGGGAAGCGGAGGTTTCCCCAACTCCCCGGTGCTTGCACTACATGCTCTGGGATCGGGGCTGTGTAGCAAACTCCGAAGTCTACAGCAATGTCTTTAGATGTCGCTCCAGGCGAACGACCCGCACCAGCTGACTGGCGGGCGGTCGTTAAGGAGTTAAACAGCATAAAGTGGATAACGTCTGTGCTTATTTTACGTTTCCAGATATACAGATGAAGAACACCGGTTATTTCCAATTGAAAAAGTTAATAACCGAGAGAAAGAAAGCCATAAGGATAAGACATTGGATAAGAGCAAAAAGGAAGCAGGCCGAAATTGGGACGATCGTGATATGTTAGATTATCTTTTGGAAAAAGAGTCCGTTAAATCTCAGTTTTTGTCAATTTCTGAAAGTGAAGAACTAGAGGAAGCTGAGGATTATAGGCAGTTTAGAAAGTCCGTTTTAGCAGATCAAGGCAAAGGTTTTTCTTCTACATCCCAGTGGAATGCTGAAGATGAGGGGACAAAGTACAAATCCAAAGCTGCATCGAAGGGTAGTAAAGAAGGTGAAAAGATAAAGGAGGGTAAGGGACATAAAGGGACAAGCAAAGAGAAGCATAAAGATGATGATAAAGGTGGTGAGAGGTCATTTGGTAAAAAGGAACCCAAGTCCCCTGATCCAGTCCTTTTTGACAAGACAAAAGACCCATTCAGTTGCAATTTCCCTTTGCACCCAAGTGATGACGTAAGAGAGAAAATAGTGTTCAGGGAAGAAAGCCCTCTTAGGATCAGAATGATAGCCACAGAGTCTCATCATCCTGAGGTTAAACTTTGGATACCTGCAGTTCCCCTTGATGATATCAGGTAAGTAGGCATTATAAAAGACAAAGTAATAGTAGATACATGAGAGATAATCTAACTATTGTTTTTCCATTAATAAAGGCCATCCTCTCTGGCTAGTGACCGTCTGCTAGCCAGTACTCTTGTACATTCAGTCAAGAGACAGAAAGACTTCCGATCCATCTTTGATCACATGAGGGTTTCCTTCTCCAACAAAACCTCTCCCGAGGCATTTATCTACCATGTGGTGTCTTTAGTACAGTTTGTCAAAGGTAAGCAATGGCTGTGATACATGAAAATCCTGCTTATTTCTTGTTGTTTTGCCAGCAGTTTAGAGCCACATTCACGTAACATTGGTTCCATGTATGCTGGGATACACTGCGTGTGCATACTGCCCGTGCTAAACTGTAACTTGTTACAGGTGACTTTTTGGAATAAGCCATTGTAAGGTTAGTTGGCATTTCCTGCACTTTTTCCCCGTGCAAGCTTCATCTCTAATTGTCAGTTTTCCCTGAGTTCAGCTCCAGAGTGGATAGAAAATAGCTGCTGTGATTTCTCCCATACACAGCTGACACATATAAGGAAATCCTGCTCCTCTATTTCTCTCACGGATAGAAGTACCAGCAGCGTTGAGGACATTATATAACAGGCCGCGTCTACATAGTTTTGCAATCGTATTTTCGGCACTTTTAGGGCATGTTCACACGGCTTATTTCCGAACGTATTTATGGTCGGATTTCCGATCATGAATACGTTCAGAAATCAGTTACAAATAAGTTACAGGCCATTTAATATTGGTACCAATGGGAAATACGGTGACGTCGTTCAACTACAAGTATTTCCGTTCGTATTGCCCGCCGCCATTACGGCCTTAAAACATGAGCCTGTTCCATTATTGTGCTGTATTTCTGCGACGGATTCCTCATAAATTTTAAATGGTGATTTGTCATCCGTCGCGAAATACATGCCACACTTTAGTGACACTTATTTCCGACTGATTTCGTAAACGAATTTACCGATTGGAAATTCCGACGAAATTCGTTCTGAAATAAGCCGTGGAACAAGTCCCTTAGGATGTTAAATAAGCGCCGAAAATATGACGTATCGTGGCGGGCCCTACAGACTTGAATAGAAAATACGACCTGTAGTTCCACAGACTTGCGTCTTTCTACAATCTCTTTTGTCGGTCGCTGGCGTATTATACAACATGTATAATGCGCCGGCGCTTTTAGTTTTCTTGGCGTCTTCCCATACAATACAATTAAAATAAGTGAATCAACCGCAGTTTTTGCACAAACCGTGACAAAAACCGTGGTCGTGCATCGTCCGTTTTTTTGTCGGATGCAGTGTAGCCATGGCCTAATGAGTGGTGTTACTCTGAATTCAGCACTGAATTCAGAACACTTCATAAAAGCAACAGCTTGTGCTGGTGTATTTCTGTCTCGCCTTCGGCTATGTCTACAGAGCACACGAAAACGGTCGGATTTTCGGTGGTTTTAGTATTTTGAAACTGCTGAAAATCTGAGCGTTTTGCATGCCCATAGATTAATACAAAAATGACCTGTAGTCTATACAGGTTGTTTCTTTTTCAGCTCGTTTTAGGAACATTTTGTAAAAAACCACCGCGTCATTGCCGTTCTCCCTGGTTACCTGTACATTCAATTTTATGGGCCGACGGGAAAAACGTGACAAATCGGACAAAATGCTGTCGGCTTTCCAGCGTTTTTTTTTTCCCTATGCTGTTTGGCCCTAGCCTTAGATACTCCCTTCCCTCTCCATATATATCTGTAGGCAGCAACTGTAACCTCAGTAAAACATCATTTATTTCTTTATCTGTGAAGATGAATTTTATCATTGAATTTTGAGTGGGTCATCAGTGCAGCGGAAAAAAGAAGAAGGAAGCCTAAGTGGAAAATAAGACACTTTTCTGTAATAAGAAATGCTACAAAGTTTCTTAGCAATTGCTGATGATTTATGGGAAAAGTCTGAAGCAACACTTAATATTTAAAGAGGTTTTCCATTCTTTTTAAAAATATCTCTCCCACCCCCACTGCTATAAAATAAAAAAATGAACTGGTACTTTCCTCTCCAATAAAGTCCTGTTCATAGGCTTGTGTCCATGAGCCAATCAATGGCCTCAGTGGTCACATGATGGTCGTACATGCAGGTGCTGTTAACAGGACATAAGCTATGAGGAGATGGTTAGGAGGGAGCACTGGGGCTCTGGCAGGGCTGTAGTGGGGGTGATGGGAGGGAGTAGTTCATTTTTTATTTTGTAACAGTGGGGCAGTAGTGAAGGTTTTGAAGTGGAAAGCATCTTTACTTGTATAGCGTATATGTGATAATTTGCATGTTTTTTAACCCTAGTTTACATATTACATACAAAATTTAAAAGGTACATATTCCAAGTATAGACTAGGCCAAACCCAGTGTTAGTGCCTCGCTGCGGTTACATTTGGTCCAATAAATATACTCCCAAAAACAATTCACACCTAAAAAAAGAGAAAAGGAGTTCAAACCAAATTTACAAAAGTTACAAATTAAGCTTTTTTGAAAAAATATTCGATACATTGCAAAAGTTGATCCAAAACAAAAGCTACATCTTACTGATAATTAGGGAACCAGTCACATAGGTTATGCCACCCTTGCTGAGGGCAGCACAAGCTAGTGACAGACCTGCTGTTCCCAGCGCTGTGCCCCTTATACTGTAAGACGCAGTAGTTTAGAGCATTTACCCCTCAAATTCTTATTCATGAAGCAGTGTTAGCCCCGCCCACCAAATGATCAGCCCGCACCCACTGACAGTTATCCACGATGTTATCTACCTATCAAAGTAAAGGTTATATCATTGAGTGGGGCGGTGGTATGAAAAAATGACTCTTCTGACTGAAAACTGCAGATTTTTAAGCATTAAATACTCTTAAACGACAGCATCTTACAGAATAAGGGACACAGCGCTGGAAACAGCAGGTCTTACACTAGCTTGTTCTGCCCTCAGCAAGAGGGACATAAACTATGTGACAGGTTCCCTTTGTGTTGTTAGTATACATTTTGTATGCTAATGCTCTGTGAAAAAAAAAAAAAACTTCCTCCAAAGATCATGTACATAAAACCATGCCAGTCATCAGTATAAAAAGTATGAGTACATAAAAGTAAAATACTCTTACCCATAACAACATGTCAAAACACCAGGGGCAGCAACCCAATGCGCATTTTATGTAACATTGAGTATTTGCATACAAAATCCTAATACTAATAACACTCCATCATCAGTAGGAGGTAGCTTATGTTTTGGGTCAACTTTTGCTATGTAATTGTTTTATCCTATATTTTTCTAATAAAGTTTAATTTGAACGCCTTTATGTTTTTTTGGGATGTGATTAATTTGCGTTTTGTTGTAAAGTTATTTAATGACTAATCACCATCTACGCATCGTTGAATGTCTTTCTTCACACTTCATGAAATATGATAAAGGGGTCATCCGGTTAATTAAAAAAATATGTAATTAAGCTTATTGTGCTAGAAGTAATCTTTATACACTTCATTGAATGTATATGTGTTTTACATTGTTTTTTTTTTCATTCCATACATTGTTTTTGGCTAACTGTGTTGATTCTGTCCTGTGACATGACGCGGTTCATACAATCCCAGCCGACTAAATATGTATTATCTCTGGCATGCCGTTATTTACAGGCCCAGTACTGCCCTTAATATAGTAGTAGTCCACCACCCTGCCCGAATTATGAATGGTTAATTATAACAAGTAGTGTATATTCAGCAAGGGTAGTCGCCTGAAAAAAACTAACGCACATGCCCAGCAGATAATTCTGTAAATAATGTAGAACATAAATTCAAAAAAGTGTGTAAAGTTTGTTTTTTTGCTATAATGAGCTTAATAAAATAAAAAAAAATAACAGGAAAAGCCCTTTAAATATTTTAGAACTTGGCCTTTCAACACACACACCGATATTTTATAGAATTCATCTAGAAGATTGTACAGAGGCTTTTATTTATCTGTTTTTATCTATTGCAAATTGTATGTATATTCAGGATCTTATCTACCTGTCTTTTGGTCAGCCCAATTATTTGTTTAACTAGGACAAACAAAAGTTGCCTAATTGTTTATAGCAGACAATTTGGATTACAGCTAGAGAAACCCATTTGAGTTGATAATTCCAACTAAAAAAGAGAGAATAAAGTAGCAATTGATTATGGAAGGATTTAGTCCATTTTTTCCCTATGTCTAGTATCCTTTCAGGTTATTTTCTAGTGCTAAAGTAACATTGTAGTTTTATGCCCCCAAGTTAAACGGGTTTGTTAAACACGGCTTTTTTGGGGGGACAGTTTTTCTTCCGTTTTTTCGCCCCGTACTGGCGAAATAGGGTTAAAATCCATTTGTCATTGGTAATCCAATTTCATGGGGAAATTTGGGTTTCCCTTCCCCCTTTCCCCCCTTTCACCGTTTTTGCAGGGGGGGGGAAAAAAATTGTAATTTTCCGGGGGATACTCCGGGGATAATAAAATGTTATGGGCCGGGAGCTGCGGCCCCCCCCCCCGCAGCAGGGCACAGGGCGTAATTGCGGGGAAACCCGTCCCCAATTACGCCGGGGATAACCCCGGTGGAACATCCCAAAACAGTTATTTATTTTTATACTGTAACGGTTTTTAAGATTGTAACTTTTTTAAATGGATGCTTGGGGTTTTTCCCGGGTGTATTGCAGGGTATAGCGTCGCATATGTGCCTACGTTATACACCTACAATACGCTTGTTGCTTCAGAAGTATTTGCCGGCCAGTGCATACTTCTGAAGTGCTCCCACTGACATTCACTTTCCCCATGTCACTTTCTCCCGGCGCGTATTGTGTTCCAGGGAAAACAACATAGCTGTCTGAGAGCTTCATTTATTATTTGGGGACTAATATGCAGTGCAAATTTCTGTCCCAAATTTTACCCCCGCAAAAAACCCCTTACCATGTTCACCGGTTAATTGCGGGGCGATTACGTCGCGGGCCCCATAGTATCATTACCACGGGCGTTACGTTTGCTAGAAAAATTTGACATCTTCCCCGGGCGATTCCCCAGCGGGACAGGAGACAGAACCTTATTCTCTAGAAGCTTGGATTACCGTAATGACTAGGACTATTCCGCTAAAATACGTGCCAAAAAAAGCCGTGTAACAGGGCCCTTATTTGGGTTCACCCTCCACCTTTGGGTTTGAAACGAAACCCCCTAGAATATCTATTGCCTAATAATCACTGATGTTCATGGATTGCTCAAAAAGAAATTATCGGGTGGTTTCTGTGGTACATGAAAAAGCAGCTAAGTCCCATGTTGTATGTATTTAAATGTCTTGGAACAGGATTTCTAAGTAAAAGCATAGTTTGCGTATGTTCCAGGGCGTTTTTTTAATCGTTTAGGCCCTAAAAAAAAATTTCAAAAGGTTGTGAAAACCCAAAACCCAGCAGGGTTTTGGGCATTTTGGCTGCAGCAGAAAAGCACCTGTTTTTTTAAAATGGGGGTCGCTGCATCAAACAGTTTGGAGTTGAATGCAATTTTTTTAAGGGACCCAAAAACCCGCAGTAAACAGCATTGCATCAGTGTCTGGGTCATGCCGTGTTCTATATTGAATGCAATTTACACTGCACATTGTCCATTTAAGATCCGAAACATGGATCCAAATGCATCTATAAACGGATGCAACATGCCTGTGAACATATCCCCCCTTTTTCCTGTGATGACTCGTAGGAGTCCTGCCACCCACTTTGATAGCTTTCCTTTGTGTACCAAGAGAGTTGTCTGTGGGTGGAGTAAGCTGGACTTGTCACTTTTAGGAGTCCTGTTGGGATTTTCTTTGCTTTTAACACAAATCCTTCTGAAAGTTACATAACCCAAAATACAGTGGTCCCTCAAGTAACAGTACCATCAGGATACAGTATTTTTATTTAACAATGGTCTTCCCTGGGGCATTAACGTAAAACCACATTCAACATGCAATGTCATCGACAGTCCTTGAAAGTGTTTCCATAGTGTAATACTTGTATTTGCGCACAGATTGGTGTTCTAGTAGCACCTCTGTTCTCCTAGTGTGGTACTACGTTCTGTGCTGCTCTTTACCTGTGTGCTGCTCCCTTAGGCTATATCTACACAGCATATGTTAAAATGCCGTCCAAAATCCAACAGCATTTTAACATGGCTGGACTGCGTTTTCGGATTTGTTGTCCTGTACATTGAATGTACGTGAATCCGACGGCAATCCTGTGGAAGATCTAGCAGGTTTGAAAGTCCTCGGGAATCATGCAGATTTTTAAACTGACCCGAAAAAATCTGTGCTATGTAGACTACAGCACGGATTTAAAAAAAAATTTTTTTTATTGCGATCTACACAGAACCGGGTGCAGTCGGATTTTTGGCGGATTTTAAAGGGAACCTGTCACATAGGTTGTGCTCCCCTTGCTGAGGACAGCACAAGCTAGTGACAGACCTGGTGTTTCCAGCCCTGTGTCCCTTATTCTGTAAGATGCTGTAGTTTTAGAGCATTTACCCCTCAAATCTTATTTATGAGCAGTTGTTAGCCCCGCCCACCAAAAGGGCTAGCCACGGCACTGACAGTTTTATTCACATCGTTTCTACACTATTCAAAAAGTAATAGGTTTGTCAGTTGTGGTGGGGCGGGGGGGCTGCTAACGATTGGCCGGGTTTTGAGAAAAAAAAATGGCAATATGAAGGACTTTCGGAATGGACTCTTTCTGGCTGAAAACTGCAGTTTGGAGCATAAAACTAATAAAAAAACAACAGACTTCTTAAGAATAAGGGGACACAGCGCTGAAAACAGCTGGTCTGACACTAGGCTTGTTCTGTTCTCAGCTAGAAGGGAAATAAACTATGTGACAGGTCCTTTTTTTTTTTTTTTAACCATAACTTTTATATTGGTCAGATATAAAGTGTACAACAGAGTACAGTTATGTCTTGTAAGACCCAATTTCAACGTTTATCCCCAAAACACAACCCCAAACCCGAACTTCCCAAAAATTCCGATCTCCAGATTCAGAGCAGTAAAATATCCATTACAAATACATAGCAATGCATTATTTATTAACGTCTGTTTTGTCACAATATACAAATTTGTACCTGGCTGTCGGACGGCCTCCATCCTCACCATCTGCCATAAGACGCGAGTCCCCAGGAACCTCTACACGAGATCCCCCACAACTGCACTGGCTACTAAGTTCGGTGCAGCAAGAAACAGAAGTATCCAGCCATGTAGCCCATTTATTTATTATACTTATGTTTGCCCTCCTCTCTTATCATACACCCCTCTCTCCAGGAGCAATTCAGCCAGTTCACTTTATTAAAGCTCCTGTGCTGACGGAGGCTTCTTGCAATCCAGCACTTTGTCGCTAGTAATTTCCTCGGCCCATAAATAAAAAAAAAGCATGGATATTGCGATTTTCTCTCCTCTGAAAAAACGTTTAAGTCTTCCCTACCATATCCCATATTTACAAACCACGGATCATCTCCACTGTTAATTTGAAAAATTCGTGGATCAATTTGGACAATAAAAATCCAATATCGCTCTGTTATAGGGCCAAGGCCAGAACATATGCATCAGAGAGGCCGGGTGCACATGACACATATTACACAGAGGAGAGGCCCGAATTCCAAATTTTTGTAGAATTAGAGGTGTTCTGTACAAATCGATGCTATTAAGAATATTGAGAGTCTTTCGATGCGGTTCACTCACTGAAATCAATGGTATGGTCTCCAGTTCTCCTCCCAAATATTAGGCTCTATAGGGCCAATAAATCTCTTTCCCACCATATACGTAAATCTATTGGGTTTCTAGAAAAAACGTTTGCAATAAAAAGTTTATATAAAGTGGATATCTGTCCCTTGTTGTTTTGATTGTTCTTGACCCTTTCTATCGGGAAAGGTATAAACCTGGCATTATATTGGAATTGTGTCTGATTTTTTCTGCATTATTACGCCAGTTGCCTACTGTGTAAGTATTTGTATAGCTTGTAGCGGTAAGGCAAATTCCATTTGCAATTGCTGCAAAAAACTTTTACGCACACCTGATCTGTAAAGGCAGCTGAGAGACATTATTGAAAGGCCACTAGATGCCCCCATGACTCAAATCCTGAAGCACAAAAAGTTCGGACACAGGTGGTATCCAAATCCCGGTATAGGATGTGCAAGCACTGAAGCACAAAAATCCACCCGTAAATTTCCTCACAGTTTATTGCAATCAGATATTAAAAGTTGGAAACTTTTTGGAGTGCACTAAAAAAGTTTTTGCCTCCAGTTTACCATAAAAGATTGGGAGATATACAAATAGTGAGTAATAGTTTCAAATTTAAATCCTTATCCCCTCCACATCCATTCTCTCATAATTGCAGTTGTTGCTGCCAAGAAGTTAACTGCTGGATTAGGAATTGCAACCCTCCCTCGTTCTTTGCCCAATTGCAGCGTTTCTAGCTTTATCGGGCTTGTGTCCTGCCCCAGTAAGGGCTCGGGAAAATTGCATGGACTTTAAAATGAATATCTGGGGGAGCCAGATTGGAAGGTTATGTAGGAGGTAAACAACTGGGGCATCCAATATTTTTAAACCAGATTTTGATCTTCCCCCGCTATCGATAATGGTAATTTACTGCCCAGACATCCAATTTTATTTTTTAATTTAACTAGCAATGGATCCAGATTCATCCGCCCCAAATTTTGGATATACCAGGGTATCGGAGAAGAATGGACACTAGAAGTGGTATATCTCCAGGGAGAGTAAATGGATCATGGCATCCACTGGCATTAATGACAGACTTCCCCCAATTAATTGTCAAACCCAGAGTGGCACATAGCTTATAATGTCAATTAATTGCCTCTGCAATGAGCGCCTGTATTTGCCCTAAAAAATGGAGGATATCATTCACGTATAAGGCTATTTTGTCTCCAGCATCCCTCTCCTAAAGGCCTTCAATAAGGGTGTTTGCTCATAACTCCGAGCTGGATAACGGCTCAATTGCCAGGGCAAATAGCAATGGAGACAAAGGGCATTTCCCTGTCTTGTTCACCTTCGCTAATCAAACGTTCTCTGGATTGTAATTTATTAGACTGCACTCTTAGGCACTTAGGATCAGTATTAACAGCATTATAAATCCAGGCATTTAAATTTTGGCCCAAACCCAAATTTTGTAAAACCGCCCATAGGAATATCCCACTCCACACTATCAAGGCCTTAGCAGCATCTTAAAGAACAGATTGACCTAGCCCCAGGTTATCAACAGGAAGCTGCAGGTTCAGGTACAGTCTCCGTAAATTAAGGACGTATACTCTGTGGTATAAAACCCGCCTTGAGCAGGATGCACGAGATGTGATTACCACCGGCAGTTAGTCTGTTCGCAAACGCATTAGAAGTATTTTGGTATCCACTGGGATTAGAGAAATGAGGCTGCTAGGACTCTGGGAGCAATGCGATCTTTATCAGGTTTTAATAACATATTATTTCCGCCTCTTGAATTGAAGCAGGCAACCTGCCCTGTCGTTCTGCATCCTGAAAAAAACTACAAACAAATTAGGTAACAACACCTCCCAAACTGATGATATACATCTGTGGCTATCATCAACCCTGGGGCACTTATTTATTTGCCAAGTCTTATCTGCACCTTGCAGTTCCTTATACGTAGAGGCGAATCCAATGACTCTCGCTGTTCTGCACTTATCATGGGAAGTCTATATCCCGTAAAATATTGTTGGTATCTGAGGAAGGGGGTAACTAAGTCTTGAGTGTTTATAGATGTTTATAAAAATCCATAATATTCCCAAAAAAATCCAAGGGTTCAGTCATTTAACGGCGCCTGAGCGCGAATGAGCAGAGATGGTATAAAACTGGAGCCCCTCGGGAATTAATGTTAGTGGCTATGTAACGGCCCCGCCTGCTCCCCTTCACCAAAATAAGTTTGCTTTTTAAAAAAATCGTTTTTTCTTCAGCAGATTCTAATAGAAATGTGTTCAAGTATCCTGAGGCCCTTACGACAGTCCTCCCGGCTTGTGAAGTGCGAAGCATTACGACATCGATTCTCAGCTGCAGCATTGAATTGCTCACGGATTGTTAGTTTTTTTCTAAGCTGCCCCTTTTAATCTTCATGGTGTAATTTCCAGCTGATCAGCCCCCCTCTAAGGACGCCTTCATAGTGTCCCACAATGTACTGATCGGAGATGAGTCCATTATGTCACCTGAAAAATTCTCCAAATCTGACGCCATATTTAACTGTATCATTAGGGCAACCAGTGAGCATTAAATCTCCACCGCCCTCATATTTCCTATGGATAAATCAGGTATTTTTAATTTGTATTCAGCTTTGGCGTATATCAGAATGGAGCGTGTAAGATTATAAGGTTTCTAGTAAACCATTTTGACAGAGCGATGATTCCCTAAGACATAATCTTTCTAGACAATGTGTTATAGTACTTGGTATAACAGGAATAGTGAAACTCCAGTAGGGGTTGGTTTAGCACGCCAGGATGTCTACAAGTTCCACTCTCCCATCATGTGTCCAAACGGAGTCAATGTGAGGGTAGTAGTGTACATTATTGCTGATAATTTATCCCAATGTGGGTCCACAACAGTTAAAATCCCCCATAATAAGAACTGGGACATCAGGATAACCATCCACAAAGTTCTAAGCATGCTTATAGGTACTGCCAATTATTAGGGTGGGAGGTATATAAATGTTTACCAAAACAAAAATGTGAAAGTATATATTTTACATTATACACATCTATATCTCCATCACCATCTCTATCTCAGCCAGAATTCAAAGGAATGGATGTATGGTGATGGATGATACTGACGCCCTTGAAGAATTATGTGTAAACAATGATTAGACAACCCAACCATTGCCCTTTGAAGCCATTTTTTACTGTATCGGGGACACCATATGTGTCTATTGATTAAACAAATTAGCTGGCTGATATGGGAAGAAAATTAAACATCGCATATCTTTTGTTTGGGTCATTCAGTCCCTGACCTTCCAGGTAGGAGCAGTGTTATCTTATCCGCCATCTAAACATCCTGTGTCCAATAAGTGACCAAGTAACTTTAACTGTCAAGTGATGGATGGGAAGCGTCCATAGCTGCCTCACAAGTAAGCAAAAAAGCTTTCTGGAGATTGGTAAAACCCTCCCCCCCTCAGAGATAAACTGTAAACAACAATTGTAAAATATTACAAAATAAAGAAATTAAAAGATGTGCAAAATTGTAAACAGCCCTAAAAATGGGCTCTCGTCCTCCATACGACCGGAAGTGTAGGGAACGTTAAACTGCATATAGAACAAGGACTAACAGGTTCTTCTCCTACACCACTTGCTCCTAAAAAAATGTATTTTAATATGAAAATAGAACTGGGTTGGAGAGGACGAAAAATCAAAGACAAGGAAATCAGAGAGGGGAAAGTGTGATGAAAAATGTTACAGTGGTGATCACTGTATCTCTCACCGGTCTCCTCTGGAAGCTGCGCTCTTGAACGAGGATTCATTTGGAAATCACTGCATAGCGTCTCTTGGAGTCTCAAAGAAATGCGTAGAGTTTAATGCCACCACTCGGAGTCTGGCTGGGAATAGCATGGCGTATTGACACCCGAAAGCGCCGGAGGCCGCCTCTTGACATCCCCCTGGACTGCGCTCTTCTTTTTTTTGAACCCTTCTGTAGAGAATCGGGGATAGAGGAGATCGACAGCCGTCACCATGATGTCCTGCTGATGGCGCGCTTTGGCTGTATTGTGTCTCTATCTTTAATCGTGCAGCACGCTCTTAACCAGCAATGATCTAGGCGGGGGCCACTGGAGGTAATGCAGGCGCATTTTGGGACCCTGTGCGCCCTCCTTCAACTTATCAACAGAGAAGGAAGGAGTCCTTCAAAGATATTAGTGAGCAGGTCCTCAAAGAAAACTCTGATGGGTTGGAGCCCTCTGTTTTTTCGGGGCACTCCCACGATGCGCACATTGTTTCTGAGGGAGCGATTATCCAGATCATCCGTCTTGGCGAGAGTCAGTGTCTTGATCACCTGAGATGCGACTCCAGTCCGCAGCATAGGTGTGAATTGATACTCCAAATCACTGATTCTGGTTTCAGCAGGCTTATGGACCCGTTCAGCATATCTCTGCATATCTTGCCGCATGATTTGATATCCTTCTTTAAGTCCACCAACTTGTGTAGTCAGGGTGGATAAAGCAGTATGGAATTCGGTGAACAGATTGAAGACATCCTCAGCGTAGGTTTCTGTATCTCTCCTGTGCTTGTAAACTAGGAGTGACCTGTGTATTTGTTTTAGGTCTGGCTCCTGGATGCATGCTGCTGGACTTATCTCTTCCTGTGCTCTTTGCTTGTTGTCACAGCACCAGCTTGTATATTACCTGCATCCTGCTGGTTGGTTACTGGAGACTATGTGCCAAGAGGAAGAAGTGGAAGGGTGTGTGGCAATATTGGGCTAAATTTAGCCAGTGTCCCCATGCCGGGGTACCTGCTTGCTTCCCTGGCTGTCTTGCAGAGCCACGCTGTTCCTGGGCTTCTTGTTACAGCTACACTTCACCTTCTGTGGCTCCTTGTTGGCGAGTCATCGCACCACAGGTCTGGGGGAAAGTGACCAGGAATACTCCAGTGAGTATGTGAAACAGCTATGTATGTGGTCCATGGAGTTTGTAAGTCCTATGCCTGCTCCAACACAGGATTTACAGGAGCAAGTGCTGGAGCTCCTCTCAGATGCTGCCGCTCAGCTTGCCAGTCAGGCTCCGCCCCCGACAGGTTCTCTTTAAACACTGAAGTCTGACGAGAATCCAACACTGTGTAGACATAGCCTTAGACATCAGGTGAGTGTAGCTTAATTTTATGATATTTGGCACATTGTGTGTACTGTACAGGACCCAAAAAAAAAGTTTCCAGATGTTTGTTCTGCCTTTTGTCTGTAAGGATGTGTCTTGTTTGCATTAGTTATTTGCTTAATTTTCTCTTATGTTTATTTTGTATTATTTTGAGTTCATATTTTAAACCTTAAGAACCATTCAGTTTTCCATAGAGCTAAGTTCTCAAGTTACAGTGGTATCATCTTACAGAACCAACTAATATTGTAACTTGAGAAACCACTGTATCACAGAACTTAGTTTCTATCTCTCTAATAATGCGATGGTCTCAGATACTAAGGCATCAATCTCATGACAGGTTTTCTTTAAAGGGAATGTGTCATCAAAAAATGAGGTAATTGTCCCATTTTTATGTTAAACACATTTTTTAGGATTTTTTTTTACATTTTTCATATCACTTTCAATATTTTTTATATTTATAATTATTAAAGTATTGCGTTTTACTTTGGGCACTATGCTAGTTTGCACGGCTTTAACAGCAAGAGTATGCTTTACTGTTAGCTTCAGATGCTCATAGGCTTTGAAGAGCGGACTTAGTCCATTGACTTGTATAGCGAGAGTTTTCTAGTCTTGCTCTGTGACCTGGGAAGGAAATCACTGTGCAGGGAGGTTGAAGGATAAACTGGACTATTCTCTTGCTGATGGTGGATCCTTGTGTTTTCTAAAACCACTGGTGTCTCCTTTCAGTTTGACCCTCTTTGTGCTGATAATGAGCGGATGTGGACAACTGAGAATTCTTTCTGTACAGAACAGGAAGTGTCAGAAATTTATTAGGTTAGGGCCCAAAAGTGAAAACTGCAGTACTTAAGAATTATTTAAAAATATTGAAAGTGATGTGGAATATTAAAAAAAAGAAGAAAAAAAAAACAGCCAAAAATTCCTAAAAAAAAATGTTTTAACATAAAAATTTGTTAAACAATAAGTCATTTTTGATGACACATTCCCTTTAAATCGTGGTGCGTGTTAGAAAACGCTATTGTCCAATAACTGTGGTTTGGGGAAAGCAAAAATACCACCTAGTCAGGTTCTGTAAACATTAAGTTTAATTGTATTTAAGGGTTTTTTTTCCCAGTTGTACAAGATTTGATCAAAAGGGCTTTTATGATGGCAAGTTGTCTCAAAATGTCAATCATTTGTTGTACAATTATGATGGCAATGTGTCTGATTTGGTTTTGTGATGTTTGTCCATGTACACCACTCTTGACCTTGAGCTGGAATCGGCCAGTGTTGATTTCTTTTTCATTATGACTAGGTCCTGGAAAATGTTTTGAAAACCCATGTAACACAATAAAATATACTGTTGCTGGGGCAAAACAGGCTAAAGTCTTCCTGACACAAATGCAAAAAAAATCTGAATTGCTAGATCCCAAATTTTGGGTTTTTCTGGGGAATTAAATTGAGGCTCTACCTTGTAGTGGCTCTTTCCAGGTGTTTTGCTTGATTTTGAAACTTGTACAGGATGCTGGGCGGTAAGTGGATATAGCTGTATATTGATTTCTTTAACAGGATGATGTTTCAGACTGCAGTAACTATGATTACAGGTGATGCCACATTAGATGATGTGCCTTTTATGAAGCATTTCTTTTTTTAATGCCATATTGATCGTATATTAATCATTCTCCAAAGTTTTGGGATATTTGGTTCTTGGTTGAAATTTGGTGAACAAAAACATTTCTTTAAGTTTTTTTTTTTTTCCCCTTTCCGCGGACGGTCAAAATAAAATGGCTCTAAATTTTTTTTTCCCCCGCCTTTGAAAGCCTTAGTTTTTAATTTTCCACTTATTTTAGAAATTAGGGGCTTTTATTTTGGGGGGGCCAAGATTATTTCTAAGGGTGTTTTTTCATATTATATGAATATACTGGGGGAAGGGCCAAAAAAATTTAAGTGGGGCAAAATGTGAAAAAAATTTAAAACCCCATGTTTGGGGATTTTTTTTTTTTTTTTAAATGGAGTTTATTCTTCGGGAAATATAATGTTTATCTTTATTCTAAGGTTGATAGATCCGGCAATACCAATCTTGTAGGGTTTCCATTAGTTTTGGTACTGTAAAAAAAAAATTTTCAAAAATTTTCTTTTCTTAAAATTCGCGCCGGGCCCCTTTTTGTGTGACCAAAAAATTTTTTTTTGTACAATACCTACGGGGTCCGTGAGGGTGATTTTTTGCAGGATAAGCGTATTTTTATTGTTGATTTTGGAAACGCATGACTTTTTTGATCATTTTTTTCCCGTTTTTTATCGATGTAAAATGACCAAACAACGCAATTTTGGGCTTTTGGGAAATTTTTTTTTCCTTTCTACGGTGTTCAGCATACCGAAAATGTTAGTTTTTTTTATAGTCAGACTTTTTCGGGGGCGGTACCAAATATGTGAATTTTTATTTTATTTTTTTTTAATTGTAAAATGGGGAAAGGGGGTGATTTGAACTTTTTAATACTTTTTTTTTGTCCTTTAAAACTTTATTTCTTTTTTTTTTTTTTTACTTTAACTTGAGTCCCCCTAGGGTGCTTGACCACTAGGGGGGGGGGGATCATTAATACAGTTAATGCATTGCATGACAATATTAGATGCACAAAGATGGGGGTTTTTCCCCCTTTCCCTGTCTAGGCCGGAGGGGGGGAAACGGGAACAGGCACGATCAAGTTTCACAAGGTCCGCTCCCATGTTACCCTGTCGGGGACTCGGCGTTCGTCTGAAAAAAACGGTGTGGGGCCCCCGTTTTTAATTCATTTAGACGCCCGGCCATCTTTGTGCGGTCTATGGGATTAAACAGGGCAGGCGGCGCGGCCCCCCCCCCTTTAAAACCGTCGGGTGTTGCTGCAATTAACCTCTAAAAACCCGCGGCTGTAAAAACAGACCGCTGCGATCCCGTTTCAAAGCTGATTACCGCCGCTATGACGTATTCGTACATCATAGGTCGGTAAGGGGTTAAATGAACCGAGACGTTTCTTAAGTTTAGAATGCACAAGTCCAACTGGTCCATGTTTCAGTACTTTTTGCACAACTTGCTGATCTCTAACAAGAAGCTTAATTGCAAAATTGATTTTGATCAGTGAATCGCCAATACATTTAGGGGATCAATTGAATTGGGGATTTAACAACCCTCCTCTATGCTGTTCACATGTTGACTATGAGCCAAATCAACGCAATGGTCTGATGACACTTGGGTTTCCTTTCATCTCCCCTTAAACATGCCCCGGGTTGTGTGACATTTATTTAATTTGTTCCACAATCATTTTTTCAATAAAGGTCTCAGTGTGTAATGTAGCCGAAAGACCTCCCTTCTTTGCCTTTCTGTGACTCTTCAGTTTCTTGTTCTCTGTTGCAACTTATGACACGGTTACACTCTTAGCTCAGTGGCCACTTCCATCTGAGAGCATCCTGCTTGAAGATTCGTTATGGTGAGGTACTGTCGATCAATTGTAAGGTGTTGTCTTGGTCTGATTATGTCAAAATGTGAACGGCATGATGATAAGGACTGTTTAAATCCCAATTGATCCCCTACATTTATTGGGCAATTCAACGATCAGTCAAGTTTGCCATTGAACTCTTGGTTACAGATCAGCAAGTTGTGCAAAAAAAAAAAATGAAACTTGGACATGTGCTTTCTAAAAATAAGAGATGGGTTTATTTTTGTGCTTTAAAAAAAAAAAAGTTTTTAAAAAAAAATTTTTATGAATTTAACCAAAAGTCAAATATACCTAGCTTTTTGGGAGTAGTGTATGTTTTTGATTTTTGTTTTTATTTTTCTCCAAAACAATTCTCTTCCTCATATATATGTTAAAATACTGTAGTCATGAAAAAAAGTGTGGTCATGTTGACCTTTCTTTAATTTTTTAACACTTCCAAGACCATAGCCGCACGGACAGTACTGTCTAGGAATGTTAATATGGAAAGAATATGTACATGCAAATGTATTTATTTATATGGCGCTGACATATTCCACAGCACTATATAATGCCATCAGTCACCCACTGGGCTTACAATCTAAATTCCAGGTTAACCTATTCACATGTATCTTGGAGGGGGGAAAGAAACAGAGTACCCAGAGGAAGCCCACACCCACAATGGGAAAACAGATTCCATGTAGATTTTGCCCTTGGTCGGTTTCACACCTATGACCTAAGCACCACAAGGCAATATTGCTAACTACTGAGTCACCATATAACTATAACTAGTGTTGAACTTCAGAATTCGGTAAGGCTGGTTTGGCCTCATCAGAACTTTGGTCGCATGATTTTTTGCCATCACCAGTAATCACCAGACAGGAAAAAGGAAACGTGGGATCAATAAATTATACACTTGAATGTTTAACGCATAATTTTCCTGCTGTCACTGGCAAAATCGAATCGGGACAAGATGGCCCTACCTAATTCCAAAGCACATTACTAGCTGTAACCATATGTCTAAGTCAAACTAATTCATCAGTTTTCAACTGAATTCAGATTTATTTTATTGATTATCTTTAAACATGTAAGCAAAGGTGAATAAAGAGTATTACCACATACATTGCTGTTCTTATTTAGAGCTAGCGTAGCACAGGAGCTTGTTAATGTTTGTTACTGACAAACTTTAACCCTTTAAGCTCTGTCACCTGACCTTCTGTTTAGACCACTCCATCACAAGTGTCCCTCTAGCAAGCTCAGCTAGGAATTGCAGGGCTGATATGCCAATCACTGTTTTATCACTACCCACAGCCAAATCAGGAAGTGGAAGCCTTAAAGGGGTTCTACCACAAATGAAAAATATGGCTGAAACTCACAGCACAGAGTGGAGAGCTGGCCATGCTTGCGCATGGCTCTCCATTCTGTTCTATGAGAGTTCCAAGTACAGCTGAGTTGTATGTTCGGCTCTGCTCACAACTCCCATAGAACAGAATGGAGAGCTATGCGCAAGAATGATCGGCTCTCCAGTCTGCCCTGTGACTTTCAGGGGTCCGTTGACAAGTTAGTTGCAGGCACCAGAGATGCTTCCTTCAGCCTTTGTTGGTTAGTGATATTGGTATATTTTGTTAAGACTCCTGTATAGGCTTAGTTTATAGGGTATTGTTTGGTTGTTCATCCTCTCTTATGGATTTAATATTTGGTTGTTTGGTCTTTTACAGTGGGTGCGGAAAGTATTCAGACCCCTTTCAATTTTTCACTCTTTGTTTCATTGCAGCCATTTGGTAAGCTGCAAAAAGTTTTTTTTTTTTGCTCATTAATGTACACTCTGCACCCCATCTTGAAAGAAAGAAACAGAAATGTAGATTTTTTGCAAATTTATTAAACAAGGAAAACGGAAATATCACGTGGTCATAAGTATTCAGACCCTTGGCTATGACACACATCTCACATGCTGTCCCTTTCCTTCGGCACCTGCTTGAGATGGTTCTACTCCTTTATTGGAGTCCAGCTGTGTTTAATTAAAGTGATTGGACTTGATTAGGAAAGGCACACACCTGTCTATATAAGACTTCATAGCTCACAGTGCATGTCAGAGCACATAAGAATCATGAGGTCTAAGGAACTGCCTAAGGAGCTCAGAGACAGAACTGTGGCAAGGCACAGATCTGGCCAAGGTTACAAAAGAATTTCTGCAGCACTCAAGGTTCCCAAGAGCACAGTGGCCTCCATAATCCTCGACCTGGCCGTCCAGCCAAATTAAGCAATTGTGGGAGAAGAGCCTTGGTGAGAGAGGTTAAGAAGAACCCCAAGAATCACTGTGGCTGAGCTCCAGAGCTGCAGTAGAGAGATGGGAGAAAGTTCCACAAAGTCAACTATCACTGCAGCCCTCCACCAGTCGGGGCTTATGGCAGAGTGTGCCGACGGAAGCCTCTCCTCAAGACATGAAAGCCGGATACAGTTTGCAAAAAAGCACATGAAGGACTCCCAGACTATGAGAAATAAGATTCTCTGCTCTGATGAGATGAAGATTGAAATTTTTGGTGTTAATTGTAAGCAGTGTGTGTGGAGAAAACCAGGCACTGCTCATCACCTGCCAAATACAATCCGCAAGCATCATGCTATGGGGGCGTATTTTAACTGCAGGGACAGGACAACTGGTTGTAATTGAAAGAAAGATGAATGAGGCCAAGTACAGAGATCTCCTGGATGAAAACCTCTTCCAGACGCTTTGGACCTCAGACTGGGCCGAAGGTTCTTCTTCCAACAAGACAATTACAATAAGCACACAGCTAAAATATCAAAGCAGTGGCTTCAGAATAACGCTGTGACCATTCTTGACTGTCCCAGCCAGAGCCCTGACCTACACCCAATTGAGAGACTTGAAAATGGCGTCCACCAAAGTTCACCATCAAACCTGAGGGAACAGGAGAGGATCTGCAAGGAAGAATGGCAGAGGATCCCCAAATCCAGGTGCGAAAAACTTGTTGCATCATAACAAGAAGCCTCATGGCTGTACTAGCTCAAAAGGAGCTTCTACTCAATACTGAGCAAAGGGTCTGAATACTTAAGACCGTGTGATATTTCAGTTTTTCTTGCTTAATAAATTTGCAAAAATATCTACATTTCTGTTTTTTTTCTTTCAAGATGGGGGTGCAGAGTGTACATTAATCAGCAAAACAATGAACTTTTTTGATCTTACCAAATGGCTGCAATAAAACAGATCGAAATATTTAAAGGGGTCTTTAAAAGGGAATACTTTTTCGCACACACTGTATGTTGCAAAAAAAATGTATTTGCTCGCTTTTCCCGCAGCCATGTAAGAAAGATCTGCGGATAGAAGCAGAAACTACTTTAATGGGGAAAGAGATATATTCTTGAGGTTGTGATAGAACCTATAAAAAAAAAAAAAAAAATCCCCACAAAACTTCATATAAAATTAGTAATATATAATTGTATTTTTTTAAATTCATTGAATATATTTCTCTGTTGCTTTTAAGGAAAATGTTCACATACACGCTATAATATACCATAGGAGTTTTCATCACTGTGATTCTCAAGAATAACACAGTATGCAACCTAGTGTTAGACATTACATCAGAAAATTGAAGGTATACTGTGAAAAGTCCATAGCAAGTAATGTAAAGTGAGCAAACCAGTGTCCTTTTTGTAACATGCCTCTTAGGGTGCTGGCAATGTCTTCCCAAAAATGACCTGACTGTTGCCTGAGTTGGACTAATAGCATTTACACATTTGTCATATTCTGCCATTTTATAAAATGAAGATTATACTCTTAAACTGTTTGCGTTAGATGCTTAAACTAGACGCCCATGTGATTTTTTTTTTTTTTTGTAAATGTATTTAACATGCATTGAAGGCTGTATACACAATCACAGTTTTAATGTATTTGAATTAAAAATGGTAACTTTGCAAATAGTCTTGTTTTATAAATGTCTAACTTTGTGAAGCTCCTATGCAGACCTAACAAACTCTGTAGTCTAATCTTGCAATTTTACTCTTTTCCCTCTGCCACCTGCTTCCTTATGGCCTACCAAATGTATATTACCAAAATGACATGATTGCATACAGAGTTTGTAATCTTTTATCATGAATATGCATAGGTATTTATATATAATTTGCTCCTTATTGAATGGTTGCTTACACTTGGTGATTACTTATGATATTGTCAAGTAACAGGTCAGATATTATATACATATACAAGTAAATCAAGTTATTACACCCATTTTAAAGATAATGTCCACCATCAAAACCATTTTTGTGCCATCACATCGGACATATAAATAATATATATTTACGATATTGTCAAGTAACAGGTCAGATATTATATACAAATACAAGTAAATCATATATAAAATAAACATATATAATACACATACTCACTTATTCCTTATTGAATGGCTTCTTTGGCTTGGTGATTACTTCTGATAGTGTTGACGGTGGCTGTCCCTTGCATAGGAAGTTGTTAGAATGGGGAAAAAAACAATGACTTAATGAAGGAGAAATAAATAGCCAATGGAAGATAGAACTTCTCTTTATATTTAATGTTTTACCTTTTGTATTTTAATAGGTTTCAACCTATTAATATTTGTTCACATTCTGCAAGTTCCACTTTAAGATCTGTGGCTTTCTGTTAAGAGGGAGTTAAACTAATAAGACAGGTTTTTCTCCTCTACAACCAACAGAGCATTATTTCAAGGGTGACGGAAAGACCCTCAGTGAAAGGTTTGCAGGCTATCAGACAGTCACAGATGAACATGCCAGCCGTCCAAAGAGCCCGGAAATACACAGGTATTTGCTTGGAATGCTGTAACATTGTCATTCTATATGCCAATCTTTTCCTATTAATGCAATATTATTTTTGGTAAGATATATAAATAAATCTAATATGAAATCTAAATAAATTGAAGTAAAATTCCTTTAATTTGGCAAAAATAGGCCAGATCGTCAGATATTCTGGATTACTTGACACTCGTGGAATAATATTTGTATTTTGAACTCATTACCCCAACACATCAAACTCTTCTCCACTTTCACTAGTTACAAAAGCAACCTGAAAACCCATCTCTTCAGCATAACCTACAATAACCTCACTGAACCTACATCACCCCACAGACCTGTCTGCCCCTCAACTTCTGTCTTTTTCCTCCTCCCTTGTAGATCGTAAGCCTTTACGGGTAGGGCTCTCTCCCCCTCTGTACCAGTTGTTAGTCGTTGCCATTGTACTTTGACTTATTTTATATAAGTAACCTCCTCCTCTAATGTACAGCACCCTGGAATAACAATAGTAATTTGTAAGGCTAGGTCCCACACAGCATTTTTACTTTGCTGGACCACATCGCCGTTTTTTTTTTTTTTTTTTTTTTTTTTTTTTTTTGTTTTTTTTTTGTTTTGCAAAGAAACAGAAGTTGGATTTCAGATTCTCAGTGGCCCAGTACATTAGGGCTGCGGGAACCTCTTTCGCCCACTATCTAAAGGTATGGGTCTAAGGGGACCCTCAGTATTTGAACACATTAGCAATCTTGATAGCTGTTATTCTCATTACAAGAGACTGGCAATGAATAGCAAATTTATATGTATTAAAAAATTTTTTTGATTTTTTTTTTTTGGGGGGGGGGAACCCTTTTCTAAAACAATTACTTTCGGTCATCCCATTTTCATTACTATTTGCAACTATTTGGAATTTTCATTAGTCCTATATTGGTGTATACAAATTACTGATTCACTTTTTCTTTTTTGGGTAAGTGATAAACAAAATGAGCATATCTAGAACTGTTGAGATTTTTTTTTTTTTTGGGTTATTTTAAGGGCTATTTGCGGGGTTTCTTTTTTGTGAATGTGTTCAAGTCCCCCCGGGTACGTCCTGCGAATACGGTGGGATCATAGCACTCATTGAGTGATATGATATCCCGGCATGTAAAGTAATAGGAGGCCGGGCCTTAGAACAGTTTAAAGTAGGGGGGCCCGCACAATTTAACACAGAAAATGTTGCAGCACACACGGGTACCTCAACAATAGCCATTTTAAAAACCAAATACAGTACCAAAAAGTGTTTTTTTTTCCTTTAACTTATAGTAGACTTTGTAAGATAAAAAGATTTTTGTACAAAAAAAAAATATTGTCGACTAAACTCGTTTAGATGGAATAAATTGTTTAGATGTTACTGGATTTTATTTTCAGGTCTAATTTGTTAAGGAGGAAATTTTCCCCCAAATCCAGGAAAAAATGCATATTTCAGAATGAAGCAAGGCCTTTTAGTGAGGGAAAGTCCCCTGCAAAGGGATTTTGGTTACTTTTCTCGGCAAACCAGAATAGTTTTACAGTCAAAACAGCAGTGAAAGCTTTATGCTTCTCCAAGTTGTGATAGAAAAATACTGTATATAATTGCTGTGGGACAGAGATTGACTACTACTGTATCTAAATGTAGCCCAAAAATGGTAGTAACATCTAAGGTCTTGGTTAGTGGTTTACGGATACTGTTTAAGCTCTTGTTTATGACTATGCCATTAACCATGTTTGACTTGAAATGTGGCCCATTGTATTCATTCTTGGTATTATACCAGGTCTGCTCCAAAGGATAACATCTTATCTTCATTTGTCAGAAATATTACCTCACTTCCTCTCTCAGTGATCAGGAGTATAATGGTAGGTCCAGAACACCAGAAATGCATGAAGATTCCACAGCAAAAACTGCATGTATTACTGATTTGCCTGTGTTGTACTCCAAGTTCATTACAGGTTTTTAACCCTATAACTTTATGTGGAGAAGATGATTAAAAATCCATGGCATTTCTGCAATAGAATGAAAATGTTGAAGTTTTAAAGATTTTTTCACCATGAGGTAAAATCCCTGCATTGGCTGCTCCAAGATATTTGGCCAACCATGCAATGATCGGTAGAGTCTCTGTTATTAAAAATGCGGGTGAATGAGGAAAGCGGCGCTTCACTTATTTTTTGGATCTCGAGCTAGAACACAGCCCAAATGTGTGGCACTCGGCATATAATGCGAGTAGCTCCCATACGAAGTGAACCTGGAGGAGGGAACAGCAGCAAGACCTACTGCCCCTCTTTCGTTTTCTTATTCACTTGCTGCATATGTTGGCAACGTGCTTGGAGATTTTATCTCATGGTAGAATCCCTTTAAAAAGTCGTAGCTTGTTTTGTATTTGTGTGTAGTAAGTTTTTACTGCATATTGATGAGATTTTGCATGTACTCCAATTTGCTGCAGATTTTCAGAGCGGAATCTGCACAACAAATCTGCTATATCTGCTTTTAACTTAATTGTTAGTCGTATACAGTGTATTAGATTGGAGCCTGGGAGAGAATGACGCAGGGAGGTTGCACACATAAAGACAAGAACGGTTATGAAAGAAAAATAAAATTGTTAAAAAGCAACACCAGCAGTTTCTTGCTTTTCTCATTTTGGAATGCAACGGACCACCATAATGATCAGTCCTGACCCATTACAAAAAAAAAAAAAGTCATAGAAAAATTTATATTAATAATCGGGCTTCTGCAATTCACCCATAAAATTATTATTTCTTGTTTTCTTAATCTATCAGATGGTATGCAAAGGTGCAACATGTTGGTTAAACAAAACAATGCTAGGGGACTGGATAGCCAATGTCAGCACATTCACAGACCCCTAAGAACGCTAGATCAGCAGTTCTCCCCACAATATTTTCTTTAGTAAGTCTCATACACATCACCATACTAAAATTACCTTCAGAAATCACGAATAAACCCCTTTAATTATATGACAGCTGGGCGCTCCATCGGACCAAAGCGAGGACAGATTATTAGGATTAAACCCCCAATTCCATCTCCCTCCTTACTACCGTTCGTAGACAATCCAAATTTTCCAAATGGGCAAACCGCGTTGGAGAACTTTTCTCCTTTTAAAAGATGGAGGCTTATGGTCTTTAGGTGAACAGAAAGGCGGATCTAATTGATCGCAGACAAAACGCCCATACGTTAAGGGGACCCCCCCACCACATCCCACCATGTTCAACGATGCACCAACTTAAATTCCCAATAATTAGGTCCCCCACCCCCCATATTTTCACTATTACAGGGAATGTAAGCTAGCATACTGGCAACCTTGTAGACACTTAGAAGGGCCATAAACATGGAATAGGGGGGGGACGATTCATTTCTAAAAATTACACCACTTCCCCAAAGAACACTAAAGGCCTACTTTCTAGATTCTACTCCTTAATGTTGTTCAATACAAACCTTAGATTACTCTAGATATACATGGTGGTCTCTCATATTGGACAAGACAAAGATTCCTCTCTGACTCCCCGACCTTTGCTAACCACGCTCACCCAATCAGGCCGGCCAAATATTTTAACCATCCATTGAACTACTGGGGAAAAGGCTTCCAAATCACACTTAGATCCGTTACGTCTCCCCGCAACCCACAGAGGTTTTCTGATGGGTAACACTGACACCCACGCATAGTCCAAAAAAATTAGTGCCCAAACTGACCCCACGCAGAATGCTATTACATTGACTTTGGTACGTTGCCCGGGATTACAGGACTCTTTTTCTGGGCCATGTCTACGTTCCATTCACAGCCTGAAATTTCCTTCTCCCGCGCGTGATCGAACAAGACCGTGATCCCGTACCAAAATTCTCAAACTTTATGGGCACTATTCGGGGATATTCATGGGGGTGATCTGTTATACCTACATCCCTCAAGCATTCAAATAACGGATACTGTTCTATGTGGCGGCAGCTGGCCAGTAGAAGAATGATTCGGGTCTATGCAGTTGCAGGATTCAAACGGGCCCTCACGCTCCGACTCTTATGATTGATTCCTAGACAAGTAACTATCACACATATTAAGAATGGACTGGATCCGAAGCGGCGCAACACACAAGATAGGAGAAAGAAAAACGACCAAAATCTGTTTTTAACAAAAGTCGTGTGCACATTCTATGTAACATGCTACCACACAACATCAAAGCCAAATAAAAAGAAAGAAGAAGTTAAAAACAGTGTGCTTTGAATTCAATACTTGAGGTGACCTGACCGAAACCAATCGGCAGATACTGTACCACCTATATTATTCTACACAACTACAAGATGGACTGGACGAGCAGTCACCGCTTAGGTGGGCTTCTTCATGTTATTGAGTGTGTCGGATGTCCGGGCCTAAGTGGATTAGGGGTTCCCTTAAGTTTTTTTTGTCACTCCCTCCCCCCCCCCCCACCCCTCCCCCTTAGTTTTTTTTACCCTCACCTCACGCCACCCCCCACCCCTACACTATCCCCCTTCCTCACATCACCCCCCCCCCCCCCCTCCCCGCCCCCCCCCACCCCCCCCCCCCCCCCCCCCCCCCCTTGTTGGTTTTGTCCAATATAAGTTTAAAAAATGGAGAATGATAAACACACCAGCCTAAGTACCCCGGCTTTGAACCAGCGAGTGGAAAGTGGCAGAGTTGTGAAGCTGGTAATGCACAGTATGACGGCCCACCACAGGGGATACTTGACCTTTGGAAGTTTGCTGACGAAAGGAAATAAGGTTGCAATCCAGATTCACACTGGCCAGCTTGTATAGAAGGATAAGGAGAAATTAGGGCTGATGAGTCTTATCTTTGTATACAATTTCTGTCCTTTGTCATGTTGAATACACATGTGCTAGTGGCGCATTGTTGTACCCCCACGAGATTATTTGATGCTATACTACGAGTGTGTTTACAATAAAAACAAGTTTAAAAAAAAAAAAACCAAAAAAAACCAAAAAAACAATGCTTAGGGTATGTTCACACAGCATAATTGCGGGGCGTAATTACTCCCGCAATTACACCATGTGTTTTGAGACCACCCGGTGTAGGGCTGGGGGCGACCGGCAAGCCCGTCGGTCCCATAGACCGCAGTCGCCAATTCGCATTATAGCGGCGCATATTTCATCCGGCTAGTAGAAAATCTGGACATGTCACCTTATTCTCCCCCGCAGGAGGTTATTGTTGACGAGCGGGGAGGGAAGTGACAGGTAGGCGTAATCCATAGGTTCTCCTAGAGAACTGTGGTATTACCGTTAATGACTGAGACGTATCTCGCCCCGTAATTCTGGCCTGCGAGCGCAGGACGCCTCGCAAATTTTTTTATTTTTCTTAATTGTGGCAGATCTATTATTATTCCTCCCCAATTTGAAAAGCCGTGTGTTAGATAGCCTTAGAGCCACCGTACGTAGTGCACCTCAGTAAATTTAGTACGTTTTTATGGGAGATGTGAAGTTACGTTGTTTTTTTTTGTTCAGAGCGGCATTTAGGCTGCCTTGTCTACACCAGCAATGTTAAAAAATTGCCATCCAAAATGAATCCGAAAGATTTGATCTTTGTTGTACTGCTGTTTTTGAGATGCACAAATTATGCGTCTTTTGGACTTCCGGCCCAGGCCAGTAATTTTCATGTCTTGTCTCGTTAAGGGGGGATCCTCTGAGAATCCGACGGAATGAAATGATCGAGTAAAATGAGCATGTTTAAATAACACGACGCGCAAAAAAAATAAAAAATCGTGCTGTGTAGACTACAGCACAGATTTTCTCATGCTTTTGTTTGAGGCACGGTTGTACTGCTGATTTTCCGGCGTTTTCTAAGTAATTACAGAATCTGCCGAAAATTTGACCAGAAAACAGAGCTGTGCCTTATGGATTAGTTGGGGGATGTGTGTTCGAACCTCTCGTTTACCAACCTGTGGGAAGATTTCTCTAGACTAGTGCAAAAGAAAAGTGGCGCGGTTGCTTATTGAAGTGAATCGGGTTTCAGGTCTTATTTTTCAGAGCTCCCTTTAAATCTGAAAGACGCTATTTGCTACTGTTCATAACTCTTTACTCCAAATGTTTCTTTTGATCTTTCCCGCTGTGTCTGGGATACAGCGTTTCATTCAAAGACCTTTGTATAGTCATGTACATTTTGTATATATGTAGCCTGTATTCGATTCTGTCCCACCAGTTACTGTGAGTGTTCCCTCTTGTAGGAATGAAACCCAAATTACTTAGAAGGCTCAATTCCAAGAGCTCGCAGAGTGCTTGTTTCAGTAAAGTGTATAAATAAAACAAAAACTCACTCCTTAATATTGAATAGAGCTTGGAAAATGGAATATAGGTCTAAAAGGTAGTCACGTTGTATTAGAAGTTGGACAATTACTGTTAACGTGTTCTCATACGGTAAACCACCCCACCCACTTTTCCAATCCTCCTCTCAAAAAATGGAAAAAGCACGAAAGAAAATATTGTTGATGTTAGTGTTCTGTGATTGCAATGCCTCATATGAACTTGCCCTTTTAATGACGAAGGACTGGAAGAGAGGCGAGGGCAGAAAAAGTCTGAGGCCGAGGTGGAAGGGGAGCTCGCAGAGGAGAAGAGATTTATTTTTAGCTGGAATTATTGTCGCTGTAGGATAGTCTGTGGGGGAAAACAAGTATTTAGTCAGCCACGATTTGCAGGAGTTTTGTTCTGGCAAGTCTCCCACTTAAAAAGAACGTGAGAAGTAGTCCTGTATCATTGACATCATAGGTATAGACCTTCAACTCTTTGAGGAGACAAAATGAGGAAACAAAATCCCATGAAAATAAAATAACGTATTTAGTCACCTACAAAACAAAAGCAAGATTTTCTGGCTTCTCAAAATGTGAATAAGACTTGTAACTTTTTCTTTTAGATGGGCTCTCATCGTCACTCCAACTCATTAATGTAGTAATGGCATTCCTGTTTTGAAATTTATCAGTTATTAAAAGACACCTGTCCAACAACCTCAAACGTTAAGTCACACTTGACTACCTCTAGGGTGATGACCCACAAAGATGCATCTGTCGGGAAGTGGCACCAGAACCAAAAATGGTAGCATCCTTTCAGGTGGGAAGGACTGAATCTGCCGCAATACGACCAAAAGCAGCTTGGTGTGAAGAAGTCAATGTGGGAGCAATAATTAATTAGAAAGTGGTTGACATAACAAGACACCACTGATTAATATCTCCCTTGAATACCTAAGGGATCCACGCAAGATCTCACCCCGTGGAGGTCAAAATGATCACAAGAACTGTGAGCAAAATCCCTCATGAACCACATGGGGGGAACCTAGGGAATGACCTCAGAGAGATGGGACTAACGTAATAAATGCTACCTATCAGGATTACTCATATGGGACTCAGTATCCATGCAGTGCCTAGACGCTGTGACTGCTAAAACGCCGCTACATCTTTTTGTCCGGGCACCTAGGATAGAAAGCTTGCTAGAGAGCATTTGGATGGAACCAAGATGTGTATTTAGGAGATCGTCATATGGTCAGATGAAAAACAAAGTTAAGAGAAACTGTTTGGTATGAAAGAATACACAAACTCGTTCGCTCTGCTGGAGGAAAGAGAATGCTGGAGTTGCATACAAAAGAACAACTCCATACGCCTTACTGTGAAGCTGGTGGGTGATCGGTACACTTATGATGCTTTGGGCTGTTTCTCCTGGAAACAGGGACCAGGACCGGGTTCCAACTGATCCGGTGTACATTGGAAAAGAATGAATGCGGCCGTGTCATTCGTGAGATTTAGATTCTTTGACGTCAAACCTCACTTCACATCAGCAAGGGCATTTGAAGATGAAACGTGGCTGGGTCTGTCCAGCATGTACCAATGATCCCAAGCACACCCCAAGGGCTACAAAGGAGTATATTGTTGGTTTATTTTAGTTGATCTTTTATTTAGGCTTCGTATGGAAGCATTCAAGGTCCACTAACAACAATCCTGGAGTTAGGGCTAGACAGTCTCCGATCTCAATACCCATAGAAGAAAAAACCTTTGGAGGGAAGTTTGAGAAAGTCCTTAGATTGGCACAGCGACCTACTCGCCATAGCCCAAAACATCACTGCCGATGAGGAGAGATCTTGCATGGAAGAATGGGCCAACATACCAGCAAACAGTGGCTGTGTGCCAAGACCTTGTGGGTGTGAAGATTACAAGAAAAACGTTTGACCTCTGACGTATATTTTGCCAAACAAAGGGGATATTAAACAAAGGATTGAGATTTTACACTTTTGTCGTTTATTGACCAATTACTTATTTTCCTCACTAAATTTACAAATACATTCTTTCAACATCAGACAGATGTGATTTTCTGTGGATTTTGTTGTTCTCATTTGTCTCTCATAGGGTGTGAGTCTGAACTAATGATGTCAATTACAGGCCCGCTCTTCATCTCTTTTTAAAGAGTGGGAGAACTTGCCACATTTTTGCGGCTGGCTGACTAATTACTTCCCCCCCCCCATTACACCCCCCCACTGTATTTGATAAGATGTAGCTGTTCCATCAAATTCGTATCCAGGAAGACCATTGAAACGCATTTGTTCCCTCATTTTGAATTCAGTTGGGCATAAATTGAACCACATTTACCGATTATCCTATGATATAAAAGGCTTTTCACAAAACTATTTTCTTTACAGATTGAAGAGAAAGTAAAGAGTAGCTCGATCGATCGGCGGGTTGAAACAGACCGTCGCAGGAAAGAGCACAGTAAAGAACGAGGGGACTCCAAGTGTTCCCGGGAATCTAGTGATTCTCGCAAGAGAGAAAAGGCACAGAAAGAACACAAGGAACTGAAAGCCTTTAAGGATGACAAGTAAGCAGAATGCATAAGAATCTAGTAGAAAGCTGTGATTTGCTTTTTGAATACATTGTCTAAAATATTGGTTTAACGTAAACAATCACAATTGTTTGTTTTACAGCAAAAATGTATTTGTCTTTTACACGACTAATGGTGGATGAGGACAAAAACTTTGGAATAGCAAGCTAGAATCGAAAAAAATGAAATTAGGTTCCCTATTGTCCAGGCAGACAACAGGAAGCTTGGAACTTCAGTGCGTGCCTCATTTCTAGAACACCCGTTTCACGAAGTGTTAAGAAACTTTGGTTCTTTCTGCTTGATTCCACTTTTTCCACTCATAACACCGCAGTTTGAACAAAATCACTTATTGCTGTTGACTCTTCTGTGTCGATGAAGGAGAAAAAAAAACCCCCCCACATATTTTGTGTAAAACTCCACAGAGAATATTGACGTGATCAAGAATTTACACCACTGTTTGTAGTCTGTGCCTGGAGATAATATTTTGGGGAGAGATCTCTGTTACATTTGAGACAGCAATTTCTTAGCTGCAGTAGGATGTTATGTGTGACTCTTGTGTTTGTTCATGTTCGTTGTGGATATTAGTTGTTCGTTTTTGTCTCAAGTTTAGCTCCGTTGTTGAATAGGCAGCTCTTTATTTTTCTTCTAAAGCTGTATTTCTTTTTTTTTTTTTTTTTTGTGCAATTTTTCAGTAACTAGAAAGATTACATTCACAAAAGGGTACAAAAATAAATAATACGCAAAATATAGAGTGGGTGTGGGGGGTGCAGAATATTCATCAGTTTAGTAAAGTTATGACTTTTTTTTGTATCCTTTTTATGGTCAAAAACATGTTTTATTCATTTAAAAATAAAAAAATTATTAGTCTTACTTAACTCCCCAGTCCCTGCTGATCTGTTTTTTTTTAATTTTTTTATTGCGACACACAGAAATGCCAATCAACTGGATAGTTTGCCGTACTTTCGGTATTGCTGTTGTAACCTCTCATTAGGTAACTAGAGCCATCCTCAGTGATTTCATTTGACTGCGACTTTTTGGTTTATAGCAAAAATCCGCCAGGGACATTTGCTCGGCAGGCTTGAGGTCAACACAAGCAGGGTCGAGGAGCAGCAGGGAGTCCCCCCCTAGGGTTAAGGGCTTTTTTAATCCCCCCACGCTTTCATTTGTATTACATGTATATATATATAATGTGTGTGTGTGTGTGTATCATATATACTATTATATAGATCGATTGATAGATTATACATACAATTGAAACCAGAAGTTTTCATACACTATGTAAGGAAGACACATATGCATGTTTTTTTCACTTTCTGAAATTGAAATCAGAATTAACCTTCCCTCAGGTGTTTTAGGTCACTTAGGATTAACCAAAATTGATTTATATTTGCCATAAATCAAAGAATGAGATTGGTGAATTTTTATTAAAGGCATTTTTATTACTTTCTGCAAAGTCAAAAGTGAAGTTACATAATTTCAATTTAGTATGTTTGTAGCATTTGCCCTTAACTGTATGACTTGGAACGTCAAAATTTTTGGATACTCCTTCCACAAGCTTTCTACAATAGTTGGAGGGGAATTTTTGCCCATTCCTTCGCTGACAGAGCTTGGTGTAAACTGAAGCATGGTTTTATAGGTCACCTTTGCTCGCACTTCATTTCTCAGCTTTGCACCCATATGATGTGAATGATCCATAGGATTGAGATCAGGGCTTTCGTTATGGCCACTCCCAACTAAATATGACTGGGTTATTCTTACAGCAATTTTGTGTTAACCAGTTTGGGCAGTATTGCTTGGGTCATTGTCAGCTTTGGAAGATTCCATTTTCAGTCCAAAGCTGTTAATCTTTCACGGCTGGAATTCTGCAGGTCTTGAAACGTTGCTTCAGTGATTTTGCCAAAATAATCTTCTTTTCCTCATGATGCCATCTATTTGTTGTAAAGTGCACCAGTCCCTCCTGGGAAGGCAAAAAAATAAAATATCCCCCACACATGATCCTTGACTCTCCCATGTTTCACAGTATGGGACTGGTGTTCTTAGGTTTCAAAGATTCTTACCCATTTTACCTCCAAAACAAAGCGATGGTCATTTAATTGGCCCAAACAGAGCGGCTTCCTCAATATTTTGTTTTATTTTCCTCAGACCACAGGACATGTCTCCAAGAATGGTTGGTCTTGTTCCTGTGGTGCATTTACTAAACAGTAATATGGCTTTTTTTTTTTTTCTTTTTCAAAACAAGTTTTATTGAGACAATATAAGAATAAACATAATAGCAGTACAACTGGGTTGTATTCCAAAGAAGATTCTGGGTAGTTACATGCTAAGCATTGAATACTACTTATGCTTGACATCGTCACGGCATCCTGGTGTGCATACCCTGACGAAAACTATCATTGTTGTTTACAAACCTATAGACAGTCAGACATCACGGGAGCAACGAAATCTGATTTATTAAGATTAAGAAACATACCTGTGAATACCAAGTGTCGATTAGGCACATCAGTGTTAAGAAAGAACAATACAAAAAAAAAAAATAAAATAAAACAACTTGGCCCAAGGCGACCGTGCATTACTCCACACCTTTGACTAGAGGAAAGAAAAAAAAAAATAATAGCGAAAGGATGATTTTAAAACCCCCTGACATTCAAAGACAGCCCCTTAAACTTACATCAAATAGAGTAAAAACGAAGCCAAACTGCACAGTCAGCAAACCCCCATACTGCTCGGTATTTGAGGCGAATTTTTCTTAACCGCCCTTGATATAATAGACATCTGAACCCGGTATATTGCTACCCATTCCTCCCCATCTCCTCCAAAATGTTGATTGTTGATCTGAGTAGCCTCTGCTTACTTTGACTTGGCGTTTCAACTTCCCTCCATACGTATGGAGATAGAATATTTCTCTTTAAACCTTCAAGCCAGAGTGTTCGTGGTGGAGTTTGCTGCGTTAGATCGTATTTTCTGCTGTGTCTGGGAACTCCAGCAACTGGACACCGCGTCAAAAAAAGAATGATAGAAAGGAATCAAGCTTCCCTTAACGCTCTCAAGCTCACTTAGGTATCATGTAGAGCAGCAAAACCTCTGGGAAATTTTGCAACACTACCTGTAATTGTAGGATTGTGGTCCTTATTTTTTTATACTACTTACTGAAATAGGCTGAAGCTTGCGGCCCTCGCATCTCCCACCAGGATGTGACGTCATCAGTACCTGTCTCTGTTTTTGTCAAACCTCCAGCAGAGGTCCGGAACGCTCGGGTTGAGGTTGAGTTGTAAGAGCTTGGCGGCTACACGGTACCCATCAGTGAAAAAAAAAAGTACTTTATAAGTAGCTCCTGTCTCCCTACACTGAGAACGAGGTCTGTTGTGGATAGGATATGAGCTTTAGACCCAATCCCCTGAGGCTCTGTCTGCAAAGGAAGCCACTACAGTTTTTTTGTTATTTCTAGCTCCCAAGCATCTTCCGGATGATTGCTGTGTGATGTGTGGATTTGGACTCAATGATCATTATTTGTATAGGGGTAGATATTGGAGGTGGGCTGGTGCCTTTGCCTTTGGCGTGTACGGAGGTCCGGCCTTACACTAATTGTTGAAGCCGAGTAAGAGGCACGGGTGGCGTTTCATTCTAGATTGGTGGCCTCGAAGTAGTGCTTGAGCTGCTGAAACTGCAGTCCAAGGTGTTGGTCTTGGGGATGCGCGAACATTGCGTGGGGGACGCTGTTTTCATACGGACTTTAAATAGGCCGCGCGAGTCTGTAAACAATGTCTACCACTCGAAAAGTAAGCTCGTTGGTTACCTTCACTGCTAAAAGGGAGGCAGCGCGAGGGTGGGACTTGGGGACCACCAGGAATATTCTTCCTTAATGAGGCTGAACCATTTGGCCTAGCTCCGCTGGCGCGGAGGTGGAATATAGGGCCATACTGCGTACTACCGCACACAAGTTCTAAGAGCGGAATGTTGTAAAGTGCGTTTGTTCGTTAATCAAGGGGAGTGTGAGATCAGCTAACATCTACCCTCGGGTTACAAGAGGGAACGTTTTTTTTCAGCCAAGGGAATCAATATAGGGGGCCTGTGCACGAACTGGAGTAGGATGGAGGACAGCGTGCTACTGCATATCTGTTCCTCTATATGTACCCAATGCTCCTCGAGCACTTACAGTGGAACCAAATCACCGCAAGCGGTCACGATCAGGGCATGTTGCCGCCTCTAGTTGTTAAGCTTTTATTAGTAGTAGGACCTCAAGGTCTGGGATAAGCGTGGCGCACAGGCCCTCCATTCTACATTTACACTTCTAATTTTTTAAAATCATTTCTAGCAATCCTCGATGTAGTTTATTATTTGCCCATATGATATTGTTCTAATACATCTATTCAAAATCCGTGAAAAGGAATTGGGCAGTTTAGGCGTTGGGCGTGTCTTGAAATAAATATAAAAGGTCGGGGCACAATACATTCATTTAATGATATTGACTCGCCCCTAATCCCTAAGGAAAAAAAATCCCTCTTTTCACACCATTTTGGTCCACCAAATCCTTACCTTTAGCCGTAGCCCGCGATGATGTGGGGGTGCAAAGTTCAGGTCAAAAACAGTGTTCGATGAATAGCACCCCTAAATATGTAAAGGACTATGAGTCGGCCAATTTAATCACAAAGCATCGAAAAAAAAAAGGACAGCAATGGGAATTGGGTCGGTCAGGGAGAGACAGTGCGCCATCTTAGCAGTTGATGTTCATCCATGGCGTGCTTTTAGTGTAGTTTACTTTTTAATGTTACTAAACCTACCAAAATATTTATACTAAATTAGTAAAGCAGGTATTGCGAGGGATTCAAGGTTCTCTGTTGACAAAACAGCAAAGAGATCTCATCTGCATAAGCCAGCTGGTAGTATCCGAGCCGAGCATTTTAGTTTACTGCTCATCCCTACGTCAATGCCTTTAAATCTGCATTACTCTCATCCTATAATTAGACTTCGTAACAGATTACTCCACTGGAGATTACATACGTGGAGTGGTGACTAGACGGAACAATCCTTTGCATCCGTCGGCCCATTTGCTATGGAACAAGGGCCCTTTGAGAGCCCAGTAGCACCGTTTACGGCCTAATTTGTGTGATGGGTGATTGGTACAGAGCAAATAACTTTTGGGAGCAACATTGGCCCAACCCGAGCGACGGTGAAGAGGCAGATCCGCAAAACGTGCCAAATCTACCCCCTGTCAACGCTGTCTCCGCGTCGATAAGTGACTAGCAACATTGCAGGGGATTCCTAAGTTTCTGAGCGCTGATGGACAAGGGCAAACCGGAAAGAAAAACTGTCTCTTTCTAGTGTGTTTATCTCTTGCCTCTCCTCCCCCTAATACCGAATCCAACCTGATCGGATAGGGTGGATCAAATCAGTGAGGATTCGTGTTCAGTTATTTGACCAATACTTTTGCCATAGAGCTTAACATCCACACTTAAGACGCGAACATGACGAGGCTGCATGACTTATTACAGTTCCTAGGGTAGAGCAGGCCAGGGGTTCTTTCCCTGCTAATGTTCAGTATTACTGTGATATGGGCTTGCAAGTGGAGAGAACGGTATGTGTAGGGAATGGTGATGCATCTGAAACCCGAATTTACTCAATAAGGAGGCAAGCAAAGGAGAGCTCTGTTTCTGTCTTAGAGTTTTATAAAATTTTGCTGATATATGCCGTCTGAGGCCCTTGGACTTATTTCCACCAGCTGATGGACTCACGAAATCTGTCCCGAAGAGAGCTCAGCTGGGCGTTGAAGGGAGTCCTCCAATATGCCCGAAGGCCTATCCGCACTTATGACAGGAAGGGAGGATGTTAGGTCAGGAATGAGCGTGTCCAGCGACACGTAGTGAGGTAGTTGAGCAAGTGGCAGGTGGGGGTGGGTATAAAAAAAGACATGCCTGTAATATTTCCTGGAAGTTTATCCACAGATTCTTAGATGGTTTTCACGGACGATGAGTAATATTTCACCATGCCCTCGCTAGTTATTGAGCGCAGGGACAATGAATAATTTTAAAGAAGCTCTTTTACCCTTGTCTCTTAAGGGGCTCTACGCCAATAGTCCGCATGGGACTGCTCGGTCGATTGCCCCATAGGGTTGTATGAGCCAGCGAACTACATCAAATCCCGCTACGCGAGCGAAAGAAGTCCGTAGCAGCAGTCTTTTTCATCCAAGAGCTGATGGATCTCATGTTTGTGCAGGTGGTAATAATGACCTGAGGTCAGACCAGGCCTTCAGCTAATGGGGGCATTGTGGCAGACTCCAGCTACTGCGACTCTTGCCGCCGAACATCGGAGGGCGGATCAAATTAGCCGCAGCATCATATCGCTCTGTCAAGCTGGGCGGCCCCATATGTTGAATTAGGACACCTCTATTACACACGTTCCAGGGCTTCCACATTTATAGCATACTGGGGGGAGGGGTAGAGTTCCGTGGAGTTTTGATCAAATTTGAAAGTTGTCTATTGAATGCTGCAAGTTGGGTTCAAGATAGAGAGATCATTTAGGTGGGGACTCATCTTAAACCGCCCCTCCAAATTTTTAAATCGACTTGGCTAAGCTCTGCTGTGACATCCTCAACTATCACAATGCACTGGAGCTTCGATCGGGACAGCAAAATATTTACCTATAGATTTTAGTAGTCTCTTGGCGTTAGGGAAGTAAATAGGTGGGTAGGAAAGAATGATTTGAAGAGAAAGAAAGCTTATAATCCAGCCTGCTGGTATTGTCTATTATGCGGGTGGGAGAATATAAAAGTGTGTAATTTTTTATTCCCGAGGGTTGGTGTGAGTAATGGCAACCAAAGCATCATGGTGAGCTGACATCGTGTTTCAGATGACTCTGTTATTATATTTTGTTTTAATGTGAGTTTAGGGGAATTGACGATGCCATGTTGGGATGTTTGTGTCAATTCACGGAGTTAGTTGCTACGATTTTAAAATCCACACAGAGCGGATTGATTTTACCCTTCAGCGAACGAGATTTCAAACGATCATCATCCAGAGGTGGAAGTTAAGGACGATAGCTGGACACTGGTTGTGGCTGGCATAAATGTTGGCAATGGTAAAATAAAGACCCAGCTCAGTATACCCTACATTTAGCAAAGGACATATCTTCGAATTAGGGTCGACTCACTTTCAACCCAGTGTTATAGGTAGTTTTTTTTTTTTTTTATGAAAATAAGATGGCCCACTCCTGACTTTCAGATTTACTGAAGAAAGCGGGTTGCTACTCGTGGCACCAAAGGTGGGGAAGTACTTTTTTTTTGAATTGCCTCTAGATTTTTATGTCACTGTCATGATATGTGTTTCATGGAAGACATTAATTTGGGTGTGCTGTCTATGCATGCTAATAAGTATTTGGGGACCGTCTTTTCCTGGGTACATTGAATCCTTTAAACCATTTAAGGGGCGATATACTGAAAGGAAATCATGGTGGGGTGTATAGGAACCAAGGAATGGTGTGGTTGTGGGTCGTTTATACCAGGTCTCGCCTCGACAACAGCAAAAACAAATTGCTATATAAGCATAACCAATGCTAAAAAGAGGAGCACCACCATACAAAAAGAAGCCTATCAAAAAACAAACAGTAGGACAATTTAACTAAAAACCTTGGACTTGCGTATCGACCACTGCGAGAATTGTGAACCAGTAGCAGTTCACATTGGTACCTAAATGATGGAAAAGAAGAGAGCAAAACAAATTAAATCTTTTTACTGTTTATGCTATACAGCCTTAGTACCGAGGGGATGGCACCGAGACTATCAGTCTGTAGATGGGGCACTTTATTGGGATTGAGTGCATAGCATAGTGTTCATTGCCCCAACTCCAATAAAGAAAGGAACAACATACCTTACGAATCTGAATTGGGGGAAGAGCAAGGATGAAGTGAGCGGTCCATGCTTTAAAGTCCCAGGGGGACTACTTTTCGTATTATACTTACTGAGTTGTTTCACCCTGAACTTACTGGAGATGGGTAAGAGGAAGTACCATCCTCCTATTGTCCACCTGGCCAGGTCGTGTGGGGTGGTCCCATACCGGACAGGACCAGGGCTGGGATACCATCGCAGCAGCCAGGATCTTGTGAGTATTATGGAAGAGAAAGCTCTCTTCAAGGCGCCAGTATTCACTACTCTTTCAATGCATCCACGGACCGCTGGCGTTTTTATGGATGTATTCGTTGTTCTTTGGGTGGGATACCCCATTCCGCCATCATGCTGCGCCTGAGAAGGTGGGTCGAGATTGGGGTAGTCCGGAGGGGCGCTATGAAAGATGAGGCTGAATCCCAGTCCGGGACAGGAAATCTGGGGAAGTTTTTCAGAAATGTTAGAAAGTCCGTGGAGAGTCTGACAGTGTCCTGAAGGTGTGTGTTTGTATTATGATCGTTGAATACCTCACCCATGACATGATTTGCAGAGCGGAAAGGGAATTCCCCATCTTGCGTAACTGAATTTTTTCCTCTCTTGTTGCTTAGAATCAAGCTCAGTTAGCGGACCGGACCGCCAATGCGCCCTCAGTTGAGCCCTTTCAATCCGCCGTAGAGTACGCTCTGGAGGAGATTCACCGGGGAAATATAGCGATTTTGACACCTTCATTGAGTGAGTCTTGGAGTGTTTCTGGCCCCCTTCTAGGGAATGGGATCTCTTCCTTTACACAGCGTAGTTAGTGCACGTGGATAATTATCCATCTCTAGGTTTAGCCGAGGTCTTTGGCTGGGAGGGAGCAAGCGCTCTTATTGCATGTGTGCCAGTCCTTTCTCTCAGTGGGGCTCCGCTTTCTTTGCCTAGGGTCAGCTTCAGTCTTGTTGAAGAGGCCTATGTGAAGAGGATGGAAGCAGGTCTTGAGCTTTTACTGTCTCAGGGAGGCCTCTAATCCTGATGTTATTCCTGCGATTCCTCTGTTCTCTGCAATTCATCAAATTGGGTTCACTAAATTTTTGATACAGGTGTGCTGTTGATTTTTCTAACTGCTGGCTTGTAGTTTTCAGAGATCCGATCTGGGATTTGTTGCAGTACCTGGGAGTTTCCAGAGTAGGTGGATATGCGCTTGGATAACAGAAACTTCAGTCTTGACCTGCATCTGAGGTCTTGTTGCCAGGCAGCAATTTAAGGATCCCGTGCAAGCCTTCTATGGGGCTGACATTGTTGTTAGGGTCATTTTTGGTAGGTTATGATGATGTTTTTCAAAGCGCTCGCAGCTCAGGGTAGCCTTGTAAGTACCAACAGAGCTTCTTCTCTGCTGCAGATGAGAAGGCTTCTTAGGTCTATTGGGCTGCCAGTAAAGTATTGCTTTTATTTTATCAGAACATGCAGACTCTATTTTTTTGTGATTGTTACTTCTGAGGGCCTCTCAATGCATTGCCTAGAGGGACTTCAATGGGACGTATCGGCAAGCGGGATTGGGTAGACTTATTATGGGGTGAGCATTCCCCCTGGGTCCAACATGAGTTCCCCGTGGCATTGGTTTTCGCTGAAGTATAGGGATTGGGGTCATCTTATCAGGCAGTGATCCATGCGTTTCCGCGCCAGGGCCTACTCCAATGCGGATGTGGTGTGAAGGAATGGCCGCAGCACATCCACTTGTGAGAGCTGGGCCTGTTAGCGCCAGGGGGGAAGCTGACTGGCCTGATGTGAGGGGGGTTTGTTTGTTGTGTGTGCGCCTAATCGCTGGGCACCGAGAGCAGTCCCTTGTGTTGCCAACTTCCACCAGTTGGGCTGTATGAGGCCCAATTATTCTCCAGGAGATGTACAGGGTCTTGTAACGGGGTCCCCTCTGCTCTATCAGGCCGAGGCTGGCTGGGGCCTTGATATGGGGAGTACACAGTCCGTGTCAGCGGCCCTGCCATCCCTTCAGGGTGCCGCGTGCCATGCGCCAGGTTACTCACTTTCCGTCTCGCCGAGCTCTCGGGTTTCCAGGGTCAGCTGATCCGCTCATGCCTTCCCCCGCTTTCTGCCATGGGGCAGCGCTCCGCTACGGTGCGTCTGCTGCACGAAGCTGCTCTCGCTTCTGTCTCGCTGTCTCTGCGGAGAACTGTTGTCTCGGCTGCACACGCTCAGGTGTTTGGGTTAGCCACTGCGTCAGGCAGGGAAGATGGTGGCCCGGTCTGGGGAGAGGATGCCTCAGATTGTCCTTGGTGTCCGATTCCAGCATACAGCCGAAGGTAACGGTGGAGAAGTAGTTTATGATCGGTCACCACGATGCCGGGGTTTACCTGATGATCCTTGTCTGGGCCCTTCTTGGCTTTTCTTTGGGCTCATTATACAGGCTGCAGGATAGGCAAAATGTGTAGAGGCCTACACAAGTGAAGCTAGGGTCTCCCAGCAACGTTCCTAAATCCTCACATGTAGGCCACGCCCCAGGTAATCTGGCTTTTATATGTTTTCTTTTGGATAATGGTTACTTCCTGGCAGAGTGGCCTTTAATCACATGTTGATTACAGATTCATGTCACTGGGGATTCGTATTGACCAATTCTTACCAGCTTCTGGCAGCTTCGGCTATTTTGCTTTTGTTCTTGGGTTTGATATGCACATGTCGGACCAAGCGAGACGTATCTTTGCGACACAGATTCTGTATCTTCCTGAGCGGTTATGATGGCTGGACATTTTCCCATCTTGTTTGTACTTGCGTATAAATTGCTCTGTACAGGTGTGAAATGAGGGGCATCATCAGGTTATCTGGAAATTGCACACAGGGTGTTTTGATCCAGACTTCAGCTGGGACGGAAATTCCACAATTCTCATTCCTGATTATCTTGCATGATTTTCTTTAGACACAGAAGCAGTGTGTTGTCTGGTGAGTGTTAAAATACATCCAACAGATGTGTCTCCTAACTTGATGTCTGGCCAATAAATACCTGTCGGAAATGCTTCCAAGAAGGGACTTGAGAAATCATGTGGGCATGTCCCAAAATTTTGTTTAAGTGCTTAGTGAATCTAGTTTGTATTGGAAACCTTTCGACTGCAGAAAGTTAGGTGCCTTTCTTTAAGACTAATTATTCCAGCATTGGCAAATATTTTAAATAATTTGGTAATCCTTAATTGACCTAAACTGGGGTAGGTTGTATTCTGATTTCATGTCAGATAGTAGAACAAAACATTGTATGTGTCTTTTTTATATAGTGGTTGAAAACTTGTATGTGTTTACACAACAGTTGAAATCAGAAGTTTACATACACTATATATAAAAATATATCTCTATATCTGGCTCTGTCCTGACTATGGAATGAACTTTTGTTGTGTTTTTTTTTTTTTTTTTTTTTTTTATTTTTTTTTTTTTTTTTGTGTGCAGTCTTTGAATGTTTGTATAAAATATTCACTTTAGCGGATTTTGTTTTTGTTTTTTTTTTTTTTTTCTTTTTTTTTTTTTGTTATTTAGATGATTGTCACATACTGTATTAGGCACACCAAAAAGGAATTTTTTGGGTTGGGTTTTTTTTTTTTTTGTTTTTTTTTTTAATTCACATGTTCCCCGATGGTTTAATAACTATGGTCATAGACCACTGAGTTTTTTTTATTTTTTAAGCTCCATTTACATAAAGCCACTTTTATGCAGCAGTACTTTGCTAATTATTTTGCATTATTATGGTTTTGGGCTACAAATATTAATGCAAAATAATAGCCAAAGTGCTGTCAAGTGAAAGTTGCCTAAGGCTGGGTTCAAACTGTTCACCATGTACTTTTGGAATCTAGGCTCCCAATATATACATTGAATATGTCCATAGACGTATATATGGGCTGGATGTACTGTATCTCATTACATATGAAGCTTAAATGGAGTGTTTCAAATGTGTATATTCTGTTTGAAACTAAGTTTTGAGAAATGTCATTCCTGCTTTATCATTAATGGTCCAGTTAACCTCTGCAGCTCCTTAGTTTTTTTCTTTTCTACACTCCATATTCCCATGTGTTCGGAGAACTACTCCATAGCATGATTCGATGCGTGTGGATGTACTTGATTTTGCAGGGAAACAAGCTTGAAGGGACTGATGGTTCCTGGTTTTCTGTGAATTGATGTGCGCCTTAGAAATTGGTTGATTGGTTCCCTAATCTTTTCCACAGTCATCTGATCATTACAGGATTGTTGTAGTACCATTTTCGCATTTTAAATTTACTTGTCTTAAAGTTCGGGCCCTATAGTTATTATAATCGACCTAAACAATTCCTCTTTTGAGGGTGGTTCCATACATGTATTTCTGCGTCATTAAAGGGGCGTTTTTACATGGATTTAGGTTTTCTTTGGCCCACAGCAAGTTTTTACACACACTCAGTGGAGTTTAGGCATGCACTTTCTTCAGGCAGTCTGTAGCTCCATAGGCTACCTTATTTGTTGCTGAAAAAAGTATCGCGATGTGTGGCGTTAGTGTAAAAAAAAAAAAAAAAAAAAAAGCAAAAACCTATGCCGTTTTTGTGGCCTTTTTTTACAGCCAGAAACACCCTGCAAAATGTAAATGTTAAAGAAGCCTAAAGGTGATTGTTTTTCTGGCACTAAGCCATAAAAGCTGCTTGAAATTGAATATTGGGTAAGAAAATGTATTTCTTAGTTGCTAACTGGAAATGAAGTAGAGTTATTCTGGGATAAAAAAGGAGGTTTAACTTTCCAAGTACTAATAGACATTACTCTCCAGGTTTAGTTTAGCAAAATATTGTCTATTAGTGTGTCAAACACTTTTTGTGAGTAACCGTGCCTTTCACAAGACAATACTGGGATGTTTCAGCTGAATAACTTTGTTTTTGAACTTCTTTTTACCATCTGACATAATTAGTTACTTTTATCAAATAACAAAAAAACAAATTGTGAATATCGATTGTAGTTTTTGAGGTTCAATAAACCCGACCATTACAAAAATAAAAAACTAGATGCTTTAAAAGGGGGTTTTTCCCGAGGTGGTTCCCTTTCCTTCTTTTCAAGGGTAAAGGGGGGAATTTTAAAACAAATCTTTCTGAGTCCCTGACCGCCCCGCCCGGGGTGAGGTGAGGGGGTGAGCAGGAGAGGGGGGGAATAAGGGGGTCTAAAAAATTTACTCAAATAATAAAAATTTTCAACAGTGAATTCTCTTTTAAACAGGCAGGGTATTAAAACTGCACCTTTTTTCCCCGCCCTTTTTAAAAACTTTTATTTTTTGTTACTTTCATCAGAAAGAAGTCAAAAAACGGGTTGGGGGGCGGGGCCCGATCAAACTCCCCCTGGTTTTGGGTTAATGTTTAAAATTTCAGGTAAAATAAGGAGGAAAATGAGCAATGCTGTAGCTTCCCCGGCCCCTTTAAATTTTTGGAATAAAAATATATTTTTTTAAAAATGATTTAAATACCAATTTTTGGGGGATTTCCCTTTTCAACCCTTTTCATCGTGGCAAAACCCCCATTAAAAAGGAATTTGGGGGCCTTATGAATTAATTTCATTTTTTAAAATTTTTTGTTTTTTTTTTACTTTTTGTGTGTGTTGGGGGTTGGATTGGGGATGAGCAGAGAGTAAGTAAGGCGATATCAACCAGGTTTCCTCGAAGAGTTAAGATTTGAATTGATAACGTTTGTCTGTCTTGTTTTTATGTGGTTTTGTTTTTCTTTATAAGAGTTTTTTTTTGGGGTTATGGGGTAATTTTTTTTTTTATTTCAGCAAAAAAAGAAAAAATCTTGAGCCAAATTTCCCTTTTCTTTTCTGATGATGATAAAGACAATAAGAAGGAAAGCAGAGATGAGGCCCCTTTAAAGGCCCCAAAGGAGCCCCCAAAAATATCCAGGTTTTTAAAGGGATTTAGTAGGCCCCGGGGGCCCTTTGTAATTTTTAAAAAAAATAAGCCGGGGGTTTTTCCGTTTAAACATAAAATTTTGGGATTAATAAAAAAAGTTAAACATTTGTAAATCAACAATTTTAAGCACCCTAGTTTTTGAGTTGCTTTTTTCTAATTTCCTGTGAGCTACCTACTGGCAGTTCTCCGTTCCATGCATAGAGCGCTGCTGCTTTTATTACTGCTTTATCTAAAAGACCGGCGCGCCCGTGTTCCCTTTTAGCGATTTTTTGCATTTATTGTAAAACTTCCCCTCTCATAGTTTTTCTCTACTTACTTCCATGATTCTCACATGTGCCCCTTTTAGCCAAAGGGCCCCTGTTTTGCCCGTGCCGGGACTTCCACATTTTTCATACCCCGGCATTCTTCAGTAACGGTTCTGCAGAACTATATACATTTGTCACATGGGAGCCTGCTATATTTCTGCCTAACTTGACTTGACGAAGGGGATTTTTTTCCCCAAATCTAAACTTTCTACAGTGGGGAAAAAGAAGTATTTTTAAAAACAATGGGGATTTTTGCAGGTTTTTCCCCCCCTACAAAAGAATGGAGAGGTCTGTAATTTTTATGGTAGGCACACTTCAACTGTGAGTGACAACAAAAAAATTCCAGAAAATTACATTGTTTGATTTTCAAATAATTAATTAGCATTTTATTGCATAAAATAAGTATTTTTATCCCTTTTCCCAACCCGCAAGAAATTTTTTCCCCCACAGCCTTTTGAACACCCGTTTTAAAAAAGGGGCCCTGTCCCCACACGCCCAAACCCCTCCAAACCGGCCCAAAAAAAAAAGGGGCTGTCTAAGGAAAACCAGGGGCACCCTTGTTGGGCCTGCCAAGGGTTTGGGATCGGCTACAGGGACAATAGGCAAGAGCTTGGGGGGGAGAAGGCAAAAAAATGTTTCCCCCCATTATTAGAAAAAGGAAAAAAAAAAAAAAGGGGGGACTGGGCCAAACTTCCTCGGTATGCAAGGGTCTCGCCCCGTGGGGTAAGGATGATTCTGGAAAAAGGGAAGGAAACGCCCCAAAAACTAAATTTTGGCCCAGGACCAAAGTGATTTTTGGATTTTTTTGTTTTAGATTCTGTCTTCACCCGTTGAAAGTGAAAATGGATAAAAAACCCCATATCTCTCCATTCTTTGTAGGGGGAAAACTTGCAAAATGCCCCCTGTAGGGGAAAAATCATTTTCCAAACCCCGTACTTTTCAAAACCCGTGCTGTTTTTTGGGAATAAAAATGGAAAAAAAAAAAATAATGGAAATAATAAATTTTTTTAAAATAACCCAAATTTTGGAATCCAACTGTCCCAAATTAAAAAATTTTTTCTAAAGATAGTTTGGAAACAGAGTTTTGTATGTTATATGTAAGAATTGCCCTATTTTTTTTTTATAATTTTATATCACATCTTCCACCTTTCACAGAGGTATGATCCTCAAAATGTATACCTTGGTAAAGAGATGGAAAATCACCCTTCTATTAGTATGTACAGGCATGGACATAGCCACATTTTTCTGTCTGCTCCTAATGAACTGCTGACATAATTTTTTACGTAGCCAAATAAAAAACAGGAACATTTTTTTTCAAAGTATAGCTCCAGTTTTTAGGGGGGAAAAAATAGGCAAGACATATGGTATGTAGAGCTTTCGTTTTATAGTTAAAGATTAAACAGAGTATGTAGAGATAGTGAAATTAATACAGAGCTTATGCCCGCTTCGAGAAGATGTTACTAATTCCATCACAGTGTCTAACTTATAGTGTACTGACTCTTAGGGTATGTTCACATGGCGTCTTGCGTCCTTGTGAACATCAATTTTCTGATCCGTCTCTGGGTCCATCTGAAACTGACCAGAGATGCATTAACCAAATTTGCAGTGACTTTATCACTGCCCGGGAATGACAAAACATGCAGTGGCGTTCACATGAGAGATGCCGCTGCATGTTTGATTGCGGCCTGTCGGGTCTGTCTTTCGGTGCGATCCAAGAATTGCATGTCATTTCTTGTATCGATCCACAAGGGCAGACCCCACGGTGCGATGCAAACATGCAGCGGCGATCTCTCATGTGAACACCACTGCATGTCTGTCATTGCCGGCCGTGATAAACACACTGCTAATTGTTAGATGCATCTCTGGGTCCGTTAAGATGGAACCAGAGACGGATCATAAAAGCGGATGTTCACACGGACGCAAGACACAGTGTGAACATACCCTTATCTGTGTTATAAAGAAATGTCACAAAAGGGGTTTTCTGGGACTGCAGTGTTGATTGCCTATCCTTAGGATAGATCTTTAACATCAGGTTTGTGGGATCTGACTCTTGGCAACCCCACCAATCAGATATTTAACAGGGTGTTCTCACTATGCTGTTTCACAGAGCCTGCTCTTAACAACCAGTTTCAGGCACTCACTTACTGTTCAGGCTATGGGTAGTTTAATACCCATGATTGGCATATCAGCTCTGCTATTCCTAGCTGATCCTGTTATAGTGACATTAGGTTTGTGATGCTGCAGAGCTCTAAAAGGGTAAAGTAACATAGATAAACTCCTGTGATACTGATAACAGTCAGCAAGGAGTCATGAACGCCATGGCCGGCCAGGGCAGCTGGAGCAAGAGATGGTTGGTAACCTAGCAAAACTTTTGTAAACCAGTAAGAGATAAAATCTACTATATTTTCTAACTAATACAAAATCAAAACAGCAGTGTATTTGATAAGTCTTTATTTACGTTTGCCTACATGATTAAAGCTAATCATTGTGGTGAGAAAACCCCTTTAAGTAGATTATGGTGCTCAAGTGAGCACTGTGACCTCTTCATTTTCTGCCTTGCTCCTTTCTGCTATGTTGTCCGTTTGAAAGGCGCTGTGCTGGGTTCTGCAGCTTTGTCTCGTGATATTGTCATTGTAGGTTTCTTGATGTGGATCGCAATCATTCTTGGAATATGTATGGCTAAAATGGTTGACAATGTCATAAGCAGCATAATTTCTACCATCCAAATAGGAGTAAAATTTCCTGGAAAGGCAGAAGCAAATAATCCAAAAGTTGGGGCTGTGTGAAGTAACCTTTAAAAGGGTATTCCAGGTACTAATTTTCATGGCATCCAAAATATATGCCATACATATCTGACCACTGGAGGCTTTACCCATTATCACTCTATAACCAAGACTGAAGGAGCAGTTTATGGAGAGCTCTCTGGTGCAGTTTCTGCCACAAGAAGTTGTTTTCTGTCACCTCTCATAAACTTGAATGAACAATAGCTGGTCCTTTTTCCCCTGTTTGTCCTATGGTTATTTAATAGGATCGTAACCTGTTTAGGGGTACTTGAAAATTAGAGGTGATAAGCACAGTCTTGGATATACTATAAATGTTAGTTAATGGTGTTTTATCACCATGCAGATCCACAGTAACAGGCAGCTTTTCACTCACTCTGCCTTATCAGGCTGTGGGTGGTTCTATAGCAGTGATTAGCATATTAGTTCCTCTATAAGGGCCGGTTCACATGGCTTATTCAAGCCGTAATAGCGGGACGGATTCCGCCAGCAATATGGCTTGAATAAGGGGCGGGGGCGCTGGCCGCTGGCCCCATAGACTTTCATTATCCACGGCATGTATTCCGCCGGGATAATGAACACGTCAATTTCTCCCCGCCCGGGGAGAAATTGTGGATTACCGTAATGACTGGGACAGATTCCAGCCGTATTGCAGTGCAGTACGCCGGGCAATACGGCTGCAATCCGTGCCCAAAATAAGCCGTGTGAACGGCCCTTTACTAGCTGAGACACAACTAAGCTGCAAGTGCTCTGGGAGTGAAAACAAATGCTTATCTGTAAACAAAAGCTAATCTTGTTAGAGATAATTAGTCTTCTCTGAAGTGAGCTCCAACCACTGTGATGTGACTCCCTGCTCTCTGTCTGATCAGGAAGGGAGATATGGATGGTAACCAGAGAAACCTGTGTGCACTCTGAGTAGATAAAATCTCTACTCTCATGCCAAAGTCTATATCAAAAGACCAATGTATTTAGAAAGTATTCATTTACTGTTTCCTACATGTTTAAAGCTAAGCTTTTTAGTGAGCAACGGCCTTTAATAATCAGAAAAAAACGAAAACATTTCTAAGCTTGTTTATGTCATTGTCTCTCTTTGGAATGCCACATGTTCTTTTTTTTAAGGGTAGAGGTGTAACATGCATTCTAGCTGCTTACAATATTATGTTACTTATTTGGACTATGCTTTCATCCTTTTTGCCTAATTGAGTACTTTGTATTTATGATCTAACTTTTATTTACAGGGGCTATCGTTAATATGACCCACAAATGAATATAATCTTAATGTCTTTTTACGTATTGGTCACCAGTTAGAAAATGCGGAGGCATGTACTATATATGTTAATATATACTTTCTATAAACTACATTTTGCCAGCAGTTTCTATCATACACATATAGATTGACCACATAATCGTCTTTGTGATGTTCAAAAGGAACACTTCACCAATTAAACCAATTGTTTAGCAGTTCCGCATTAGAGGCAGAGGCCGTGCTCGAGGGGTGTTTGCTGGAACAAGTACTGCTCCTGTGAATACAGCACCAAGTTTTCAAAAGCGAACTAAAGAGGAGGAGTGGGATCCAGAATATACTCCTAAAAGCAAGAAATACTTTCTGGTGGGTGTTCAAGGTTTTACATTTGCATGAACAAACTGCCCACTATACCACACCTATTTATCAAATGAACTGCTGCCCCAGCCAGTTTCTTAGTGATTATATTGGAAACTAGGTAGTGTGAGGAAACTGGAGAGGTCTCGAAAACAACCAATATTAAAGCTGTCTTTTTTTACGAAGAAATGATAATATATAAAACTGAATATTAAAATGTATGTTTCCTACCACATTTTTTTTCTTTTTTAGTAATCCATATTTTTATTTAAGACTATTCTTATAAAATTTATTGAGGGCTCTGTATCTTACGGTGCTTGTTTCTCAAATGCTTGGTGGTGGCTAGTTTTTACTTGGGTTTCTAGTTTGCATACAGCTTTTACACCATTCAGCCATAACATTAAAACCATCGGCCTAATTTCCTCTCATGCTGCCAGCGCAGCATTTTCCCGCAGTCCTTCTAAAGTTGTCCTGGGGTATCTGCACCAAAACATGAGCAGCAGATCCTTTAAAAGCTTTGTCTGTTGAACTAAAAAAGATCCTTAATTGCCAGCCTTAAAGGGAACCTGTCACATAGCTTATGCCCTCCTTGCTGAGGGCAGCACAAGCAGTTGTCAGACCTGGTTTTCCACGCTGTGTCCGTATTCTGTAACATGCTGGAGTTTTAGAGCAATTTAATGCTCAAATCTTAATCATGAAAGTTGTTGCCCCGCCCCCAAATGCTAGCCCCGCCATGACGGATTCACATGTTTCTCCTTTTTCCCAAGTATAGGTTATCGGTTGAGGTCGGGGCTGCACTCCAGCTAGGCATAAAACTGATCTTTGAATGACTCTTCGAATGATTTCTTCTGTCTGAAAACTGCAGAATTGAAGCATTAAATACACGAAACCAACATTTACAGAATAAGGGACCAGCGCGGGGACAGCAGGTCTGTCATCTGTTGTGCTGTCCTCAGCAAGGGGGGCATAAACTATGTGACAGGTTCTCTTTAACCTTTATTGTTTTCTGTTTTAATTTGTGCATTTGCTGTGCTGTTTGTAGCTTTCCTTCTCTGCCATTGAGCATTAGCTTTTCTGGTTTATAACCACTTTCTTTTTTTCCTGGTACATTTACTGTGCTTCATTCCTCCTATCCTCATTCTCATTGTATCACCTCCAGGAACTTGTGCCTGTTCAAGGGGGAATTCAACCGGCAGCAGTAAGATCTTAGGCCTGTTCACAGGCTCATTCATAGCCTAGTTTAAAAAAAAAAAAAAAAAAAAAAAAAAAAAAAAAAAAAAAAAAAAAAAAAAAAAAAAAAAAAAAAAAAAAAAAAAAAAAAAAAAAAAAAAAAAAAAAAAAAAAAAAAAAAAAAAAAAAAAAAAAAAAAAAAAAAAAAAAAAAAAAAAAAAAAAAAAAAAAAAAAAAAAAAAAAAAAAAAAAAAAAAAAATTTTTTTTTTTTTTTTTTTTTTTTTTTTTTTTTTTTTTTTTTTTTTTTTTTTTTTTTTTTTTTTTTTTTTTTTTTTTTTTTTTTTTTTTTTTTTTTTTTTTTTTTTTTTTTTTTTTTTTTTTTTTTTTTTTTTTTTTTTTTTTTTTTTTTTTTTTTTTTTTTTTTTTTTTTTTTTTTTTTTTTTTTTTTTTTTTTTTTTTTTTTTTTTTTTTTTTTTTTTTTTTTTTTTTTTTTTTTTTTTTTTTTTTCACCCCGGGTTATTCAAGCCGTAATTGCGAGCCAGATAGCGCTCGCAATTCCGGCTTGAATGAGGGGCGGGTGCGGGGGCACGGCCCGCCGGCCCCATAGACTTGCATTATCCATGGCGCGTATTGCGCCTGGATAATGTGCAGGTGACTTTCTCCCCCGGCGGCGGATTCGCCGAGCGGTGAGGAGCGACGGAATCCACTGTTCTCTGAGAACTGTGGATTACCGTAATTACTGCAACGGCTTGGAGCCGTACTGCAGCGCAAATCCGGCGCGCAGTACGGCTCCAATCCGCGGCAAAATAAGCCGTGTGAACGGCCCCTTAATACGTGCAAGATGCGCGCTGAAATTACGATAATCCACAGTTCTCATAGAGAACTGTGGATTACGCCTCCTCTCCCCGCTCGTACAATACGATCTTAGTGTACGCACGGGGAGATAAGTGATATGTGATTTACTTGCGGCAAATACGCGCCACTAGTCATGACTGTCAATGGGGCCGGCGCGTAAATGGGGACTACGCGCGTATCAGCGCGACTCCCGAACACCCGGCGGAATATTGCGGGGCGTGCTGTACGTCCCGCAATTACGCTGTGTGAACATAGACTTAGATGGCATGTACAAGGAGTGTGGCTTCAAAAGCTGCCCTAAAATAAAGTAAACAAACTCCTCTAGTCACCTGATCTCCTGGGCTCTACACAGAGGTTTTTTTTTTCCCTGTGTGTCCAGACACACAGAATTACTAAGCTCACGGTCTTCAAACAGTTGATGTAGAACTACAGAAAGTGTACAGAAAATGAAAGTATATTCTAAAAATGCCAAACTTTGAGACCTATTATTTAGATTTTTTCCCTCAATGGACGACCCTTTTAGGCTTGTTTCCCTTGGTCCCCTATATACCCTAGAGCTAAGTTCAGCATCAGTGGTATGTGCTGGAAAAAACCATTGACACCTTTAAAGGGGTTGTCTCACTACATTGATTCATCTCACTTCAGTCCTGTTTTCTTGGTTTAATTTTGAAATCAGGGGCGTGTTTACTGGCTTCCTCTAGGCTGCAGTAGAAGCCAAGTCTGTAGCTATAGCAACCAGCGCTGGCAGCCTATCAGGAGAGATTGAACAGGTCTGTAGCTATAGCGACCTGAGGAGCTGATGCAGCCCATACAAGAGGGGATATCTAGGAATAGGTAGGACACTGTTAATGGACACAAATTGCAAAGTGACTTGTTTTTGCAAGATCTTTAACATAAAAAGCAATCCTTGTAGTGAGACAACCCCTTTAACTCGTCATTTTCCTTAAACCATTCTGAACGATTTTTTGCATTGTAGCAGGGCACGTACTGCTACAAGAGGCCACGGCAATTAGGGGATACTGTTACTGTAACAATATTTAGGTAGGTGTTGCATGTCATAGTAGCATCATACTACCAGCAGAGGTAGTATGATGCTCTGGGAAACCTTGGGTCCTGGCATTCATGTGGATACTACTATGACATGGCCATCTTCTTCCATTACTCCATAGTCCAGTCCTGATGTTCACTTGCCTACTCTAACTGCTGTCCACAATCAACTGGGGACAGTAGCAGCACTCGGACCAGTCTGCGCAGCAAGCTTTGATGCACTGTTTATACCTAATACCTCCAATATTAGTGCTAATGGTATATATACAACGGTATGCTTCCGTAATAAAACGTATAAATTTTATTCAAATCTTACATAAAAATTTGAATGTCCAGTGTAAACAGGTTCCACACTTCACTTTCTATATATTATATTATCATTTATCATTCACCTGGTGGTTCATTGGAGTATCTCCTTTACTTTGCGTAGTCGCATGGGAGATTCCGTCCGGAGTGGACTTGTTGCATCCAGCGTCCGTGCAAGCGTGCTTGACAAAGAGGGCGTGTAGCTCTCGAAACGTCGTGAGACGTAGCACTGTTTGAGAGGTGAGGTGTTGAGGAAGGCTCACACAGCACGGACGCTGGATGCAACAAGTCCACTCCGGACGGAATCTCCCATGCGACTACGCAAAGTAAAGGAGATACTCCAATGAACCACCAGGTGAATGATAAATGATAATATAATATATAGAAAGTGAAGTGTGGAACCTGTTTACACTGGACATTCAAATTTTTATGTAAGATTTGAATAAAATTTATACGTTTTATTACGGAAGCATACCGTTGTATATATACCATTAGCACTAATATTGGAGGCATATTGAATAGCAGGTGGGGACCTGCAGCGAAGGTATAACCTGTGTGTTCATTAATAAAGGTGCATTGCATGATGAGTATATACCTAATACCTAACATAGCTGATCTGAACTTTTTAGTTTGTGGTATGGGAATTTGTTCTAGATGTGCTAGCTCTCAATCTCTATATGCATCGGTGAACTTTGGGTGTCCATTACTCTTATGCTAGTTTAGCAATTTGTCGTTCTATGGATCACTCTTGTTAGGTACTAAACCCTGCATCTCAGAAATACCCCATAGTACATGCCATTTTGAAGATTCCCAGTTAACGAGCCCGCATAATTTGGCCCGTGTCATTGTCGCTCTTGTACTTATTCTTACTAAATTTTTTTTTTTTCCCCCCTGTTGTCAACACATCAGATTCAAAAACTGACTGTTCACTTTCTGCCTAATTTATCACAATCTTTGGCCATTGCCAATGTCTCCAGATAATCAGTGTTATTCACCTGTCAGTGGTTTTAATGTTATAGCTGCAGTATAGAGCTTTATAGATCCCTAGCTGAACCATGCAGGCCGTCGATGATGATCTGTGACGCCAACCTCCTAAGAAAAGTCTTAAAATTAACCTTAAAAAAAATGCATAGTGTGATTTTCAATTAACTTTCCTTTTTCTTTTTTTGTAGTCTTATATTTCAGTTTTGTGCCTAGTTATATCTGACAAGCACATAGATATAGAGCACTGGTCAGTCACCTGGTTATAAAGTGCTAGGTAAATCCATGCATTTTATGCTGTGTTGTCAGGTCTGCTTATCATGTCAGATCAGCCTGTTAGAAAAATAGTTATATATAGCTATTTTATTTATATATATATATAATATATATATATATATATATATATATAATATATATATATATATATAATATATATATATATATTATATATATATATATATATAATATATATTTTATTATTTTTTTTTGTTGTTTTTGTTTTTTCTAACCGGACGATCTGACATGATATATATATTTTGCTGAACACAACTGTTGGCAGTGAAGTTTGATTAATATCTCCGCTATTTAAAGAAAGGAAACATGTAATAATACAAATCTACCTTGGTGATTTACAGATGTGCTTTTGTCTACAGGATGCCTTGTTGATGGCAAAGCAATATAACTTATGTGTACACTTGTTTATAAACTTAGTCTAATAAACTATATTTATCTAGCATGACGATCGAGATGATGGAGTGGATTATTGGGCCAGGAGAGCAAGGGGACGTGGCAACTTTCAGCGTGGAAGAGGAAGGTTTCCTTTTAAAAAGTCTGGGAGCAGTCCAAAATGGACACACGATAAGTTCCAGGGCGATGGTCTTATAGATGAAGAAGATGAAACAATTGAAGACCGACGCAAAGATGAAAAGGTAGAAAATCTCCCTTTTACCACTGGCGTATCGTATACTGCATGTAAATAAACGTGTGTAAATAATAATTGCTTATATTTAAAAGCACTTGGCTTCAAATGAAATTAAGATTTTTTTTTCTTTACTTGTCTTGTAGAATGCTATATTAGGGTCTGTTCACACGACAAGCATTTCCACTCCAAAATCCACGTGCATTTGGCTTTTAAAAACTGTCAAAAACCGACTGTAAACCATCCCCATAGACATCAATTGAAAATCCTAGTTGAAGTCCACACGACTGGGATTTTCTAAGGTTGAATTTCAAAACCGCCATTTTCTCAAAAAACTTGCTCAATCTTCCAATGTATTTCACTCTGAAAACGTCGGAAAATTTACTATTGAAGTCAGTGGGATGGCATTCAAAAACCGAAAACGGTGTCGAAATCCTAAGGAAATACGCAACAAAAAATGAAAACAGAGTTCGAAATCCTGAGTTCTGTTTAAATACTTGTTGGATGTCTTTAAAGGGATTGTCTCACTACAAGGATTGCTTTTTATGTTAAAGATCTTGCAAAAACAAATCATTTAAAAATTCCATTAACGTGTCCTACCTATTCTGAATACCCCTCTTTATGGGCTCATCAGCTCCTCAGTGCTATAGCTACGACCTTTCTTTTCTCTCAATGATGGGTTGCCAGCACGTTGCAAAACCCTACAGCCGGCTTCTACGCAGCCAAGTAGAAGCCGTAAACACATCCCTAAATTAAAAAATGAAACCAAGAAAACGGGACTGAGGTAAATGAAGCAATTAGTGAACAACCCCCCTTGTAGATTGAAAGCCCCGCGGGTAGGGCCCTCTCCCCCCCGTGGGCCCAATTTGGGTCTTAGCACTGTACCTTTCACTTGTAATTAGGGAACCCCCCGAAGTACAGCCCCCTGGAATCAATGGGGCTTTAAAATAAATAATAATAAAAAAATATCCCTTTAAGATTTAGAACCACGAGTATTTTGTCCCTTTTTTTATTAGACAACCCTTAACAACCCCCCCCCCCGCCCCCATCCCTCCCGCCCCCCGCCGGGTGTTTGCGGCTGATCCCCCCCGCCGGTGGTCCGCCCACTGGTGCTGTTTTTTAACCCCCTCAAACCCCCGCGGTAAAGTGGCCCGGGGCGTCTGACTAAATACATCGGGCTGCGCAAGATCGTTTTTGGTCATCGGCTCAGCGCGCAAGCGCGCCATCCACGACCCAAAACACGGGGGGAGCCCGTGACGGGTCCCGTCACTTACATTTTTCCCGGTTTTGCCCACTTCCGGGCCCAGAAAGGAAGTAGGGAAACCGCCACTTTTGTACAACCCAGTGCATTGCCTAGCAAAAGCATTAGGCTGTATAAAAATCACGCCCCCAGTGTCAAGCACCCAAGGGGGGTAAAATTTTCAGTAAAAAAAAAAAAAGTTTTTTAAAAATACAAAAAAAAAAAAAATTTTAAAATTTAAATCACCTCCCTTTTCCCCCCTTTTACAAAAAAACATTAAAATAATAAAAAAATTACACAAATTTTTTATCCCCCCCGCGTCCAAAAAATCCGACATAAAAATGTAACCTCATTTATCCCCCTACCTGAACACCGTAAAAAAAAAAAAATTTCCAAAAACCAAAATTTTCGTTTTTTTTTGGGCATTTTTAAAAGTCACCCAAAAAATGGGGAAAAAAAATGACAAAAAAGTGCATGATTCCAAATTGCTATGATAAAAAGTACCTTAAGCCCCAAAAATGCCCCCCTCCTGACTCCGTAGGTGTTATACAAAAAAGTTATTGGTTGCACAAAATGGCGCCGTGGCACAAATTTCAAAAATAGAAAATGTTTGGAATTTTTTTACGGTACCAAAACATAACGGAAACCCTACATGTTTGGTATTGCCGGATGCGTAACAACCTGTACAATACAGATAACACATTATGTTTACCGCAGATTGAACACCATAAAAGCAAAACACCCAGAAACATGGCGAAAATAAGTTTTTTTCACAATTTGTCCCACTTGGAATTTTTTGCGGTTTCCAGTATATTCTAAGTAAGTGAATAACACCATTTTAAAAGTACATCTTGTCCGCAAATAAAACCCCGTGTCTATCTAGGTGGGAAAATAAAAAAGTTATGGCTTTCAGAAGGCGAGAAGGGAAAAACGAACGTATCACCCAAAAAAACCGCCGGGTCCTTAAGGGGTTAAAGGTTCAGAAAATAACAGATTCCTATGTTATGTCCGTCCTTGGGTAGTTTCATAGCTGACGTTCACCCCTTGTCTCAGTGGTACACGGTACTCCACAGTTTCCATGTCACTTATTTGCCATGGTGTCATCTGCCCACTCACGATACACTTTCAACAGAGCAGCACAGTACAGTTTCATAAATATTGCAACACTAACCCAAAGCCAATAATCAACCCTTTTTGCAACTCTGATAAATTGCCCCCTTTACCTATGAAAGGAATGAGGGATGTGTGTGCAGAAAATGTATCACTTCATATACCCACCAAGTCAGCTCATTATACTTTATTTACCCATGTCAAAATTAGAAAGTGTGCATAATAATGTGAGTCACTGTGCCTGCATATTTATACATATATACACATACCATCTAATAAACCACCCATCGGAACATAGTAACAACCCACTCATTTAAGTTTCTTAAATTATGTAAGCATCACAACTTAGGTCTTAAATCATAAAACCCAACCCCCAATAGTGTATAAGGGTATGTTCACACAGCGTGTTGGATCTGATTTTGGATGCGTGTTTGGATCCGGGTAACAGACCCAAACACACATCTAACAATATCCAGTGTGACTTACATTGCTTTCAATGTGAAATACGCATTGCCGTTCAAAACTATAGGGTGCGTTCATGCTGCAGCCAAAGCACATCCAAACACGCACCTGTGTGTTGGATGCGATTCATGCAGTGCTTTTGGATGCGTTTTTCGGATCCAACACGCCGTGTGAACATACCCTAACTCGGAGACACTGCCTGCACCCAGTATTTCAGTGTGCATGCGTCAGGTTAAAAGCACATCCTGATTAATTTGTGTGGGAGAAACAACAATGGAGGTAAGAGTCAGGATCTTTAACCAGTGCCTGACAAGCCTGTTCATCCCCATCTCTGACCGGGCACATTTTCCATTTTTTCATAGTACACACCTGAACGCTATAACACTTTATTGTGTTCAGTTATTGTACTATTTTATTTACCTTCTTTTTCCCGTGATTTGTTAAACTTTATTTTTATGTAGTTTTTAATTTTTTTTTTTTTAATATGTGGTTTTTTCACTTTAAAAAAAAAAAAAAAAAATACATATATACAGCAAAAGTGGCACTAAAATCCGTTTTATAATAGTCGCTTTTCCATCACAGACATTTATATACTGTGTAGGTGATAAAAAGTTTTATGGTTGGTGGGAACAGGGCAAAAAGTTGCTGCTAGTATTTTAATAATAATTTTTTAATTATTTTTTTTTATTACTTTGTTTTACATTTTATGCTGCCCATAAGGTCAGATAAAAAACATTTGGAGGTGTTTAAATTATATTCCCTTTTTTTTTTTTTTTTTGCAAATTCCCCGGGACTGGTTTATTAACCCCAGATACAAGGGAAATACATCCCCGGCAAAGCTGATCTGGATCTCATGAGACCAAGCAAGCTCGGTTACCGGGCCCTGGGAGGCTGGAAGGTGACCAGCTTTGGGATTGTCTGTGCAAACAGCGCTCCTTGAGTAATAAACCATCCTTGACTTCTCAGTGGAGAGTCCAGCTCTTGTTGATAGCAGTCTCTCCACCCGCACAGCTGCACTCTCCGCCACCTCCCGCAGGTTTCTAGTCTATAGCAATTGGCAAATAGTTAAAGGGATTGTCTCACTTCATCAATTCATCTTTCCCCCCTTTTTCTTTTATTTCATTTTTGAATTTTGGGGGTTTTTATTGGCTTTTCAAAATGACTACCTTTTTTTTCCAAAAAAAAACAGACTTATATTATTTTCATTTCCCCGAAAAGGGGTAGGGGTTATTTTTTAGGAGCTTTTTAATTTTTAAAACAAGGGGGAGATACTGCTTTTTTGGGACATTTAGGCCACAGGTAAGAAAAAGGGCTAGGACTTAAACCTCTTTTTTGCCCATAAACAAACCAAAACAGAGCGCCCCTCCCTTTCATAAGTGCTCTGGGGCAAATGGAGGGGCACTGATTTTTGCAAAGAACAACAAAGTGAGTTTTTCCTAACAGTTTTCAAATGTGCCTTTATTTTCCCTTTCAGCTGCTGTGGAACACAATACCAGCATGATATACACAAAAACCCCAAGGGGGGGGTTTGCTCGGGGGATGTAGTTTTGGTATGGGATGGGGGATATATATAAAAAGTGTTGGTTTTTGTGTGTGTGAAATTGTATATAAAAAAATATAATATAATATTGTGTGTGTATTTATAAATAAATTTTAAAGTGGTGTGGTGTATGTAGTGTGTATAATATATATTATAATGTTTTGTGGTGTATGTATGTAATAATAATAAATATTATGTGTGGGATGTGTGTAAAATTTTATATATATTTTATATATATATATATGTATATATAAAAATATGTTGTGTTTATATAATAATGTATATATTTAAATGTGTGGGGTTATGGGATGTTTTATAAATAATATATATGGGGTTTTTGTATGTTTTTAATATAAATATAAAATAAAATATATATATATATATATAAAATATAAATGTGTGTGTAGGTTTTATTATAATAAAATATATATATATAATTTTATGTTTTGTGGTAAAAATATATAAAATATATAAATTTTGGGATAAATTTTATATATATATATATGGTTATATATATATAATATATATATGTGGTTTTGTGTATATATATATTTATATATATATTTGTGTGTTGTATTAAATATATATAAATAAATGGTGTGTGTATATATATATAAATATATTTATTATAGTATAAAAATATGGGGGTGAAATATATATATATATTTGGTGTAAAATAATATATATATATGTGGTAAAATATATATATATATATATATATATATGTGTGTGTGTTGGGAAATAAATTAAAATAAAAAATATTTTAAAATGTGTGTGGGGTGTAAATATAATATTTGTGTGTGTGTGTGTGGTTTTTAAAAATATAAATATAATGTTGTGGGGGGTATAAAATAAATATGTTGTGTGGGGTGTGTATGAATATATATATATAAATTAAAAAAATTATTTTTAGGTATTTTAAAAAAATATATAAAAATAAAAAATATTATAATAAATTTTATAAATAAGTGTGTGTTTGTAGTGTATATATAAATATATATTAAATTTTAAAATAAAAACTATAATTTTATTTTGTGTATTTAATAAAAAAAAATAAGTGTGTTTTGTTAAAAAGGGAAATTTTTAAAAAATAATAAAAAATAAAAATATGTGTGTATTTAAGTGTATATATAAAATATAAATATAAAAAATAATAATATATAAAAATATATATATTATATAAGTGTTTTTATAAAATATATATATATGTGTGTATGGAAAATATATAATATAAATGTGTGTAAGTATGTATATATATAAATAATGTGTGTTGTATATATATAATATTTTATATTGTGTAAAGTAAAATGTTTTAAATATATATATAAAAAGTGTGTTTTTAAAATATGTATATATATATTTTATATATAAAAGGGGTTAATTAATAATAACAATATAGTGAGATTTTAATAAAAAAAAAATTTTTTTATATAATAAAAAAAAAAAAAAAATTAAATAAAAAGAAAAAATATAATTATATTAAAAAAAAAAAATTAAAAAAAAAATATTAATAAAAAAAAACAAAAAATAATAATAATATAAACAAATTTAAAAAAATAAAATAATTAAAAAAAAAAACACACCCCACACAAAGGATAAAAAAACCCCTTTGTGTTTTTAAAAAAAAGTTTTTTCCAATCAAATTGGGGGTGCAGGGGAAATGCAAGCCCCCGAAACCACACTTTAAAAACCCAAAGGAAAATTTTTGGTTTTATAAAAAAAGGGAAAAGAAAAACATGTAAAAAAAAGGAATGGTGTTAAAAACCAAAATTGAACTTTTACTTTCACTTTGCAAATCTATGGCCCGGGGTTAAGGACCATGACTCCCGTGACTGTGACATCATCACCGGCCCCTTTAGCCTGAAAACACTGGAGGTTTCCCAAAAAACCCCCAGTCTAAAAGACTGTTTTTTCGGGGTGGGGCTTGGGGAGCCATGCCCAGGTGACACACCGGAGGCACGACTAACGGGGGCTTATTTTGGAGTAGGGCTTATATTTAAACCCACTCCAGGATCTGTGAAAATCGGGCTAGGCTTATTTTGGAAAAACAGGGTATGACAACTGCGAGGAAAACCAGGTCCCTTGTACTATAGTAACCACACTGACAGCCTACAGGAGAGATCAAATAGGTCTGTAGCTAACGACCTGGGGCGATACACCCCATCAAAGGGGATATCTAGGAATAGGTAGGACACTGTTAATGGACACATATTGCAAAGTGACTTGTTTTTGCAAGATCTTTAACATAAAAAGCAATCCTTGTAGTGAGACAACTGCTTTCAACATAAAAGTACAATCAGAAAGGGTTTAGTTGATTACTAATTCCATTTTAATGCAAAGGCCCATAGAGTGAGCCAACTATTTTGCAACAACCTGCTGGATGCTGTTCTATTCTTTACTCACAAGATTTGTGGTTTATGAATTCTGGATCTCAGTGACTGTGTCATAATTTGTGGTTTAGTGGTACTGGTAATTACCCTTTGTTTAATATTTCAACCTTTGTCATCTTTCCATAGAAAATTCACCCTTTTTATTTTTCCTTCTCATTCTCAGGAGTAATACTAGAGAAGAATCCGGGGAAGACCAATACTTCAAGATCGTTTTTTTTATTAATTACATTTCACTAGTCACCCAGTATATGAATATTTTAATTCAGTTGCTAATCAACAAATGGAACGTTATTTTAATGAAAAATATTTTCATGTGGATTCCATCCATTCTGTCAAGACTCTGGAAGAGACTGGTAAATGTGATTGCTGTTTAACGATGACAACTTTTATGAATTGGTTTTAAGTGTTTTTGGTTATTCTGTGTGTCTGCCATGGTTGTATGGTAAAGACTGTGAATTGATAACTTTTTCTTTTGTGATAGGTAACAGTTTGCTTTGCACACATAGAATGTATGCATCTGTAACAGATAATTGCAAATATTGATTGAACTCATGGATCTTTTTCTTGTATTGTTTTGTCTGGATTTGCATTTTATTTACAGACTTATTAAAGGGTTTGTGTGAGAAAACTGGTAAAAAAAAAAAGCACTTTCTGTGTGTGGTATATTTGGCTTTAAAATTTCCTTAAAGGGGGTGTATCGCATCATCAGTTCGACTGTTCTCTTTAAGTTTGATTCTCTCAGTTCCTGAAATCCAGGGGCGTTTCTTCCCCTCCCAGCTGGGTGTTTCTTAACTGAAGGGGGATGACATCATCCCCCCTTCACTGTTCATGCTCGCTACCAAGTCATGTGTGTCACCCCCTCACCCCCCTCACATGTCACTGTGTCGTGTTCATCTCCTTTTGCAGTCTTATTTTGTAAGAGCTGTTTACATACCACAACTCAGAACACTGATCTCTTTTCCTCTCACAGCTGGAGGTTTGTTACAGTTGAATCCAGTCTTCTTTGAACTCATCCACAGAACAGATCCGTCTCCCTTCTATGTTTACACAAGGCACCGAGGCACAATTCTGCCGTTTTCTGATAATAGAAGCAGCTGCAGCGTCAATGAGGAGCTGCTAGCTGTACAAAGTGAAATGTTGCTGGCCCCTTACACGCAGGAGTATTAGGCACCGAGACACAATTCTGCTGTTTTCTGATGGTAGAAGCAGCTGCAGTGTCACTAAGGAGCTGCTAGCTGTACAGAGTGAAATTGTCGCCGGCCCCTTATTCTGAGTGAGAGGCAGGAATGGACGCTCCCGTGAATACGACCGGGGGCCAGACAGAATGTAAATTAGTAGAGCCGTCAGCCAAAGAAATGAAAGGCGGTGGGATCCGACCGACACTGGGGAACAGTGTTTACAGAAACAGATGATAAGGCATCCTGTGAAAACAAGACAGCTTTGCAAATTACATCCAATTGCAAAGTTGCTTGTTTTCACTGTCCCCTTATTCTGAAGACCATTTAATGAAATGATACAACCTCTTTACACTCACTCACTACAATGATTGCCTTTGATTTTAAAGATCTTGCAAAAACAAGTCCCTTTGCAATATGTGTCCATTAACAGTGTCCTACCTATTCTGAGATATCCCTTCTTGTATGGGCTGCATCAGCTCCTCAGGTCACTATAGCTACAGACCTGTTTGATCTACTCTGATAGGCTGCAAGCAGTGGTTTCTATAGCTACAGACCTGGCTTCTACTGCAGCCTAGTAGAAGCCAGTAAACATACCCCTGAATTCAAAATGAAACCAAGAAAACAGGACTGAGGTGAGATGAATCAACGTAGTGAGACAACCCCTTTAAGGTTATGTTCACATGGCGTCTTCTAGCTTGTTTTACGTGCTGGAAAAAGGCCCAAGCCTTAGCCAAGCTTCAAATCTTTCTTCATTGAATATAGTGTAAAATACTCCTTGTTGTTTACACGAAGCGTATTTCACAAATGTAACTGCGAGCTGTTTTTTGAATGCAATTACGGCTGTAAAAATAAGGATCATGTCAATTCTTGAGGCGTTTTTCACTCGTGAAATCCGCTTACGAAATAGTGGGGATAGGATTTTTCAAAATGCGCTTCTAATCCGGCGATTTTTAAAACCGATTTTGAAGCGTAAATTTATACTTCAGAAAACGTTGTGTGAACATACTCTATTAAGACTATCTGTAAGCATGGGGGAGTTGAAAAATGTCGACAAAGAATTCTTGTTTTATAAACTGAGGCAAGTGTGTTTCTCAATATCAAATGTAAGGGTGTTATTTTAGTGCAGTTCTAATTATATATGCCTTAATAATGGAAAAAAGAAAGCTTATGATATTACACATACCTCCTTCTCGCAGAATGTTCACGTGTGGGTAGTGCCTAAATCTAAGGCCCTGTTCACACGCCGGGTATGGCCGTGGGTTCCGACGCGGTTTCCGAGGCCAAAACCGCGGCCAAATCGCGCCAAGTTTATTAACATGGTTTCCTATTGGAAACCGCGTTAATATTCACACGGCGCGGGTTTGGGGCGCATGTGCGAGAACTCTCCTGTCAATTCTTGACAGGGAGTTCTCAATGCGGCGGCCGCGCGGCTGGCCCGCAGCGCGGTTTGCCCCCTGCCTATTAATTTGCATGGGAGCAAACCCTCTCCGCAAGCCGCGCCCCACCCGTGGCCAAACCCGCCATGTGAACAGGGCCTAAGAGCGTTCACATGGCTCCTTCTAGCTGTATAGACATTGTAAGCCTCTCAATGTATGACAGAAAAGAGGTGTGTGTGCGCTGCGATTTGGGAGAAAGATGGATAAATTACAGCAATGGATACCGGGCTGTGCAGAATTACAGGGCAAAAGAAAACTGCTTTCAGATAAGAAACGTTCCTGCTAGGCTGTGAAGAAGGGAGGCTAGATCCAGCTCCAGAAATGCACAGACACATCACAGGGAAATGAATAAAAGCTCTTACCTTATCAATTCAATTCCCCCAAAGCTATTTTAGTTTATTTCCAGCCATCTAAGAGCCATAAGTGTTGTTTTTTTTTTTTCACTTTTCTGTTTACATAGACATGGAGTGCTTCATTTTTGCAGGACAAGCTGTGGGTATACGGTATAAATGACGTTATCTTTTTTTCTGCATGTTGGTGTAATTCTGGAAATACCAAATTATTTGAGTTTGTCAAATTTTAGTACATTAAAAAAATCAATCCATGGACCGGAGTGAGTCCTCATTTTAGATCATTTTGATTACTTTTTATTCTATCCTCTGGGTGACACAATCCCCAAAAAGTTTTTTGTTTTTTTACCCCCTTACAGCATAAATGTTACATGTGAGTAGACTAGACTCTAAGGCCGTGTTCACACGGCTTATTCATGGCGGATTTGTGAGCCGGATTGCGCTCGCAAATCCGGCGTGAATAAGGGGCGCCGCTCCCAGGCCCCATAGACTGTCATGTTCTACGGCGCGTACGTGCAGTAAATTATGTGCATGTTACTTTCTCCCCCCGCGGGGGTTTCGCCGAGAGGGGATGTGCGACGGAATCCACTGTTCTCTATGAGAGCAACTGTAATTACTCCGACGGATTGGCGCTGTACTGCGGCGCGGAGTACGCCGCCAATCTGCGGACAAATAAGCTGTGTGAACGAGGCCTAAGGCTATGTTCACACGGCTTATTTGCGGGGTGCAATTACGCCATTGCTAGCGGCGCGTATACAGCCAGCTAGGGGAAATGACATGTCACTTATCTCCCCCCACGACGGATTAGCCGAGCAGGGAGAGGAGGCGTAATCCATAGTTCTCTATGAGAACTGTGGATTAACCGTAATGACTGGGACGGATTTCACCCGTAATTTGCGCACTACGGCGCGTAATTACGGACTGAAATACGTCCCATTTTAAGCCGTGTGAACATTGCCTAAGGACGACATGTATGAATTCTGGCGCTGATAAACCAGTTCTAAATGGCTTTAAGGTAGTATAGACTACGCCAGAGTGTATGACCCTGTTCTTCTGCAGGTCATACATACAGACGCAGTATAGTGCCAATACGACAACTCTAACTTTAACTTGGTCTGGCTGTTCTAACTGTTCTGCGCCAAAGTTTTGGCGTCAAAGAATCATAATTGTGTCTATTTCAACTAATGTGGTGTGACATGCCCCCAGAATGCCCCAAAACTTTGGAGTACACCTGTTTATACATCTATAGAACTGGTCTACTACAGATTTTTGAGGCCAGAATTCTGGCGCAGCCCCATTCATCCGTGTCGCCCCAATGTATATGGTATATTAACTTTGTAGAGGGGGCAGAAAGCCACTGCTCTGATTGGCTAGCGCTGGAGGACTAGCACCCACTATGTACACTGTAAGGCTAAGGACATGGATACCTGCCTATCATATCAATACAAGGTTCTTGAATATTCTACTGTGAAATCTTGGGTGCTAATAATGAATTTGAGTGTCTTTTTGTAGTTAAAATGTATCTGTGGGAATTTGTGCCCTTTCGGCCAAAAGAGCATTGATGAGATCAAGTACAGATGTTTGACAACAAGGCTCACGGTCCGCTTTCCAATCTATGCTGGGGCTCTCTGCAGGTCACTTGAGTACTTTCACTCTAAGAGTATGTTCATACGGCGTAATTTCGGCACGCATTTCGCTGCGTATTTGCGCTCTAATAAGGGTGAGATGCACGGCTGTATTACGCCTCCTCTCCCTGCTCGTACAATACTATCGTATTGTACACGCAGGTAGATAAGTGACATGTCAAGTATTCGCGGCGAATACGTGCCGCGATTAATGCATGTTTATGTGGCCGATGGGCAATCGCCGACCCCCCCCATGCCGTGGGAGTACACACGTATTAGCGCGAGCTCCCGAAACACACGATGTACTGTGGCGCGTACTGTATGTGCTTTGTACATCGTGTGTACATACCCTAAACCTGTCAAACCATGACTTTTTGGACCTCTCCTGTTAGCCACAAACGTTATCAATTCACCAAGTATTACAGTAAGCCCTAGTACCAAACCCAGATTCATCCATGAGACAGTCATCCAGTGAAACCTGATTCAACATTTTTAAAAACATACTTCCACTGTTTAAAGCAGGGCTGTGGAGTCGGCAAGCCAAAGCCCCGACTCCTCGATTTCCCAAACCTCTGACTCCCTCATACATGGCGCATGTTTAAGTGATAACTTTATTGTATTAAAATGGTAACATCAGGCTGTTTATCACCTTATGATACAATAATCAAGCTATTTAGGTAGACCAGACACTGACAAGCAAAAGGGTAACAATGTTTTGATCTTTTGAACACGTGTGGGTAGAGTTGAAGAAAAAGCTGTATTGGTGCAGACTGGACTTGGATACAAACATTGGGAATGTGTAGAAGAGACCTGCAATCAGACCTGCAATTGGTCAAGACATGCTTGAATCTGATTCAGAACCCAGAAGGATTCAGGCAGTATTGAAAACCAAAGGTGGATTTCCCAAATACTAACAAAATAATAAAAATTAACATTTTGATTAGGAGCAAAACAGTAACAATGCAGATACAGGAAAGAATCTGCAGAACTAAGCAGATACTAAATACTTGAAAGTCAAATTTATGTATAAGATAGGTAAGATGACTGTATATAAAATTACAGTAGCCTCATGTACAAAGCTTTAGTGGAGGGTGAGATATGGAACCTGAAAGTCACAAGTTCAGAACACTTACCATTTTGCTTGTCAGTGTAACATATATTTATTGGATATGACTTTAGAACACAAAAAAATTGTAAATATGCAAAACACTGCAGGAACATTTGTGGAGTCTCTGAATTTGTTCTGAGAAATAGTATTGCCTCCATCAGATCCTGCATACATGACCTCATATCTGATCTCATTTCCAGGCTAGAGAACGGCCTCTCTACACTAACTTGGGCTGGGGGCAAAGCGGTGACCACAGAGGCAACATCTCTAACAATGTCAGGATATAAAAGAATTGCCTCAACCACAGTCAGGTCTGATGAATGGTTGAACTCTTCTACTTCTTTGAAAGCAGGTGAAACATTTTACTGAAATCTGTTTGTCATGGGAGCAGAATCTTTTCCCCTGGGGCGGTGCTTTGCCTGCTCCATGTCATCAATTACACTCCTCATGTGATGATGCTGAAGATATGGGAGCAGTAGCACTGGCCAGACCCAATTCATCTTGCTCTTTGCATTGAACTAACTGGACCAACTTATTATATGTTTTGGGAGTCGGTCCCTTTTATGACGACTCCGACTCCACAGCCCTGATTTAGAGGTGGCATGTATTACATACTTTTGTGATCCGATGGGAAGGTGCAACCCATTCACTGCATGGGCCCATTGGGTTAGAAAACACTAAGCTTGTCCAAAAGCCTAAATTTTTTTTTTCTTTACTGTCTTTTGAAATGGTTTCTGCTCTCATCACTGTCCGCTTCAGCTCCTGAGCCTGTTTTTCCTAATGGATTTAACATGGACAGTGAGCAATTACATTATTTCTTTATTTACTAAGTACAGAGACATACAAAACATTGAAAAAAAACAAGAATCAGATAAGTTAGAGACTGTCCACAATAAAATTGTATTTAAATGGGGCAAGAATTAAAAAAATAAACAATTCTTGTCTACCTCGCTCTCACCTCTGAAACTCCCCATCTGCTCCATCGATTTTCATCCCGACACTTTAAGTGGACAACCCTTTTAAGTTATACATAGTGTTACAAGTGGTAGGAGAGCATAAGATTGCTGTCCTGAAAAGCAGGGGCATCCTGCACTATTTGAACTCTGCTGGGACAACATAATGGGCCTTATTTATCAAAACTCATAGCAACCCATTAGGCTATGTTCACACGGCTTATTTTGGGCTGTATCTCGCCCCGTACTGCGTGAATTATGGGCTGAAATACCTCCCAGTCATTACGCTAATCACAGTTCTCATAGAAATACGTCCTGCAATTAAGCTGTGTGAACATAGCCTTAGAGCAGGGGTGTCAAACTGCCGGCCCTCCAGCTGTTGGGAAACTACAACTCCCATCATCCCCACTGTTATAGATTAAACAAATGCATGATGGGAGTTGTAGTTTCCCAACAGCTGGAAGGCCGGCAGTTTGACACCTGTGCCTTAGAGTTAGGATGTCATTTTTCCAGAGCAGTTTAAAAATGAAAGCTTTGATGGGATGCTATGGACAGCAAAGACCGTTTGACACTCACTCTAGATCAGTGGTTCTCAACCTTTCTAAGGCCGTGACCCCGCAATACAGTTCCTCATGTTGCGGTGACCCCAAACCAAAAAATAATTTTGAAGGCGACTTCAAAACTGTAACTATGCTACATGAGGGGTTACATATGTGTGACGTCACTGAGCGGTACCTCTACATGTCACATACATATAAAGGTACCACTCAGAGCCGTTACATAGATGTAACCTTATACAGGGGGGACTGTGAGTGGTACAGGGGTGGTTACATATGTGACGCCTCTGAGCGCTACCACTACACGTCACATACATATAAAGGTACCACTCAGAGCTGTTACATAGATGTAACCTTATACAGGGAGGACTGTGAGTGGTACATGGGGGGGGGGGTTTCATATTTTGTGGGCGTCACTGGGCCCCCCCCCGGTACCGCTACACGTCCCCCATACATATAAAGGTACCAACCCGAGCTGTTTTCATGATTGTAACCTTATACAGGGGGGCTCTGAGTGGTACATGGGGGGTTACATATATGTGACGCCTCTGAGCGCACCTCTACCTCACTACACAAAAAGGGTACCACCGACCGTTACATAGAGTAACCCTTTGTCCGGGGGGCGGGGAGGGTAGGCTGTGATTGCCGGCTGTGTTGGGGCACATGAGGGGTTATATTTTGTGACCCCTCATGTCCACTCACGACCCCCTTAAAAAGGGGGGGGGGGGGGGGTGTAAAGTAATGTGTTAAAACATGAAAAATGGTGGGGTTTGGTACAATTTACAGGTTATTCAAAGCTCACTAAAAGCTCCTAGATTATAGGGCTGTTCAGACAGGGGTTTTTGGGGGGATTAATTAGACTAAGGTAGATAGAAAGGACTTGACCCCCAAAACAACGTTATAATAAATAAAATTCTTTTTCTATTTGCCCTTTTCCCCGGAATGTGTCCGCCCCCTAGACATAAAACACGATCTCTGCTCATTAAATACCCTGAGGGATTGAAAGCGAGGTTATCAAGTAAACAGGGTTTCATTCAAAAAAAAGAAAAATACATATATAAATATCAAATGCACATAATACAATTATTTAAAATTTTAATCCATCGCTAAAAAAAACCCAAAAATATATAAATACTATATTTTAAAATTACAATTAAATACAAGTATATATGGGGAAAACAGATATAAAAAAAATATATAAAAAAAATAATAAAAAGGGAGGAATTTAAAATTTGAATGGGTAATATTTATTTCAAAAAGGGTATAAAAAAGGTGGTAAAAAAAGGGGGAGGGGGATCTAAATATAGCGTCCTGAAATTTTATTCAAGCCCATGGGTTTGAGGGGGCCCCCAATTTGTAGATCCAATTACCCCCCCCTTCTTTAGCATCTTGGTCGATCATATATTGCAGGGGTATCCCCTGAATACTATGTCGAGCCAAAATGCTCGCAAGAGGGGATATATTTATCTACAAATTGGGGACCCCCCCCAAACCAATGGCTTTAATGAAATTCGGAGCTATCATTTAGATCGCCTCCTCCTTTTTTTTCCCCCTTTTTTTTCTACCCCTTAGTATAAAAAATGTAGCCTATATAGCAAATTTTTTAAAATTCCCCACTTTTTTTATTTTTTTTATATATTTTTTTTTTTATCTGTATTACCCATATATACTTGTATTTAATTGTAATTTTATCAATATAGTATTTATATATTTTTAGGGTTTTTAGCAGATCGGATTATAATATTATAATTGTATTATGTGCTATGTGATATCTCTATATATGTAACTTTTTCTTTTTTGTGAATTAACCAGGTTTACTATGATAACCTCGCTTTCAATCCCATCGAGGGTATTTAATTAGCAGCATTATCTGTGTATTTATGTCTGATGAAGCGGACAGCAGTTCGGGAAACGCGTCAAATAGAATAAAGAATTTCTACTTTATTATAACGCTGTTTGGAGTTCATATGCTCCTCTCCTATTTAGCGCTCTAGTCTAACTTAATCCCAAAACCCTCTGTCTGAACAGCCCTACTAATCTAGGAGCTTTTCAGCGTGCTTTGAATAGTCATATACCCGCGGCGTCCCTCGTGGCTCCTGCGGCGGGAGAAAGACTGGAGCAGCTTTCATTGTACACACCGTATAATCTCTACAAACCTAAAGCGCGCTGTACCGTAATATTGTACAGCGCAAAAAAGGTGAGCACTTGACCATTGGATTATACTTGTGTGTTGTTTTTTCTGTGGACCCGATCCTGCGCTTTATGTTTCGTAGTCCTAGGATCCCCCTGTTATCAGGTGGAACATAATTATCTTCTTCACAAGTTACAGGTTAATAACCTATTACTTGTACCACATACAGACATTACATGATGCAATGGATGTGTGTGTGTGTTTTACACTACATTACCTTGCAGCCAGGAACAACCCTGCCGTGCAGTGTCAGCGTCCTCTCTGCACTGAGTACGGCAGGGCTGTTCCTGATGCTTGGTACATATTGTGGGCGCATGATGCTGCACGCTTTCAGCGTCCTGCACGCTCCGCCCACAAGAACCGGCGGGACGTAAGTCCGTACGCGCCGCTCACAGGAGCCGCTTCCTGAATCACCAATGATGAAAGTAACGGCGCCCACTGCTCCCACTCCCCTCAGTAATACAAACGGCCCCTCCCTGCAGCTGCTTGCATAGTGCGGCGCCCACAGCGCTCCTCCCTGCAGCTATTAAGCCAGTGCGGCGCCCCCCTCAGCTCTCCGGCCGGCCGCCCTGCCCGGGCTTAGGAACGGCCCTGGCTTTAGGCGACCCCTGTGTTTTGGTCGTTCGACCCCCGCCGGGGTCGCGACCCACAGGTTGAGAACCGCTGCTCTAGATAAATGAGGCCCATTGGTTATACACAAATGTGCTTGTACATGTCCCAACGACTCGGCACCATGGAGTTGAGGCCGTGGCCAGAAATGTTACAGTAGAACATACTTGTTAGCATTCCCTAATCTAATGATTATTTTCTAGCAAGAAAAGATTTACAGGTGTCATCCAGCTACACGAATAGTAAGGTTGACCTTGGTCTGTAATTCACAATCAGGCATACTCTGGTTAAAAGACATGACGAGACTATGAAACTTCTAGTGTTTTTGTGCTAGCAGGTGGATCACATAAATATGCATAAGACAATATGTACAGAGGTCTCGGGGTGTAAACACATTACTGAACATTTGATGTAAGTCACCAATAAAAACTTTTACTAAGAAAACTGGCAGCAGCATTTAGCCAACTTCCATGTGTTTCGTCTTTTGACCCTGGGTGGGTTAAAGCCTTCTCTAGGTCTTTCTGAGGACTTTCCTCTTCTGGTAAATAGTCTGGTAAGCACTGGCTCTTCTCCATTATATTCTTCATACTTGGCAGTGGAACGTAAACCTATGGAAACAGGGCACAGCAGAAAAAGTTCACATGGAGCACTCACACTTGCTTTACTTAAAGGGCTATTCCGAACACAATGATTATTTACTTTTGCCTACATGTTTAAAGCTAAAGACTATTACCACCTACATTGCTTTTCTGATTTTGAGTCTCTTCAAAGTTAGGAGAAAATCTTAAAGGGGTTGTCTCACTACAAGGATTGCTTTTTATGTTAAAGACCTTGTAAAAACAAGTCACTTTGCAATATATGTCCATTAACAGTGTCCTACCTATTCTGAGATATCCCCTCTTGTATGGGCTGCATCAGTTCCTCAGGTTGCTATAGCTACAGACCTGTTTGATCCCTCATGATAGGCTGCCAGCAGTGGTCACTATAGCTACAGACCTGGCTTCTACTGCAGCCCAATAGAAGCCAGTAAACACGCCCCTGAATTCAAAGTGAAACCAAGAAAACAGGACTGAGGTAAGATGAATCAATATAGTGACACAACCCCTTTAACTCCGCTTTCTACACTACTTTTTCTAGTTACTGGCCACCTCTGTCTGCTCTACTGTGACTCATCTTGAAATACAGGAGCTCCTCTACATTAGTTGTTGACAAGCGTTAACCCTTTAAAGCTCTGTAGAGTTGTGCACTACATTTTACAGATCTTCAGTAGTCATCTCACTGTATCAATATCAGCTAGGAATAGCAGAGCAGCTATACCAATCACTGCTTTAGAACCACCCACAGCCTAACCTGGAAGTGTGAGGCTGAAGATGGCAGTGGCTCTGTGGAACAGAAGAGTGAGACAACCTCTTTAAATATGCACCATGATTGCTTCAACAATTATTTATTATCAAGTGGTAGAATAATTACCTGGCTGTCCAACAGTTTTGGTAAGTAATGCAAGCTATTAAAGAAGCGTACATCAAAGTGTTAAAGGGAATCTGTCACCATTTTTTTTTTACTTATTAAATCAAGATCCGGATCCATTTTCTTTTCTTCTCAGTTGTTTTTATTTCCCGATTGTAGACTTCTCAATTCGGCCGTTTATATATGATTGTGGGGAAGACATTCTTGCTTGCACTGCTTTAACAGCAGTCAGAGAGATACTTTACAGCAGCTTCATGCACATAGGAGCCTTAAGACTGATTCTGTCCCATAGACTTCTATATGAGAGTTTTCACTGTGAATGGAGGGGAGAGGGGGAGCTGTGACATCTCCTCTTGTGACTGGTGGATTCTGTGTTATCTGTACACAATGGTGTCTCCTTTCAGTGTGACCCTGCTTTTACTGATAATGAGCACACTGCTGAAAATCTCTCTAAACAGAACAGGAAATGTCAGACTATTATTAGGCCTAGTGGCCAAAGGGAGTACTGCAGGAATTAAGAATTATTAAAAAATACTGAAAGTGATACAGAAAATTAAAAAAACAACCAAAAATTCCTAAAAAATGTGTTTAACATAAAAATGTGAGTTAAAAAATAAGTCCTTTTTTTGATGACACATTCCCTTTAAAGTATGAGCTATCATATAAAACATGCAGTATTCAATAATCTGGAGTTTGTCACTGTAAGCTACATAATGTTTACCCAGTAAAAGTGATGTTCTTGGTTCTGAGCCTAAGGCTATGTCTTCGCGTCACTGGTTTGTGGTAGGAATTTCAATGGATTCAGTACTTAGAACCTGCCTAAAATCCGACTTACCAGTGCTGTGTAGACAGCAATAGTTTACACAGGATGGTTTTCTTACTATGGGTTTTCTAAACCGCCGGCTGACCAGCATATAGAACATGTTCTATCTACCACCCGATTCCCATATCCCTAATGCACTGGGCCAGCAGGAAATCCGAAAACAGACTGCAGTTTTTACCTCAAACCTGCACCAAAACCGCGGTGTGATGATGGTATTTTAACGATTCGGTGTAGACCCGGACTAACAAAGCAACAACTTCCAGCAGAAAGTTTCAAGGAGCCTGGGTTCACCCGATAATATTTTGCATCTGTGTTTGAAACGTCATCAAAATGTAGTTTGTTACAATGGTTTTTTTCTGTCTTTTTTTTTTTTTCAACACTTGGGGTATGTTCACATGGCATACTGGGGCGTGTACTGTACGCGCCGCAGTACGCCATGTGTTTTGGAAGCATGTGCTGATCAGCACGTAATTCCAAGGGCAAGGGGGGTCGGCGCCCAGCCGGCCCCATTCACTGCTATTATCAGAAGTGCATAGAATACGATCGTATTGTACCCTGGGGAGACTATGCGTAATTCCAAGAACAAAGGGGGGGAGCGCGGCTCCCCCCAAATGCGCTGTAATATGTATGCCGCAATTACACCGTGTGAACATACCCTTATAGATAAGTCACACACACTGATGCAGATTTACTATATTACGTGCACCTAGAATCTGTCATAAAATATCACAAAATATGAAGCATATGATGAGAGCCAAAAGTTTGACCAAGATTTCATTGAAATTCTAGCAGACCAGGCAATTTGTGTGAATTTAATACACTGTGGTTAAGAATGCATTATATGACAGCCAGGAAAAATATATTCATGTCACAGAAAACAATGACAGTCCTTGAGAGTGCATGTTTTTCTGTTTTGGGGAGGCTGGAGGACAGAAAAATTAAATTTTTTCCCATCCTTTTATTTGTTTTTTTGTACCTAGATCATTTTAACCCTGCTTTCCTCAGCCATGGGAAAGAAATAAGATGAGCATGTCTTTTAAGCATTTCTGGGTACGCATATTGTAGACATTAGTAATCTAATGCCTCATTCTGAAGCCCTTCCGCAAGGAGTGTTTGGAGGACACAGATCATTGACTGCAGCATCGTGTGACCGATGTATGTGATGTGATCAGTGGATTGGCACTGGAGCTAGAACAGCTATGGTTTCTCAGGAGAGGTGTGTTTTTTTTTGTTTTTTTTTTTACAGCTCCAGACCTGCAGACCACTTTTCCAAAGTCACTGACAATTGTTTAAAGAAAACAGCCAAAAGCAGGTATCAAAAGAAATCTGCCAGCAGCTTCTTGCTGCTCTTTCTGCAAACAGTATGACGTAGTTACAGAAAGCAACCAGTTTTGTATGACCATCAGGTGCTTTAAACACAGCCACTCACAAACAGATTTCTCCAGTAGGTGCAGAAGCTGCTAATATGGGTTAGGCTATGTTCACACGGCTTATTTCAGAACGCATTTATGTTGGATTTCCGATCGTAAATACGTTCCGAAATCAGTTGCAAATCAGTTTGAAATAAGTGTCACTAAGTGTGGCACGTATTTTGCGACAGAATTACATTCCCCATTCTACTATGAGGTGAGTCCAACGCGAAATACGGAATAAGCGACAGGCTCATTGTTTTTCCGGCCGTATTGCGGCCGCAAATCCGCGGCAGTGATATGACACGGGAATACGTGTCGTCTGAACGACGACACGTATTTCCCATTAAAACCAATATTAAATGGCCTGCCACTTATTTCAATCTGATTTCAGAACGTATTTACGATTGGAAATCCGACCGTAAATATGTTCTGAAATAAACTGTGTGAACATGTCCTTCGTGGCCAGCGGAAGTATGCATTCAATTAATGTATCAAACTTCCACCTTACAGCGCTTGCATGATGCACCACCTAATAAACTGCACTTTTCACTAAACCACAATTGTGGATAAGACACTGTTTAAATCAGGGTGTCTGTCACTGCATATTGCTTTTGGATAGAACAGCATTTTTTTTTTTTTTTTTTTACTAATTAAAAATAGACAATGATAAATTATTTTATTAGACATTATTATTGTATATTTTTTAATTTTGTTTTCTATGTATGACTATACATAAAACAGCCAAAAATTGTTACAAAATGTGTTCAACATAAAAACAAGACAAACTAAAATGCAAACTGCTCCCCCCTCTTACCAGGCAGAGTGTATAAGACTGTGTTATATGGGTAGGGGGAACAGAGGGTATAAGGTTGTTTTACTTTTACATTAGAGCTGCCCTGGAGAGGAGCAGATAGAGAAACAGGCAGCCTGTTTCACACAGCTCAGGGTGGAGTGAGCACAGGACAGTAAAGGCATTTTCACACGGCTTAAAATGGGCCGTATTTCGGTCCGTAATTTACGCGCCGAAGTGCGCCAATTACGGGCCGAAAACGGCCCATTCATTACGGTAATTCACAGTTCTCATAGAGAACTATGGATTACGTCTCCTCTTCCCGCCCGGGCGGGAGATAATTGACATGTCACTTTCTAGCGGTCGTATACGCGCCGCTGGCAATTCAAGTCAATGGGCCGGCGAATGCGGCCGCTCCCCCCCCCCGCCCCCGTCCACACGGCGTAATTGCGGGGCTAATTACGTCCCACAATTAAGCCGTGTGAACATAGCCTAAGGGTGCTTTCACACTGTGCGTTTTTTGATGCGTTTTTCAATGCATTTTTTGTGCAGGAAGGTACAGTAATTAATGCTGTACATTGCTGCACAAAAATCTCGGCAAAAATCGCGGTAATTATTATACCTTCCTGCACAAAAAATGCATTGAAAAACGCATCAAAAACGCACCGTGTGAAAGCACCATAAATCACAGCACAGGGGGTGTGTCCCGACCATAGATTGAACTAAATGCAGGCAGCCAAATCACAGCAAAGGGGGCATGGCCCGACCTCAGGCTGCTGAAGTAGCTCTAGACCGAGATTAGCTAATAGCTACTATACTAAATGATTTAGGTAATACAAACCAATTACAAAAGTGCTTATTTTACTTTCCCCATCATTACAGATATGATGTTTATAGAGAGTAAACCCCTTTAAGTTCTGCAGTTTTCTGTTTGGCCACTAGGCCTATTAATAGTCTAACAATTCCTGTTCTGTAGAGAGAGATTTTCAGTAGTTTGCTCATGATCAGTAGTAGCAGGGTTACAATGAAAGATGACACCAATGTGTATAAATAATGAAGGATCCACCATTAACAATAAGGCTATGTTCACACGGTTTAATTTGGGACGTATTTCGCGGCATACTGCGCTCAATACGGGCCGAAATACGTCCCAGTCATTACGGTAATCCACAATTCTCAGAGAACTATGGATTACGCCTCCTTTACCCGCTTGGACAATACACGGCGGGGGAAATAAGTGACATGTCTATTACTAGCAGTGAATACGTGCCACTAGTAATGAATGTCTATGGGGCCGGTGGGCTGCCGGCTCCCCTGCCCCGCGGGAGCTCGTGCTAATCGGCGCGAGCTCCCGAACACACGGCGTAAATATGCACTGCAATTATGCCATGTGAACATAGCCTTAGCAATAGTCACCATTCACCCTTTCCCTCTAGCTGCTTCCCAGGTCACAGAGCACGCCTAGAACACTCTCCTATAGAAGTTAATGGGTCTGATCCAGTGCACAAGCTCCTATGCTCGTGAAGCTGCTGTAAAGCATCTCTACAAATGCTGTTTAAAAGAAGTGCATGCAAGAAAGCCTATACAGACAACCGAATTGAGAATTTTACAATCAGAAAATAAAAACAGCTAAGAAGAAGGTGTCTCGGTATCTTGTTTTGAAAAGTAAAGATTCTCTTTAAGAATTCTGAGAAAAAAAAACACAAAAACCCGCCACATCTCGATTTCATCAAGGCAACACTTTTGATTCAGTGTAATAAAACAAATACAACCGTTAAAGGGGTTGTTCCACCATGTGTATCTCAGGACTCCCACCGATCACTAAAATGGGCCTCAATTCTTCCCCGCTGTGCTGGTGCAGTATGAAAAGCTTTGAATGGAGCAGTGGTCGAATGTGCACTGCTGTTGGCTGCAAGATCAATGAAAATTAAGAGGATAGCTGATAGCAGCAAAGAAGGGAGAGTCTTATCTCCATTTTAGTTATAAGTGGGACGTCCCTCCCCCCAGCAACCGGACATTTATAACCTATGCTTTGGAAAGGTGAAAAATGTCATTGGTGGTACAACCTCTTTAAAGGTACCGGACAGCTTGTTGATTGTTTCTATGTAATAAAAACATATTGTATTTTGCAATGTACAGGGTGCAGTAACATACACTAAACCAAAAAGACAATGGGCTTATACTATGTTCTACATTAAATTGAAACGAGATAACTGTGTTTATGACCGTGCATACCTCTTTTCCACATTCATTCTTTATCACCTGCTGTGCCTTCAGAACTTTTGTTTCTGCGATTGCTGAAGTTAAACACTGTAAACAATAAAATTAATATAATCCATGTGTATAGAACTATTGCTAGTACACAGAAACTAGACATTACCTGGCTTATTGCATTTAGTTCTATACTAACACAGTAGTTACAGCTAATATCAAAAGGGGACCTATCAGGTGGTTTATGCTGCCATATCTAAGAGCAGGATATAATACAGGGAGAGAAGCTGAGCTGTGTGATGTATAGGGTTATATGATAGAGGGAGAGAAGCTGAGCTCTGTGATCTGTAGGGTTATATGATAGAGGAAGAGAAGCTGAGCTCTGTGATATATAGGGTTATATGATAGAGGAAGAGAAGCTGAGCTCTGTGATATATAGGGTTATATGATAGAGGGAGAGAAGCTGAGCTCTGTGATATATAGGGTTATATGATAGAGGAAGAGAAGCTAAGATCTGTGACATATAGAGTTATATGATAAAGGAGAGAAGCTGAGCTCTGTGATATATAGGGTTATATCATAGAGGAGAGAAGCTGAGCTCTGATATATAGGATTATATGGTAGAGGAGAGAAGCTGAGCTCTGTGATCTATAGGATTATATAATAGAGGAGAGAAGCTGAGCTCTGTGATATATAGTATTATATAATAGAGGGATAGGAGGCGAGCTCTGCACAGTGCTCAGCTCCTCTCCTCTATCATATGCTACTTTCATTTAGCGTAGCATAAACCACCTGACCAGGTTCCCTATAAGAAGAGGTCCAGACTATCTCTGTTTAGTGAAATGAATAGCGTTGAGCCCAAGCTAGTCTGGATAAAGATTTATGATAGAGGGAGAGAAGCTGACTCGTGTTATGGGGTTATTGATAGAGGGACAGAAGCTGAGCCTTGATATATAGTTTAAATAAGAGGGAAAAGCAGCTCTTGAATATGGGGTTATAGATAGAGAGAAATACTCGTGTATATGGATTAATGACAAGGGAGAGAAGCAAACCTGTGATATATAGGATTATATGAAGAGGGGAAAGGAGCTCTGGATTAAAAGGGATTATATAAAAGGGGAGAGAAGCTGAGTTCGTGATATAAGTTTTATATGAAAGGGAGAAAGCGACTCTGTATATTAGTATTAAAAATAAGGGATAGGAGGCGAGCTCTGCACAGTGCTCAGCTCCTCTCCTCTATCATATGCTACTTTCATTTAGCGTAGCATAAACCACCTGACCAGGTTCCCCTTAAAGAAGTAGTCCACCTTCCTTTTTTAGTGAAAATATGCTGTTGAGCCCAAAAGAAAATAAGAACTGAAAAAACTCACTACTCGCCCATTGCAGTGACCTTTTGTTCCGTCCAAGTCCGAATAAAACAAAAGATGTGAGGGAGGTGTTGCAGGAGCATCGCTGGAACGAACCTCAGCAATTATTTATTTATGGGGGATGTCAGCGGAGGGTGGACAGCCCCTTTAATAACATAATTATGAGCACATAGGGCCACATGCATGAAAACTGTGTAGGTCTAAAATTCACTTTGTTGCCCATAGCAACCAGAGAGTCTCTTTCATTTCATATAGTGCTCTGGAAGAATGAGAGGGGCGCTCTGATTGGTTGCTATGGGCAACAAAGTGCATCTTAGACCTAGACAGTTTTCATACGTGTGGCCCATAGTCTTCCTGAAAAGCTTTTCAGATCAGCAGAGGATGCTCTGTAAAGGACCTAAGCCCCTGCAGTTTGTGGAGTATCATCTATGCATAGCTGACCTGCTTCTTGAAACAAAGAAAAAAAAGAATAAATATTTGTATACGGCAGACTAAGCCCCGGTTCACATGGCTTATTCCAGACGGAATTGCGAGCCGGATTGCGCTCGCAATTCCGGCTTGAATAAGGGGCGGGTGTGGGGGCGGGGCGGAGCGCGGCCCGCCGGCCCCATAGACTTCCATTATCCACGGCGCGTATTGCGCCTGGATAATGTGCATGTCACTTTCTCCCCCGCGGCGGATTCGCCGAGCGGAAATGAAGCGACGGAGTCCACTGTTCTCTATGAGAACGGTGGATTACCGTAATTACTGCGACGGATTGGCGCCGTACTGCAGCGCAAATCCGGCACGCAGTACGGCTCCAATCCGCGCCGAAATAAGCTGTGTGAACGGCCCCTAAGGGTCCGTCCACGCGGCATGGTTTATTGGTCAGTTTTTCAGATGGTTTGTGGAATTAGAAACTGAAAACCGACAAGCAACCATCCCCATAGACTTCAATAGAAAATCCATTCAGTAGTCCACACTGAACAGATTTTCTGCTGGACGGTGTTTTACACCAATGGCGGTCCTAAAAAAGCTTACAACATCCTCAATCTTCTGCTCCGTTTTCTGGCAGATGATGTGCCAACGGTTATGCGGGACAGGCGAATCCGCAAACTGCGGACAGAACCGGCCGCCAAAAGCATGCAATAGGCAATAAAATACTGGCCGGATTCTTAGTATCCGACCGGCCTTTTACATATGCCGTGTGGATATACCTTAAGGCCGTGTTCACACGGCTTTTCCCGACGGAATTTGGGCCGTATGAGCGCACAAATCCGCCGTGAATAAGGGGTTGGGCGGGGGGGGGCCGGAGGCGTGAGGCGGGGGGCCGCCCCGGCCCCATAGACAATGCATTGTTTACGGCGCGTCCGCGCCGTAAATAATGTGCATGTCCATTTTCTCCCCCCGCGGCAGATTCGCCGAGCGGGAGGAGCGACGGATTCCACTGTTCTCTATGAGAGCAGTGATTACCGTAATTGCTGCGCGGATTGGCGCCGTACTGAAGCCCCAAATCCGGAAACGGAGTACGGCGCCAATCCGCGGCAGAATAAGCCGTGTGAACGGGGCCTAAGGTATGTTCACACAGCTAATTTGAACGCTGTAATGTAGGTTGGTCAAGATCAAACCACACCACAAACAGCGCTAAAATCCACGGGTCTCAAAAAACATGTCAAAACCTCATCTGAAGTGTGTTTCAGACAAGGTTTTAATGCTGTTCTGGGCGCTGAAAAATCAGCGTCCAAGTCAGCTGTGTGAACATACCCTAATAATTATTTGAAATCTACTTAAAGCCAACTATTTAAAAAGGATCCGTCACGTCTCCTGACATGATCAGATGGCGCATGAAACAACAATTCTGGACAATCAACTTTGACAGGCTTTTAATACTTTTAGCTGATATCTGTCTCCTCCCCAATATAGTCCATATAAAGTTTGTATTAGATTTCTATTTTCGTGACACAGTTAAAGGGCTTGTTGCCAGAATCCCCCCTCCCTTTTTTTTTTTTTCTACGTTGCAGAGGCTGGGAGAAAAATAAAAACAAAAGCCATACTCTGCTCTAAGGGTTTGTTCACATGGCCGTTTTTGGATCTGAAAATCGAATCCAAAAACGCAGCGTCAATCAGATCCAAAACGCATCCAAAGCGCAGGTGCGTGTTTGGATGCATTTTGGCTGCAGCAGACTCGCACCCTATTCTGCGTCTTTTGCACCAAGAATTGCATGTAAGTTCTTAGAACAGATCCCAAAGACGCAAGTAAACACGCATCGGCGATCACTCGTCTGAACACCGATGCGTGTTTTATGTTGCAAGCAATGTAAAATCACACTGCTCATTGCTACATTCATATTTGGGTCCATTTAGACAGATCCAAACATGCATTTAATAATCTCTGTTCACACGGACAGAACACAGCATGTGAACATACCCTGAGGCTATGTTCACACGGCTTATATGCAGGGTGTAATTACGCCCCGCAATTACGCCGTGTGGACGGGGACAGGAGCGGGGGGCCGGCACCTCGCCGGCCCATAGACTATCATTACCAAAGGCGTGTATACGCCGCTGGTAATTCACATGTCACTTATCTCCCTCCTCGCCGTATTCACCGAGCAGGGAGAGGAGATGTAATCCATAGTTCTCTGAGAACTGTGGATTACCGTAATGACTGGGACGTATTCCAGCCCTCCGGCGCGTAATTACGGACTGAAATACGTCCCATTTTAAGCCGTGTGAACATAGCCTAACTCACATTCAATATAGTGACGCACCTCCAAAAAACTTTTCAGTGGTGTTTTGTTGTCTTTCAGTTGGGGCCAAATGGGACATCCCCACTACAGCCTCAGAGTAGCTGCAGTGGTCAAGTTACAGTGCCCAGCATCGCCGTTTGGAGCCCTGACTTTCAGTGACTTTGGGTATCTTAACATGACTCGTGCAGCCAGAAGGGACGCACTGGGAGTCTGTTTGAACCCCAGCTAAGAGAAAACAGATGAGCAGCGAAGAGCTGTGAGGTGCATCGCTGGATTGAATGCGAGTTAAAGTGGTTTTGCCACGATCTCATTTCATACCTCCTGCATCCAACTTTTCAGCTCTGTGTGCTCAGAAGGGGGCGTGTGTGATTTGTTTGAATTGCATGTCATGTGACCCAACGGGATGACATCAATATGCCTTTCCTCTCTTTAGTCAAAAAAAATCTGTTTATGTATAGAGCTGTGAGTAGCTACAATGTAGCTCAGAGGTAAAACTTTTGCCTCCAAGCACAAAGGTCCTCGGTTCAAATCCCTGCAGGAACCAAACCTGTGGATTTTATTTTTCTTTATCAATGCACAGACCTCATTGAGGTTTCTTTTAATTTATTTGCACTGTTTTACTAATTACTAAGGAGCACAGAGGACGGGAGTAGAATGACAGCACCTGGGGTTCAAACAGTCAGTAGCTGCCTAAGATTAGAGGTGATGTCTGAGCATGTGTGACCAGGAGTGAGGAGCTCTCAGCCCTGGTCATATCTCTTGGAGACGAGCTGTAAACAATGGATCACTAAAGGATCAGCTAAGACAAAAACGGTGCCGTATTTTTAATAATGATGAAGGGTGAAAATATTTATTATTTAATTTACAAACTTCCCACGTCAATTTTACTTTGTGGCAAAACCCCTTTAAGAGGTGAATATGGCTTTTTTTTTACATTTTCTCCCAACCTTTGCTTCACAGTTACACTTAAAAAAGAAGAGGTCATTTTCTTTAATAACCATTGTGTTATTTGCACCTACCTCTGTTGCCAGATCAGGCTTTACTCGCACAGTGCATCTCCGGATTGCGATCTGAAATGTAAAGCTGATAACACCTTTCACCTTCAGTAATGCTTCCTCACATAACGATTTCCTTTCCTGTAATTTAAAAAGTACTCCACTAAGGGTGATTGAAAAATAATTTGTTCATAGTGGTTAAACAATTCTATTTGAAGAAAGAAAAAAAAAAACATCTCAAAAGTAAGTACACCCCTCACATTTTTGTAAATATTGTATTACATCTTTTCATGGGACAATATTAAAGATATGACACTTTGATAGAATGTAAAGTAGTCAGTGTACAGATTGTATAACTGTTAATTTGGTGTGCCCTCAAAATAACCCAACACTCAGCCATCAATGTCTAAACCGCTGGCAACAAAAGTCAGTGCACCCCTAACTGAAAATTGACAAATTGTGCCCAAAGTGTCAATATTTTGTGTGGCCATCATTAAGGCAGAGCTGGAAAATAAAGAGGTTGTCTCACTAAATCATTTCATCTTACCTCAGTCCTGTTTTCTCATTTTTGGATACTACTGGCCAACAGTGACAAGCTGCTAAATACACTAGGTCTGTAGCTATGGAGACCAGTGCTGGCAGCCTATCACGAGAGATCGAACAGGTCTGTAGCTATAGTGACCTGAGGGGTTGATGCAGCCCATACAAGAGGGGATATCTAGAAATGGGTAGGACACTGTTAATGGACACATCATTAAGTGACTGGTTTTTGAAAGCTCTTTAAAATAAAAAACAATCCTTGGGGTGAGACAACCCCTTTAACTCTCTTGGGTATGGAGTTCACTAGAGCTTCACAGGTTGCCACTGAAACCCTCTTCTACTTGTCCATGACAACATCAAAGAACCTGGTGGATGTTATAGACTTTGTGCTCTTCCACCTTCCATTTGATGATGCCCCATAGATGCTCAATAGGGTTTTGGTCTGAAAACATGCTTGGCCATTACAGCACCTTCACCCTCATTTTCTTCATCCTTTTCTTCATACTGCCCTGTGGCCCAGTTTCCAAAGGGAGGGTATCATGTTCTGCTTCAGTATGTCATAGTACGTGTTGGCTTTCATGTTTCCCTCAGTGAACTGTATCTCCCCACAGCCAACAGAACTCGTGCAGCCCCAAATCATGACACTTCCACCACCATGCTTAACTATAGGCAAGACACACTTGTCTTTGTACGCCTCACTTGGTTGTCATCACACACGCTTGACACCATCTGAACCAAATAAGTTTATCTTGCTCTCCTTAGACAACCGGAAATGGTTCCAGTTAAGTTTGCTTATCTACAGCAGGCCTTTTTGTGCATCATCTTTAGAAGAGGCTTCCTTCTGGGACAACAGCCATGCAGACCCATTTGATACAGCGTGTGGTGTATGGTCTAAGCACTGACAAGCCGACCCCCAACCCTTTAACCTCTGCAGCAATATTGGCAGCACTCACGCGTCTATTTTAAAAAGACATTATCTGGATATGATGTTGAGCACATGCACTCAACTTCTTTGGTGGAACCGGTCTTGTTAAACCACTGTATGGTCTTGGTCCCTGCAGCTCACTTTCAGGGTGTTGGCAATCTTGGCAACAATTCTGTTTTTCAGATCCTCAGACAGTTATTTACCATGAGGTGCCAAGTTGAACTTCCAGTGACCAGTATGATAGTGTGAGAAGAACACCACATTTAACACACCTATTCCCCATTCACACCAGGGACCTTTTAACACTAACAAGTCACATGACACTGTAGAGGGAAAAATGGCAGGTTAGGAACAATTTGTCTATTTTCACTTCGGGGTGTACTCACTTTTGCTGCCAGCGGTTTAGACATTGATAGCTGTGTGTTGAGTTTAGAGGCTATATTACTATTTTGCCATAGGCAAACTTAAATTTCTATCAGTTTTTTTTTCTATCTATTAAACACTAAAACGTAACTTTTATTATATCTAACTCTTAACCTTATACCCCTATTTAAAAACCTGATCTCTATCCTAAATCATTTAACCCTTTTTGCTTCTGAGAAAAGGGAATAACTCCTTTCTATCATCAAGTCTGGTGGAACCCCCACCTATTAACAGGAGAGCCTTATATCTATAGCAAAGTACTAGCTTCAGTAAGGGACCCCAAAGCCAACTACTTGGGCAGTCGTCCCTAATCTAAATAGACACAGAACAAATAAGGCCCCCTTGTGACACCGTCTGCAGCAGGTGACACTTGTAGACAGGGGGTGAGAGATCACAATTTAAAACGTCATGCCTGACCTCGCCGACATGTTTCGCCAGCTAACCTGGCTTTATCAGGGCTTAGAGGTCCGATCACATTGTGGTCTGAGCTCAACTTCCTTTTATTTTCAGTTAGGTAAAACCCCATACAGGTGCTCACCAATTTAGCTATCAGAGAATCCACATAAAACCCACTCCCCCTTCCGCGCGTGCACACTCATAACTTTGTCCTGCTGAAGTGCCCCCATGTCTTCGAGCCAACAACCTTCATCAATTTGCCATCTCCATAACAGGCTTGCGCCCCATCTTACCGTACTGCCCGTGCCCAAAGCATCGCACCAACAAACCCTCAGCCCTGACTGTGATGGGCTTCCATCTCACTTCTCTCATATTATTTCAAAATGCGTGCCTCACCTAGAAGAAAATAAGCAGTCTGCTTAGTTCTTAGGTGAGGCACGCAGTTTGCAATAATATGAGAGGAAGTGAGATGGAAGCCCATCACAGTCAGGGCTGAGGTGTTTGTTGGTGCAGTGCCATTGGCACGGGCAGTACGGTAAGATGGGGGCAAGCCTGTTATGGAGATGGCAAATTTGACTGAAGGTTGTTGGCTCAAGAGGCATGGTGGCAGCTTCAGCAGGACATGTTATGAGTGTGCCGCGCGGAAGGGGGAGTGCCTTTTATGTGGATTCTCTGAAGCTAATTGGTGAGCACCTGTATGGGGTGTTTACCTAAAATGATATAAAAGGAAGTGAGCTCAGAACCACATGTGATCGGACCTCTAAGCCTTTAAAAAAGCCAGGTTAGCTGGCGAAACATGTCGGCGAGGTCAGGCATGACGTTTTAACTTGTGATCTCTCACCTCTGTCTACAAGTGTCACCTGCTGCAGCCGGTGTCACAAGGGGGCCTTATTTGTTCTGTGTCTATGAGATTAGGGACGACTGCCCAAGTAGTTGGCTTGGGATCCCTTACTGAAGCTAGTACTTTGCTATAGATATAAGGCTCTCCTGTTAATAGGTGGGGTTCCACCAGACTTGATGATAGAAAGGGAGTTATTCCCTCTCTCAGAAGCAAAAAGGGTTAAATGATGAGGATAGAGATCAGGTTTTTAAATAGTGTGTATAGAGGTTAAGAGTTAGATATAATAAAAGTTACGTTTTAGTGTTTAATAGATAGAGAACTGATTTGAGTTTAAGGTTTTGCCTATGGCAAAATAGTAAATATAGTGATCAAAAGTCACTCTTAGTTCTCTTGCGAGATTCCCAATTCTTTGGAGATTATGTGTTGAGTTTAGAGGCACACCAAATTTAAACTGTTACACAAGCTATACACTGACTACATTGTATCAAGATATAATACAATATTTACAAAAATGTGAGGGGTGTACTCACTCTTGTGAGATACTGATATACATTCATATACAAAGATTAGGTGATTTGACATAGGTTTAGATTTTGCCAACTGTCATCAAGCTACAGTAAATTCTGTGTTACATTAAGTACAGGATCCTTACCAGATTATCAAGTCCATGGACATGCAGCGTTATTGTTTTTGCTCTTTTGTTTGCACTTGAAATGAAGAATTGTAGGTTGTTTTGCCTGTTATTTGTTCTGGTGTGTGCATGTGACTTGGCACACTTAGTGAGATATAGATCTTCTGAGCAAGTAGCTTAATAGGATTACTCAGGTCACTGAAGAAAAAGTAACATATCAAAGTAAGCTTTGATCCTTATTATCAGAGATTAAAAAGAATACAAACTGACAAAAATTAAAGGGGTTGTCCACTAATAAAACAAATAATTCCATGAAATTGAGGCCAGAGTGACCAAAAAAAGGCAAAACAAAAAACATACCCAACTGTCCCTTGCCACTGCAGAGCTTTTCGTCACACCCGCTCCTCTTCGTTTCTGGGTTCTTGTCCCGACAGGTGAGACGCTTGTACCTCAATCACTTACAATGGAACTCGAACCTCTCCAGCATGTCAGAACAAGAACGCAGAAGGGAAGAGGGGCGGATGGACAGGATGCTTTAGAGTAGCAGGAGACAGCTAGGTATGTATTGGAGTTTTTTTTGTATTTTATTTTTACCCACCCTGACCCCAATTTAATGGAATTCTTTTTTGTGGACCATCCCTTTAAAAAGCTTGTTATTGTAATTTGATTAAATTGGTTGTATTCTTACCAATGAAATATTATACCATTGAAATACTGAAAATACTTAAAGGGGATGTATCGCTTCCTTTGTTCGGCTGATTCACACTGCTCTCAGCTTCTCATCTCTGGAGATGCAGGGGCGTTTCTTCCCCTCCCAGCTGGGTGACATCATCCCCCCCTTCACTGTGCATGCTGGCTCCCGAGACTCTCTCCCTCCCCTCTCTGCCTGAAACCACGTCACTGTGTCTTTCCCTATGCAGTCTTATTTTGTAAGAGCTGTATACATACCACAGGCTGCATTCAATCTAGACTGAGCAAGTGAACTCTTCTCTCACAGCTGGAGATGTGTTACAGCTTTCTACTAACAGCACAGATCACCCTTCTATGCAGGAGAGTTAGGCACCGGGACAAAACTGTTATGTTTTCTCATTGTAGAATCTGTTGCAGTCTGTTTCTTCTGCCTGTATAAAGTGAAAATGTGACGATCCCTTACTCTGAGTGACAGACACAGCTCCGTGAATCGACCGGGGCTGTACAGAATGTAAATGAGCTCTCAACTAGTGAAATGCAAGGAGGAGGGACCCGGAGGGATTCGACCAGGACTGGATATCAGTGTAAACAAAAACACAAGATAAGGAATACTGTGAATACAAGACAGCTTTGCTGATGACATCCAATTGCAAAGTTGCTTGTTTTCACTGTCCCCTTATTCTGAAGACCATTTAATGAAATGATAAAACCCCTTTAAATGTATGTAGCAGTGGATTAAATATAATCAATAACTATTTACAGTAGAAAATCAGTTAAAGGGAACCTGTTGCATTGACCATGGTATCAGATCTGCTGGTAGCATGTTACAGAACAGGAAGAGCTGAGCAGATTGATATATACAGTATCTCACAAAAGTGAGTACACCCCTCCCATTTTTGTAAATATTGTATTATATCTTTTCATGGGACAACACTAATGACATGACATTTTGATACAATATATAGTAGTCAGTGTACAGCATGTGTAAACTGTTCACACAGTGTATTGGTTTAACAAGCACAGGGGGTGGTGGGGTGGGGACCCATTCACTTGCATTATCACTAAGAAATGACATGTCACTTATCTCCCCCGGCGTACAATAGTTTCGTATTGTACGCCGGGGGAGACGAGACGTAATCCATGGTTCTCTATGAGAGATATGAATTACCGTAATTGGTGGCCGTATTAAAGTACAAATACACAGCAAAATGCGCGCTGCAATTATGCTGTGTGAACATATCCTAAGGCTATGTTCACACGGCTTATTCAAGGCGTAATTGCGGGACGGATTTCGCCCGCAATTACGCCGTGTGCTCCAGAGCGGGGGCGGGGCTGGGGGGGGGGGCAGCAGCTCGCCAGCCCCATAGACATTCATTATTCTTGGCGCCTATACTGCCGTGAATAATTGACATGTCACTTTCTCCCCGCTCGCCATATTTCGCGAGCGGGGAGAGGAGACAGAATCCATAGTTCTCTATGAGAACTGTGAATTACCATAATGACTGGGACGGATTTCACCCGTAATTCGCGCAGTACAGCGCGAATTACGGGCTGAAATCCGTCCCAAAATAAGCCATGTGAACATAGCCTTAGAGTGTAAATTTGGTGTACCCTCAAAATAACACACAGCCATTTTCATCCACGGCGTCATACCACTCATTAGTGTTACAAGGTCTCAGGCGTGAATGGAAAGCAGGTTTGTTAAATTTGGTGTTATCGCTCTCATACTGGTCAAAGGAAGTTCAACATGGAACCTCATGGCGGAAAAATGTATGAGGAGCTGAAAGAATGAATTGTTGCTCTACATAAAGATGGCCTAGGCTATACGCAGATTGGCAACACCCCGAAACAGCTGCAGCACAGTGGCCAAGATCATACAGCAGTTTAACAAGACAGATTCCAATCAGCATAGCCCTCGCCAAGGTCGACCAAAGAGGTTGAATGCATGTGCTCAGTGTCATATCCAGAGATTGTCTTTTCAAAATAGACATATGAGGCTGCCAGCATTGCTGCAGAGGTTAAAGGGGTGGTAGGTGAGTCTGTCAGTGCTCAAACCATAAGCGGCACACTACATCAACTTGGTCTGCATAGCTGTCATCCCAGAAGGCAGCCTCTTCTAAAGATGACGCACAAGAAAGCCTGCAAACAGTCTGCTGAAGACAGACAGACTAAGGGCATGGATTACTGGAACCATGTCCTGTGGTTTGATGAGACCAAGATAAACTTATTTGGTTTAGATGGTGTCAAGCACGTGTGGAGGCAATCAGGTGAGGAGTACAAAGACAAGTGTGTCTTGCGTACATGAAAGCATTGTGTTGGGAGTTTCATTGTTTGGCGCCGCAGGAGTGGTGCCAGCTCGGAGCTTCAGTTCATTGAAGGATCCGTGAATGCCAACATAAATTTTGACATACCGAAGCAGAGCATGATCTCTCTTGGGAAACTGGGCCTCAGGGCAGTATTTTAACATGCTTACGCCCCCAAACACGCCACCAAGACGAGCATGCCTTGCTAAAGAAAATGAGTGTAAAGATTCTGGAGTGGCCAAGCATGTCTCCAGACCTAAACCCTATTGAGCATTTGTGGCTCATCCTCAAACAGAAGGTGGAGGAGCGCAAGCACTCTAACATCCCCCAGCTTCGTGATGTCATCATAGAGGAGTGAAAGAGGATATCGGTGACAACCTGTGAAGCTCTAGTGAACTCCATGCCCAAGAGAGTAAAAGCAGTGTTGGAAAATAATGGTGACCACACAAAATATTGACACTTTTGGCACAATTTGTTCATTTTCACTTATGGTACTGACTTTTGTTGCCAGCGGTTTAGACATTGATGGCTGTGTGTAGAGTTAAGGGCCGTTCACACGGCTTATTTTGGGCACGGATTCCAGCCGTATTGCGCACCGTACTGCGCTGCAATACGGCTGGAATCCGTGCCAGCCATTACGGTAATCCACAGTTCTCATAGAGAACTGTGGATTCCGTCTCTCCTCCCCGCTCGGCGAATACGCCAGGCGGGGAGAAAGTGACATGCACATTATCTCGGTGGGATACGCGCCATGGATAATGCATGTCTATGGGGCCGGGGAGCTGCACCCCTGCCCCTTATTCAAGCCATAATTGCGGGCGAAATCCGTCCCGCAATTACGGATTGAATAAGCCGTGTGAGCCGGCCCTTATTCTGAGGCTGAAGTTGCGCACTGACTAATTTAAATTGTATGAAAATGTCACATCTTAAGTGTTGTCCCATGAAAAGATATAATACAAATTCCCAAAAATGTAAGGGGTCTACTTACTTTTGTGAGATACTGTCAGTTTGTAGGGAAAGATTTAGTAGAAGTTGAAATGTATTCATTTAAATTTGTTTATTCTAGATTAAAGGGGTTTTCTCATCACACGCTTTCACAGACTTGAGCTGTTTCTGTCTTTTACAGCTTCAAATCCACGGGCGTGTCTCTCTCCCAGTGGGCGTGTCTCCCCTCACTGAAGACTGGTGACATCATTCTGTGTAACAGTGGAAGGGAGAGGATGTCACAGCTCTGCACACCTCCTGCAATGGTCAGTTATCATGCCTGGAGAGGTCACCTCCCTCCCAGACTACACAAGCTCCTTGTAAACAGAACACCTTGTGTTGGTGGAAACAGTTTTACATACAGCCGGAAATGATGAAACAAATGTGAGAAATGCACTCTGCTCCCCCCTCTGTTATCAGGCAGGAGGCAGAGGGGGAGCAGACTGTATAAGGCTGTGTTAAATTGAGGGGGGGGGGGGGGAGTGAATCTAGCAGCTAGAGACTCAGTAATTGTCCAAATCCCCCACATAGAGCCATCACTGGGAGTGCAGCATAAAGAGAAGCTCAGATAGCCTTTATTACACAGACAGCAGCCATCACAGAAAGCTGAGGCAGCTAGTTTCACTTTTATTTTCCACAGCTCAGAGGGGAGTAAGCACAGTGCAGGCAGCCAATCACAGTACAGGGGGCGTGTCCTATTCAGGGGGAATGCCCAAACAAGCTGAACTAAATATCAGTCAGCCAATCACAGCAAAGGGGGTGCAGCCCGACCCCAAGCTGCAGAAATAGCGCTAGACACACAGATTAGCTTATATCTGCTATACTAAATGATTTAGGTTATGCAAACCAATTGCAAAAGTGCTTATTTTTACTATTCCCATCATTACAGATATGATCTTTGTAGCGAGAAAACCCCTTTAAGGAGTTCAGTAGGTTGTGTTATTAATGATTGACAACCTTCCTTGTATAAGTGTTCATTCTAAGATAGCGGTCAATCACTGATAAGACCGTTCCCAAAAAAATTCTACTAATTCTTTCCCTACAAAACCATAAATTAGTCCGATGAGCTTCTCTTGCTCTGATACATACTGCCAGAAAATGGTAACAGGTTGCCTTTACCTGAAGATTAACTAAATTCAAACACCCAGGAATGCAACAAAAATAAGAAAATAATGATACAGTTAAAAGACGTAACAAATTAATCTAAAGATCAAGCATCACATGGTAATAGCAGATCATAGTGGACCTGCCACAAAGGACAATGCTATCCAAATCCAATAACCCCTTTAATCTCTGTTGTACCTGCATTGTGGCTTTTATTTATAATGGAATTCACACTGCTATGGCTGATCCAGTGCCCAACACACACCATATTTACTATTTTGCCATAGGCAAACTTAAACTCTATCAGTTCTCAATCTATAAAACACTAAAACTTAACTTTTATTGTGTATAACACTTAACCTCGATACACACTATTTAAAAACTTGATTTCTAACCTCTCAATTTGTCCCTTTCTAATTGTGAAGGAATAACTCCTTTTCTATTATCAAGCCTGGTGGAACACCACCTATTATATCAGCATGGAAACACTATATATACAGTGATTTGCTAACTCTAAAAAATCTTACTTGGGCAGTCATCCCTAATCTGATGGGCATGAAACCTATAAGGTTTCCTTGTGATACCCTCTGCAGCGGGTAACACAGTACAAAGAGGTAGGAAGTCACAAATTAAAACACACACCACTGGCATAGAATAGGGACTTTTAGGTTCTGCTGAGGTCCATTGTTTAGAAGGGGAAAATAATGTGGAGTGCAAAAATGACAATGTGCAAAGAAGTCTCCATCCAAAGGGGTTATCTCACAAACCTTTCTACAAATAAAACTAAAGCCATCCACTCACTATTGCTGTGTAATTATAATAAACACACATTCAATTTTTACCCCACTGCTTTCTCCCCTGGTAGCAGTAATGCACATTGGCCTCTAAGATATTCTGAAGAACATAAGAGATGTGTAGTTTGCTTAGTTTGTAGTTTGCTAAACTTGTCAGAGCATATCTCTTTGGAGCCTAGCTGTAACCTGCCCAAATAAGAGGATACGGCTTCATTCCTAGGCCAATTCGGGATGCAGAATCCACACCCAGAATCAGTGTCCATATCTGAAGTGTGAAGCTTGAGGAAGGGGCGTGTTCCTGAAACGCCGCAGAGCTGCACACACCTGGGCAGGATCAGTATGCCACAGGATTGGAAATTGATCACTCTGTGAATACTATGTGAGAGGCTGATGGACTTACCTCTGGATACTCCTGCATTGGAGAACTCAAAACCGCAAGTGCAATATTGACTTTTATATATCATGGACATATGCTTTTTACTGCTTCAGATGAGCGTAATAAAATAATGAAAGTTTGAGACTATTACTTACTTTGGAGTGTCTACTACTGAATGTTATATCTGAAATGTGAACATACACTTATAGCTCTGTGTTGTGTTGTTCCTGTTATTCCCTCTAGAAATGTTTTGCTGAATGAGTCAGATGGGTGTTACCTTTCCAGTTTTCAGAGGAGTACATCCTTGCACACTGACTGGACAATTATACACTGTGTAGGGACACCCCACTCCCCCCAATTAGTAACACTCAGCTGAGAGATTTGTAATAAAACTCTGATGTGTGGTTTCCCTTTTAATTCTCCTAGAAATTCAAGAAATGATTCCCTAGAATTGTTGTTCCATGGGGAACACTAGTATTAATAAAAAATACACATCAGGATTGTCAACAGATCCTCTTGCAAAGGGTGTTACCATCTCACACTTTGATGGAATATGCTATTGATATGCCATCAGAGTGTGATTTGTGGAGGTCCGAGAGGTGAGACCCACACCTATCTCTGGAATGGGCTCCCGAAATCTCTGTTCAGAATAGTCAGTCACGCTAGCACACAACTCTCCATTCTGTTATATGGAAGTTAAAAATATAGCCGGGTTGTATTAGGCTGTACTTGTGACTTCCATAGAACAGAATGAAAAGTAGTGCGCAAGCGCAACCTACTCTGCTGTTCTCAGCTAAGGCTTTTGGGGATCTATTCCTGAGACAGGTGCAGGTACCACTTCCTAGCGCTATGCCATCAAAGGGTGAGATGGGAACACCCTTTCAGAGTTGTCCCATAAAAGACATTTATCACCTTTTCACAGAATAGGGTAAACAGAGATCACACCCAAAACATAGCTGATTATGGTTTACAATAGTTGCTATATAAATTGAGCCTTAGCAATAAGATAATCCAGTTTACCTGTTCTTAATATTCTCCAGACTCACCATCATACCAAGCTCACTTCTCATGATGTCACAGTGATTAGGATTTGCACATAAGTAGTGTATTGTCTGTAATAATAATAAAAAAAAAATCACATATAACATAATTCATTCTCTCTCCCCCCCCCCTCTCTCGTTTCCATACACTATATAAAAAGACACATATGCATGGTTTTCAGTCAATTAGGATTACCGCAATTATTTATATTTGCCAAATGCCAGAATAAAGTAATAAAGGGGTTTGTATTACGTTCTGCAAAGTCAAAAGTTTACATGCATTTCATTAGTATTTGGCAGCATTGCCCTTAAACTCTATGACTTGGGTCAGGCAGGTATAGGCAGTTATAGATATATGTTCCCCCACAGGCAGGTATAGGCTATTATAGGCAAGTATATGTCCCTTCATAGGCAGGTATAGGCAAGTATAGGCTATTATAGGCAGGTATATGTCCCCTCATAGGCAGGTATAAGCTATTATAGGCAGGTATAAGCCATTATAGGCAGTATATAGTGCCGTCACAACAGGTAGAGGCTATTATAGGCAGGTATAGGCTATTATAGGCAGGTATATGTTCCCCCACAGGCAGGTAGAGGCTATTATAGGCAGGTATATGTTCCCTTCATAGGCAGGTATAGGCAAGTATAGGCTATTATAGGCAGGTATATGTCCCCTCATAGGCAGGTATAAGCTATTATAGGCAGGTATAAGCCATAATAGGCAGGTATATGAGCCGTAACAGACAGGTAGAGGATATTATAGGCAGGTATATGATATTATAGGCAGGTATATGTTCCCCCACAGGCAGGTCGAGGCTACTATCGGCAAGTCGATGTCCCTTCATAGGCAGGTATAGGCAAGTATAGGCTATTATAGGCAGGTATATGTCCCCTCATAGGCAGGTATAAGCTATTATAGGCAGGTATAAGCCATTATAGGCAGGTATAAGCCATTATAGGCAGGTATAAGCCATTATAGGCAGGTATATGTGCCGTCACAGACAGGTAGAGGCTATTATAGGCAGGTATAGGCTATTATAGGCAGGTATAGGCTATTATAGGCAGGTATATGTCCCCTCATAGGCAGATATAGGCATGTATAGGTAGATATATGTTTCCCCCATAAGCAGGATTTACCTTTCCCTGCTGCTCCATCTTCTGGCACAGACGGCTTGATGTCATCAGGCTGCACAGGCAGCGTGATGACATCGCACGCTGCCTGTGCTGGGGACTCTGGAGTCCTACTGCAGAACAGGGAGTGTCGCTCTCTGCTCCGCAATAGACTCTTCCACTGTATGTGCTCCCAGGAGCTGCATTCAGCCGAAGCGATCTTCGCCGGCGCCTGGGCCATGGCAGCTCCCGCACACCAACGGGTGACCGGCCACAGCAGCGCCTGGATGCTGTCAGCTAACTCGGTCTTCAGCTGTATGCGACTCCCGGAGGCAGGTGAAGTGTTCCTGTCAGCACCCGGGCCATCGCAGTGCCTGAGCGCTGACAGTGACTCGGTTATAAGCCGAGGACGGCTTTTTCAGCTCATTTGTTGGGCTGAAAAACTCGGCTTATACTCGAGTATATATATATATATATATATATATATATATATAGTAATTGTGGACAATGCCATTCTGTATAATAGTAAGGTGGTATCGACAGTGAAGTGTATAGTGTACATGTAGTTCTTTTCTACATCAGTTAACCAATGCATAGCAAGATACAGTACAGTGTTTTCTTTAATAGGTCTCTTGTTATGGAGCTCCAATGCTCTGTTATCAAACAAATCTAACCTGTGTGGCAGCTATTAAGGGGGTATATACAAGCCTCATATCCTACTAGCCTCAATAGCTGCTTAAAGGGAACCTGTCACATAGGTTATGCCCCCCTGGCTGAGGGCAATACAAGCTAGTGTCAGACCTGCTGTTTCCAGCACTGTGTCCCTTATTCTGGAAGATGCTGTCGTTTTAGAGTATTTAATGCTCAAATCTTATTCATGAGCAGGTGTTATCCCTGCCCACCAAAGGCTAGCCCTGCCCACTGACAGATATTCATATGTTTCTACCTATTCAAAGTAATAGGTTAATCAGTTGAGGTGGGCGGGGCTAGCCTCAGGTGGGCGGGGTTTGAAAAAACGACTCTTCATGACTCTTTTCTGTCTGAAAACTGCAGATTTGAGCATTACATACACGAAAATTACAGCATAAGGAACACAGCGCTGGAAACAGCAGGTCTGACACTGGCTTGTGCTGCCCTCAGCCAGGGGGGCATAACCCATGTGACAGGTTCTCTTTAATACAGAAATATCCTCATTTTTGTTAGTGCCTGTGTGTTTATTAAGAGACCCTTTGCCTTCAGACTGTCTCACCTGAAGAGCAGCTTCAACCACAGCGGCATCCTGATGACTAAGGAAAAGGATGAGACCAGCAAGGCAACTCCTGTCCCTCACAATACTTGCTCTATTCTGTGGATCAGAAGCCAGGCTCCTCAGATGGGCGACAACAGACACGGTGTCCATTTTCAACTAAAGCTTCAGATCTATGACGATAGAAACAGAAAGATTACAAGATATTTAAATGAGCATTTATGATGATATCTCGACACGTTATCCAGCACCACAAATCCACTCCGAATTATTGCCATGTGTAACCCTTAGTTTCTGTTGCACATTTCATCTTATGCCTTGAAAAGGGAAAAGTCACAATAATAAGTATGCGGCATGTTTCATTCAAAACCACAGCATATAAGCCCATGCAAGTTTCCTCCACTGTACCTGGGTGGGGTTCATAACCCACATCCTCATGTATTGCATTGCACATAACAATGGATTTGTGTTACGAAATCCGCAGCAATTCTGCCAATTGTGAACAAGGCCTAAAGTAGAAATCTGCATGTTCTAATATTAAAAAAGTATCTAAGCGTTATTTCACCTATAACATCACCACATCTAGGATAGGAGATACATGTATGACTGGTCGAGGGCCTACTGATCATCAGAAAGGGTAGTAGAGTGCTCATATATCTTCCTTATGGTGGGTACACACCATGATTCTGACTCTGTCCTCAATATTACAGAGACCCATCAGCATTAACCAGGGCTGTGGAGTCGGAGTCGTGGAGTTGGAGCCTATTTTGCAGGAGTCAGAGTCGTCATAAAAGGGACCGACTCCGACTCCCAAAATATATAATAAGTTGCTCCAGTTAATTCGATGCAAAGAGCAAGAGGAATTGGGCCCGGCCAGTGCTACTGCTCCCATATCTTCAGCCTCATCACATGAGGAGTGTAAGTGATGACATGGAGCAGGCAAAGCGTTTCCCAGGGGAAAACATTCTGCTCCCATGGCAAACAAATTTCAGCAAAATTTTTCACCTGCTTTCAAAGAAGTAGAAGAGTTCAACCATTCATCAAAACGGACTGTGGCTGAGGCATTCCTTTATACCCTGACATTGTTAGAGATGTTGCCCTGTGGTCACCGCTTTGCCCCAACCCAAGTTAGTGTAGAGAGGCCGTTCTCTAGCCTGGAAATCATGAGATCAGATGTGAGGTCATGTAATGCAGGATCTGATGGAGGCAATACTATTTCTCAGAACAAATTCAGAGACTCCACAAATGTTCCTGCAGTGTTTTGCATATTTATATTTTTTTTGTGTCCTAAAGTCATGTCCAATAAATATATTTTACACTGACAAGCAAAAGGGTAACAATATTTTGAACTTGTGACTTTCAGGCTCCATATCTCTTCATCCACTACAGCTTTGTACATGAGGCTACATGAGGTAATTTTATACACAATCATCTTACCTATTTTATACATAAATGTGACTTGCAAGTATTTAGCATCTGCTTAGTTCTGCAGATTCTTTCCTGTAACTGCATTGTTACTGTTTTGCTCCTAAAAATCAAAATGTAAATTTTTATTATTTTGTTAGTATTTGGGAAATCCACCTTTGGTTTTCAACACTGCCTGAATCCTTCTGGGCTCTGGATCAGATTCAAGCATATCTTGACCAAAATCTGATCCCAGGTCTCTTCTACACATTCCCAATGTTGGTGCAGACTGGACTTGAACAAGTGTTCAAAAGATCAAAACATTGTTACCCTTTTGCTCAGGGCTGTGGAGTCGGCAAGCTGAAGCCCCGACTCCGACTCCTCAATTTCCCAAACCTCCGACTCTGACTCCCTCATACATGGCGCATGTTTAAGTGATAACGTTACTGTAGTAAAGTGGTAACATCAGGCTGTTTATCACCGTTATGAATAGAATAATCAAGCTATTTAGGTAGAACAGACCAGCAAAAGGGTAACAATGTTTTGATCTTTTGAACACTTGTGGGTAGAGTTGAAGAAAAATCTTATTTGTATCCAAGTCCAGTCTGCACCAAGATTGGGAATGTGTAGAAGAGACCTGGGATCAGATTGAATCTGATTCAGGGCCCAGAAGGATTCAGGCAGTATTGAAAACCAAAGGTGGATTTCCCAAATACTAACAAAATAATAAAATTAACACTTTGATTTTTAGGAGCAAACTGTAACTAAGCAGATGCTAAATACTTGCAAGTCAAATTTTTGTATAAGATATGTAAGATGACTGTATATACAATGACAGTAGCCTCATGTACAAAGCTGTAGTGGATGGTGAGATATGGAGCCTGAAAGTCACAAGTTCAAACCATTGTTACCATTTTGCTTGTCAGTGTAAAATATATTTATTGGATATGACTTTAGGACACAAAAAAATTGTAAATATGCAAAACACTACAGGAACATTTGTGAAGTCTCTGAATTTGTTCTGAGATAGTATTGCCTCCATCAAATCCTGCATACATGACCTCACATCTGATCTCATTATTTCCAGGCTAGAGAACGGCCTCTCTACACTAACTTGGGTTGGGGACAAAGCGGTGACCACAGGGGCAACATCTCTAACAATGTCGGGGTATAAAGGAAGTGCCTCAGCCACAGTCAGTTTAGATGAATGGTTGAACTCTTCTACTTCTTTGAAAACAGGTGAAAAATGTTGCTGAAATCTGTTTGCCCTGGGAGCAGAATCTTTCCCCCTGGGGCAGCGCTTTGCCTGCTCCATGTCATCAATTACACTCCTCATGTGATGAGGCTGAAGATATGGGAGCAGTAGCACTGGCCGGACCCAATTCCTCTTGCTCTTTGCATCGAACTAACTGGACCAACTTATTATATATTTTGGGAGTCGGAGTCGGTCCATTTTATGACGACTCTGACTCCTGCAAAATAGCCACCGACTCCGACTCCACAACCCTGTTTTTGCTTGTCAGTGTCTGTTCTACCTAAATAGCTTGATTATTGTATCATGAGGTGATAAACAGCCTGATGTTACCATTTTACTACAGTAAAGTTATCACTTAAACATGCGCCATGTAAGGGAGTCAGGAGTCGGAGGTTTGGGAAATTGAGTAGTCGGGTCTTTGGCTTGCCGACTCCACAGCCCTGGCATTAACTTCAATTTTCAATACATTTATTGTACCAACAGTCCATATACAAAATCTTTAACACACTTGCGGGTAGGAGCGGTACTATCAGACTGTACCACAAGTATTACAAATCTATTAAAAATTGAAGCTACTGGGTCTCCATAATACTGAGAACAGTTTGATGTCGGAATTTATTGAGCGTTTCCAATGGTGCTGCTGAACAATTGTGCGCTATATTATTTCTGTAATATACATGCCAGGCCATATACGTTATACCGATACCTGTGACAGATGTCAGTGGCATCCGTCACCAATAAAGTCACATGTCTTTGGGTCAGTTACGACTGACTCCATAGAAAGCTGGGTATTGTGGATCCTCTGGGCCACCGCGAGTGAAGATAGTATAGGCAGACCACGACAGGGAGCGGAGTCTAAGGGACCCCCGGTCTTCACCAGAGCCCGCCGTAAGGTCAGATGGGCTTCGCTCAAGGGAAACCCCAGGTCGCTACCCCTGACATGGCTACTTGCGATGACAGAACGTAGGACTCCAGGTGCTGGCAGAGGTTGCAGGTCACAGCAGGTATAGATGTAGACGGGTAGCAAAGTCTCAGACAGGTAACTGTCAGGCACACTGGACAGGTAATTGGTACACTGTCCCTTTAAATCCAGACCAGGAAGCACAGGAAAGGCAATATGAAGGCCGCGTGCAGACACAGACAGTAACACAGACTGGCAAGTACACAGAAACAAGGGACATAGCAGATGCAGGGGACTAGAGAACGCAGCAGAGACACCTGCATGCAGCGCCAGGGTCATAGCAGAGACATGTGCATGGCCGTGGTCTAAAACAGGAGCCTCGGCGTGAACTGTACATGCTAAATGGTGGGTACCTGCCTTTGGTCCCAGTGTGAATAGAATGGCAGCGTATGCTTGTGACCACCTCTATTTAGATAAGGGGTTCTCTCTACCAGCGATTGCAATCCAATATCAGTAGCACACCACTAGCCCTAACAAATACATAAAAAAGTGAACTAAGAACCTCAAAAAAATTTTCATCTAAACTGCATAAGCCCACCTCTCAATCAGCAAGGGGACCTCTACACAGGTGGGAACCTACACCAACGTTACCTCTCTTAGGGCCTGTTCAGACCTCCACATTTCAGGGACAGAAGGCTCCAGCTACAAGGTACTCTGCATTGATTTAAAAACCTGTGCAGGTGGGTGGAGTGCAAGAAAACCAAAGTTAGAAGTGGGAGTCAAAGTCCCCAACAAAACTTAAGGTGCATTCTCATTTTATTAAAGGGGTTGTCTCACTACAAGGATTGCTTTTTATGTTAAAGATCTTTCAAAAACAAGTCACTTTGCAATATGTGTCCATTATCAGTGTCCTGCCTATTCTGAGATATCCCCCCTTGTATGGGCTGCATCATCTGCTCAGGTCGCTATAGCTACAGACCTGTTTGATCTATCTCGATAGGCTGCCAGCACTGGTTACTATAGCTACAGACCTGGGGCAATATGTATGAACGTGGCTGTGCCAGAAGTCTGGCGTCTTGTTAGCCAAAAAACTAGCGCAGCTCTGTTCACTCTCCAGGCGCACTCCAGTATTAGATGTATTACAGAGCCCCCTCTGCACTTTGTAATGCACCGGAGATGGGGGGGATGTTGGTGGGGCGTGTCGCACTACAACCGTAATAAGCTACATATATAGCTTCAGTACGTCAAATCCAGGCGCATTACTACTGGAACAGGTACACCACATTACAAGTGGTTTACCTGAGCCTGAATTGTCACTTAGTAGCTAGAAAGCGCTAAATCTATGACCCGCAGTAGAACAGGTTCATACATCCAGGCACATTCTACGCTACAAAGGGGTGAAAAAAATGGCATATGGGCACCAAAAATCATACATGTCGCCCCTGGTGTCCTCAGCAGCTTGTCATTGCAAGTCAGTAGAAGCCAGTAAACATGCCCCTAAATTAAAAAAATAAGACAGGACAGAGGTAAGATGAATCCACGTAGTGAGACAATCCCTTTAAGTAGCTTTAAACACATAGGAAAAAGATAAAGGAAGACCATTAACAAATATATTGCTGTTCTTAATTTGCTTCTCTTCAGAGTTAAGCTGTCAATAACTTAAATAAACAAGCTCCTGCATTAGGGTGCTCTCAAACGGTGCAGTTCTTCTTTTGCGGTACTGCACAGTAATTAGACTGCCTTTATTACTAGCAAGCTTCTTTCAGTTATCTAAACTATTTGGGAAGGTGTTACAAGTGAGTAACAATAGTCTGCAAGACTTTAAACACAGTCATTGATCACGCACTTGTAACACCTTTCCAAACAATTAAGAAAGCTGACAGACGCTTGCTGGTAATAAAGGCAGTTTAATTATAGTGTAGCTCCGCAAGTGAGAAAACTCACCAAAACTGCACTGTGTGTAAGCACTCTCAGGCTATGTTCACACGGCTTATTCTGGGACGTATTTCCGTCCGTAATTCGCGCTGTACTGCGCGAATTACGGGCTGATATCCGTCCCAATCATTACGGTAATCCACAGTCCTCATAGAGAACTATGGATTACGTCTCCTCTCCCCGCTCGCACAATACGGCAAGCGGGGAGATAATTGACATGTCCATTATTCACGGCGTATACGTGCTGAGAATAATGAATGTCTATGGGGCCGGCGGGCTGACGGCTCCCCCTGCCCCATCCCCATACACACGGTGTAATTGCGGGCCGAAATACGTCCCGCAATTAAGCTGTGTGAACATAGCCTAACACACAAGACTCAACAGGGAATGACTCACCATAGTCCACAGCAGCTTGGAGCAATCAGAAAAAAGAGCAGAGAGGGAGGGTTGGTAACCAAGAGAAACTTGTCTCCACTAGCAGTAGATAAAATCTTCTTTTATCTCCCGAATAAAGCTAAATCAACACAACAATGTATTTGGTAATGGTTTTCATTTACCCTTCCCTACATGTTAAAAGCTAATCCTTGTGGTGAGAAATCCCCTTTTACTACCTAGTCTTTATGGTCAATGTGACCACAGCATCCAGGAAGTTACACAGGAGTGATGACACCATGTAGTGACCGTGGCAGCTGGGGGCCTAATGAAGGCTCCTAGACTAGAGTGTAATAGGAGAGTGATTATTACAGGCTGTGCTGCAATATATTAGTATTACAGAACAGACAACAAGCACGCGAGTCCCCTAGGGCTGTGTCTACACAGTAATGTTAAAATGCGGTTTTTGGTGCAGATTTGTGCTAATAACCTCTACAGTTTTTTGGATTTGTCATCAGCCCCATACATTGAATGCACAGGAATCTGAGGGCAATCCTGCAGAATATGCAGCATATTTTAAAATCCACCAGATTACAAATCCGCGTTAGTCAGATTCCAGCCCCGGATTCTTCAATGTGGTCTACACAGCGCTGTCGCATTTTCAGCATTTAGAATCCGCCTATAATCAGTGGAGAATATCCTGCTGGGTAGACATGGCCTAATGGCTCCTAGGGGGGATTAAAAAGAAATAAAATGTAGTAGGTGTAAATTAGAGGGATGTTCTAGAACAAATACATGCTCGGAATGCAGGGGTCACATGCAATATAAGCGACAGATTGTGATTGGCTGCGGGGGTCACATGCAATATAAGCGACAGATTGTGATTGGCTGCAGGGGTCACATGCAATATAAGCGACAGATTGTGATTGGCTGCAGGGGTCACATGCAATATAAGCGACAGATTGTGATTGGCTGCAGGGGTCACATGCAATATAAGCAACAGACTGATTGGCTGCAGGGGTCACATGCAATATAAGCGACAGCTTGTGATCGGCTGCAGGGGTCACATGCAATATAAGCGGCAGCTTGTGATCGGCTGCAGAGGTCTCATGCAATATAAGCGACAGATTGTGATTGGCTGCGGGGGTCACATGCAATATAAGCGGCAGCTTGTGATCGGCTGCAGAGGTCTCATGCAATATAAGCGACAGATTGTGATTGGCTGCAGGGGTCACATGCAATATAAGCGACAGATTGTGATTGGCTGCAGGGGTCACATGCAATATAAGCAACAGACTGATTGGCTGCAGGGGTCACATGCAATATAAGCGACAGATTGTGATTGGCTGCAGGGGTCACATGCAATGTAAGCAACAGATTGTGATTGGCTGCGGGGGTCACATGCAATATAAGCGACAGATTGTGATTGGCTGCAGGGGTCACATGCAATATAAGCAACAGACTGATTGGCTGCAGGGGTCACATGCAATATAAGCGACAGCATTGTGATTGGCTGCGGGGGTCACATGCAATGTAAGCAACAGATTGTGATTGGCTGCGGGGGTCACATGCAATATAAGCGACAGATTGTGATTGGCTGCAGAGGTCACATGCAATATAAGCGACAGCTTGTGATTGGCTGCAGAGGTCACATGCAATATAAGCGACAGCTTGTGATTGGCTGCAGGGGTCACATGCAATATAAGCGACAGATTGTGAATGGCTGCAGGGGTTCACATGCAATATAGCAGATTGTGATTGGTGCAGGGTCACATGCAATATAAGCTACAGATTGTGATTGGCTGCTGGGGTCACATGCAATATAAGCGACAGATTGTGATTGGCTGCAGGGGTCACATGCAATCTTAGCGTCAGAGTGTGATTGGCTGCAGGGGTCACATGCAATATAAGCGACAGATTGTGATTGGCTGCAGGGGTCACATGCAATATAAGCGACAGATTGTGATTGGCTGCAGGGGTCACATGCAATGTAAGCGACAGATTGTGATTGGCTGCAGGGGTCACATGCAATGTAAGCGACAGATTGTGATTGGCTGCAGGGGTCACATGCAATATAAGCGACAGATTGTGATTGGCTGCAGGGGTCACATGCAATATAAGCGACAGATTGTGATTGGCTGCAGGGGTCACATGCTATATAAGCGACAGATTGTGATTGGCTGCAGGGGTCACATGCAATGTAAGCGACAGATTGTGATTGGCTGCAGGGGTCACATGCAATATAAGCGACAGATTGTGATTGGCTGCAGGGGTCACATGCAATATAAGCGACAGCTTGTGATTGGCTGCAGGTGTCACATGCAATATAAGCGACAGCTTGTGATTGGCTGCAGGTGTCACATGCAATATAAGCGACAGCTTGTGATTGGCTGCAGAGTTCACATGCAATATAAGCGACAGCTTGTGATTGGCTGCAGAGGTCACATGCAATATAAGCGACAGCTTGTGATAGGCTGCAGCGGTCACATGCAATATAAGCGACAGCTTGTGATTGGCTGCAGGGGTCACATGCAATATAAGCGACAGCTTGTGATTGGTTGCAGGGGTCACATGCAATATAAGCAACAGACTGTGATTGGCTGCAGGGGTCACATGCAATATAAGCGACAGCTTGTGATTGGCTGCAGAGGTCACATGCAATGTAAGCAACAGATTGTGATTGGCTGCAGGGGTCACATGCAATATAAGTAACAGACTGTTATTGGCTGCAGAGGTCACATGCAATATAAGCAGACAGCTTGTGATTGGCTGCCGAGGTCTCATGCAATATACGCGCCTGCTTGTGTTTGGCTGCTGTGGTCAAATGCAATATAAGCGACAGCTTGTGATTGGCTGCAGAGGTCACATGCAATATAAGCGACAGCTTGTGATTGGTTGCAGAGTTCACATGCAATATAAGCGACAGCTTGTGATTGGCTGCAGAGGTCACATGCAATATAAGCGACAGCTTGTGATTGGCTGCAGGGGTCACATGCAATATAAGCGACAGATTGTGATTGGCTGCAGGGGTCAAATGCAATATAAGCGACAGCTTGTGATTGGTTGCAGGGGTCACATGCAATATAAGCGACAGCTTGTGATTGGCTGCAGGGGTCACATGCAATATAAGCGACAGCTTGTGATTGGCTGCAGGGTTAGACCGTGACGACATGAGCACGGATCACAGTGACGGCCTGAGTGCTGGAACAAGAGGTGAGGTTGTTTCCAACAGACCGAGGAGCTCCCATTGGTTGCGGACACCCTGCTCTACAGATAACATGAGAGCTATTGTCGCATCCACAAAGTCCAATCTATTACAATGTAACATTATTTAGTCCGCACAGTGAAGCCCATAACAATACCCCGTGCAAACCTTTAGCCCTGTCTGTACCAACAGTGCAGTCATAAAGGCATCCAAACTATGCCCCACGCGGTTCCGTCCGTGTTCACACAGCACATGCAGCCCCCGCTCACACATACGCCTGTATTACCGGACGGGTCACTCTCCGGGGCCGTACTCCGCTGTCACACGACTCCTCCGGCTTCAGGGACGCAGCGGCCGTTACTGTACCCAACACACCGTGACAGCGCCAGTGATTGGCTACCGCATAGATCACGTGTGCACACAACACTGAACTGACCAATCAGCGCGCGGACCGTGAGCTCGCGGCGCTGCGTTTGATTCGGTGTGGTGTGTCCGCGGTGTGCTGCTCTGCGCGCTGTCACTGCCCGGAGCCGGGAAGAGCCGGGTGAAGAGCGCGGACGGTGAGTGACGGGGCTGCAGGGTACATAGCCCACACGATTGTATACTGGACTGGAGCTCTGCAGCATTGGGAAGGCGGGGATAGGTGGGGGTCACGGAGTGTACTGTGAATGTACTGTGAGTAGCTCCATTTTACACTACACTCAGCCTCTCCCCAGCCTGATGTGGCTGATAACAGGAAACAATAGATGACATGTAATCTGGCTTCTGGGGATCGGTGGGGGACACGTCATCTGAGGGCTTCTGTGGATTGGTAGGTGATACCTATAATTTGAGGGCTACCGGGGGATCGCGAGGGGACACGTCATCAGAGGGCTACCGGGGGATCGGCGGGGAGGAGTCACCAGAGGGCTACCTGGGGATCGCGAGGGGACACATCATCCGAGGGCTACCGGGGGATCGCGGGGGGACGAGTCACCAGAGGGCTACCTGGGGATCGCGAGGGGACACATCATCAGAGGACTCCCGGGGGATCGCGAGGGGACACATGATCAGGGGTCTACCGGGGGATCGCGAGGGGACACGTCATCAGAGGGCTACCGGGGGATCGCGAGGGGACACATCATCAGTGGGCGATCGCGGCGGGACGAGTCACCAGAGGGCTACCGGGGGATCGCGGGGGGACGCGACAGCAGACGGCTACCGGCGGATCGCGGGCGGTCGGGTCAGAAGACGGCTACCGGGGGATCGCGGGGGGACGCGTCACCAGAGGGCTACCGGGGGATCGCGAGGGGACGCGTCACCAGAGGGCTACCGGGGGATCGCGAGGGGACGCGTCATCAGAGGGCTACCGGGGGATCGCGAGGGGACACGTCATCAGAGGGCTACCGGGGGATCGCGGGGGGACACGTCATCTGAGGGCTACCGGGGGATCGCGGGGGGAACGTTGCATCTGAGGGCTACCGGGGGATGGCAGGGGGACACGTCATCTGAGGGCTACCGGGGGATCGCGGGGGGACACGTCATCTGAGGGCTACCGGGGGATCGCGGGGGGACACGTCATCTGAGGGCTACCAGGGGATCGCGGGAGGACAAGTCACCAGTGGGCGATCGCGAGGGGACGCGTCATCAGAGGGCTACCGGGGGATCGCGAGGGGACACATCATCAGAGGGCTACCGGGGGATCGCGAGGGGACACATCATCAGAGGGCTACCGGGGGATCGCGAGGGGGACACGTCATCAGAGGGCTACCAGGCGATCGCGAGGGGACACGTCACCAGTGGGCGATCGCGTCGGGACGAGTCACCCGAGGCCTACCGGGGATGCGGGGGACGCATCATCAGAGGGCTACGGGGGATCGCGGGGGACGAGTCACCAGAGGGCTACCGGGGGATCGCAGGGGGACACGTCACCAGAGGGCTACCGGGGGATCGCGAGGGGACGCGTCAACAGAGCGCTACCGGGGGATCGCGAGGGGACCAGTCATCAGAGGGCTACCGGGGGATCGCGAGGGGACGCGTCATCAGAGGGCTACCGGGGGATCGCGAGGGGACACGTCATCTGTGGGCTACCGGGGGATTGCGGGGGGACACGTCATCTGAGGGCTACCGGGGGATGGCGGGGGGACACGTCATCTGAGGGCTACCGGGGGATGGCAGGGGGACACGTCATCTGAGGGCTACCGGGGGATCGCGGGGGGACACGTCATCTGAGGGCGACCGGGGGCTCGCGGGCGGACACCTCTCCAGTGGGCGATCGCGAGGGGACGCGTCATTAGAGGGCTACCGGGCGATCGCGAGGGGACGCCTCAGCAGTGGGCGATCGCGAGGGGACGCGTCATCTGTTTACACAAGACGCTACATAACTTCAGCATTTTTCCTTGTTTTCCAGGTGAAGAAGTCCAGAATATGAAGGAATAGTTTACCTTGTGTAATAAGTCTTCAAGGTTTACAATGTCTCTGCTTCTGGAGCTTATTAGACAGCTTTTGGAATATCTGGGTGTACCAGCTGAGCAGGTTAGTACAGCTATATACGTCATTGTCAAGGATGGCGTTTACCAGCGTGGGCACACGTGTGGTGCCACATACCCGCACTGACCAAAGGGAACACGTGGCTGCTTCATTGCTTCAGCTACATGTCCCATGGTAGTCATGATGGCCTTCAGCACACTGGGATAGATTACAGTTTAAAGAGGTTTAGCCCTGAAGCAGATCCTCTCTGAGGCAGCTAGTATCACGCTGCAGGGGCGCAGCACTTTTCTCCATTTACTTAAATGCTGCAATTGCCGCATCATCTAAAGAGTTAAAGGGAATGTGTCATCAAAAAAATGACTTATTGTCTATCTCACATTTTTATGTTAAACACATTTTGTAGGAATTTTTGGTTATGGGTTTTTTAATTTTCCAGATCACGTTTCATATTTTTATTGATTCATTAGTCCTGTAGTTTTCACTTTGGCCAGCTAGGCCGTAGATAATAGTCTGACATTTCCCTGTCTGTTTAGAGGAGCTTTTCAGCAGTCTGCTTATCATGCAGTAAAAGGCAAGGGTCACGAAACTGAAAGGGAGACACCATTGTGTAAGCAGAAAACACTGGATGCCACCAGTCACAAGAGGAGATGTCCATAGTCTCCCCCTCTCCCCTCCCTTGTCACAGTAGAAAACCCTCCTCATACAAGTCTAGATTTGGGGGGGGGGACAAGAATCCTGTCTTAAGAATCCTATGTGCATGAACTGCTGTAGAAGTATCTACTCCGACTTCTTTGTATAAATGCAGTGCAAGGAAGAATGTCATCCCCACCAATCATATTATAGACGGCTGCGAATAGAGAACATCTACAATCTGGAATAAAGAAAAGACTGAGAGGAAATGAATATTGATTTAATAAAGTAAAAAAAAAAATAAAAATTGGGCGACAGATTTCCGCTTCACGTCCCCTCCCCTCACATCCTTTGGCAACAAGCATGAAGACCCATATGTTCTACAGTGTCGCAAATCGGATTAAAAAAAACCAAACTGTCGAATATGCGACTCAATATATGGGGGGATTTTTATTTTTAAATGGTGTTTGGTTTTTTTTTTCTTTTAAAACTTCCCTTTTTTATGTAGTAAAATGACTTAGCTTGTTTGTCTTTGCTGAGTTACTCTCCTCTCCATCGAGGCTCTGATAGCACATTAGTAAGGATTGCTTGATGGCCGACCGTGGCCTGAGAGGTGTGTGATCAACAGTACCTTAAGAAAGCTGAGGATCTACTCCAGTGGCAGAAAAAAGATTTAAAGGAGGTGTTCTTCCTAATGGGTAGGAAATGCTTGTTAGTCTGTCGGGGAATGATGAGAAATAGAAGAAAAGATAGAGAATGACTCAATGGCACTTGGATGGTGACTGTCAGTGTTCTATCACCATCATGACAGTGTCCGGTAGTACATGAACGTTGTGGCCTGTGATCGCCTGCACCTGTCGTGTGAATTATGAACATTTAGGGTATGTCGGGCAAACTTGCTTATTTTGTGGCACTTTAATCAGATATTGTAATTTGCACTGTAAGATACTTATTCTATAACTATGGCTGAAAATAATCATCTAAAGGGGTAAGGTTCACACTGGCTTAATTTTCGGACTTATATTGCGATGGGCGTATTTGTGGGCCTGAAACATAAAAAATACGAGCAGGTGATGTGGCACTCGACATTACGGTAATCCACTAGTTCTCATAGAAACTACGGGAATTACGCCTTCGTCTGCCCGCGTCTCGTACAAATACCCCATCGTATTGTACACCACGCGGGAAATAAGATATAGTATGTCAATTTAAAAAAAACGTCCACCAATATGAGGGCCCTGTTTACAGCTCATAGCTTTGATCTAGAACTGGGTCCTCAGTGAGGTCAGGCATCATAGCCTTATATGCTCCTGGGAAAAAAAAGCTTACAGGTGGGCACTGATTGCTGAATAACAACTTCAAAAGATCGACAACTGCTATAAGGAACACAGGAAATTAAAATGAACAGAGTGTGGGCTAACATTAAGCTATGTACCTGTGTGTCACACACCATGCATGGCATGAAAAAGTCCACAGTGTAATCCGCATGGCAGAGACATGCATGGGAAAATGCTAAAATACCCTTAGATTTTTTTTGTGTATTTTGGTTTTTATTAAACAACCTACTCACGAGCTATCCAGGCAGGTCATGGAGGGGTGTGGGCTGCCCGGAGCGCCATTAAGGGTGCACAACGTTTGGCTTCACCATTGCCGGGCTTACAGCCTCTTAGGTGACGGCCCAAACTACAGGATAAGGCGGGCTGCAACAGGCACTTGCGGGGTAGTCCTACAACAAATTTTTTTAAAATAGTACTCCTCCTTTAGCTCGTCTCCTCACTATTGGGCAGTATAAAAATTGTCATACTGATTAAATATTCAAATATGAGGTATTTTAGTATGGTACCTCCGGGCACCAAATACGCAAGGGCTCGCAACCACGGTCAACTGTCGCTCATGTCTGCGAGTCCTACACTTGACAATTAACAAAAAAAACACCAGCATACAAAAAAGGGGACATTACTTACTTAGAAAAACACACTAATTGTGGGCCTGTGTTCACAGCTCTATAGCTGGACTAAACTGAACCCAGAAGGGCAGGCATCTAGGGCATACTTCAATAACGTTTGTGAGCAAACATATCGAGCCGACGAGTATGCATGTCAAATGGTGGCTGGGCGGGGCTTGCGATGGGTAAAACGAGGTACTCCATAAATCACCAGAGCGTAATGGTGGCCCGCTACTGTACGCTGCCTGCAGGTGTGACGACCAGTTGTGAACATAGCCTAATGAGAATCATTGTCATCATTCAAATGAAAATAATTTTACTTCTCTGCGAAATACAGATTTAAACAAGACAGAAATCTGCCTCGCTGCATTGCACAGTGTTTGCCCTCTGAAATTACAGGCTACTACCGGGATGACTAGTGCAAGCGGAAAATCAGGCATCCAGGGGATGCCCCAAACAGACAAATGAGTTAATTTTTACGCATTGAAACGCAACCTAAAACCCATTATCTTTCAAGGTATTGTGTCTCTTGTCATGTGGCGCAGCTACCATGATCTAATCTTCTCTATCGCCTCTCCAGGGAACAATAAAGGATCATTTTTTATTAGCCTATTTATAATTGTAATGATTACAACATCCAAATAAGTGGCGAGTAAGAAAGGCCTAGTCTGCTCCTGCGCATTTGGGAGTTATCTCTTTACTATCACAGCTAGAAAAGGACAAGATTTTATACGTAGTTTTTAAGTGCACAGGACTATCGAAATAATAATAAAAAAAAAAATACTGCCAAAAATTCTAAAAAGCAAAAAACATTCTTTTAAAGACAACTTTATGCCCGCTGGATCAATAATGGCACACTGTAGCAAATTTCAGGGGTGCAGAATATACAGGAGGGGGAACGATCCTCGGATGCCAGCCCACCCCTTACTCGCGGCCGGTGACACTTTTGTACATTGTTAATACAATTAAAGTTTTATTTTTTTTTGGATAGCTTGTGAAAAATACTTGAATCCTGAAAGAACTGTTATGAGTGACGCCGACCCACACTGTGCGGGACCGCAGACGCAAGTCTGCATTATCCCTTGGCCGCATGGGCACTCTGTCAGCATACTCCACCTCTGCCGCTGATCGCTGCTTCGCCCTATATGCGTGCTTCTCTATTCTCCCTAAGGAGTCTATTCAGTGAAAATTCAAAGGGGTTGTCTTCACTACATGTGATTCATCTTACAACAGTCCTTGTTTTCTTGTTAGTGTGTTTCACTTTGAGTTCAGGGTGTGTTTACGTGGCTATCTACTAGAGGCTGCAGTAAAAGCCATGTCATGTAGCTTAGTAGACAAGCCCATGCGCTGGCAGCCTATCATGGAGAGATTTGAACAGGTCTGTGAGGCTGGATAGCAACCTGAGGAGGCGCTGATGCAGTGCCTATCATCACCAAGAGGGGGATACTAGAGGAATATGGGGTTGGACCACCTATTGGCGAAAAGTGACCTAGTTTTACAGTCAAAAGTAGTCGCTTGTGTTGGAGAGCAACCCCATTAAAGGACGCTGGGTTAATTGTTTAAAGAATACCAAAAGCTGACTAGCCATTCGGCTCTACACGCTCTGCCCGTATCCATTGCCCGATGCCTTTAGAGCAGGAGTCCATTAATGTCGGTCTGCTCTATTTCCGTGTTAAGCCTAGCCTTCCTTCTGTGCGCACTGACACTAGTTTTTCCTGAAGCTGACGCTTTACTGGCCTGTCCCTGACTACAAGTTTGTCCTGTGCTGATATCAATACCATGCTGCACGAGTCTAGTCGTATCAGTGGGTAGCGATCTGGTAGTCTCCAGGCCGCAGTAAGACCCAAGCCTGCGTTGCGTCAGCTCTAGATTAAAACGTCCGAGAGGCAACTTAGGCATGTTCACACAGCTATTAAAATTGGACGTATTTCATGCTCCTAATTCATTCCGTACTGTGCACAAATTTACGCTGGAATACGTCCACATTTCATTACGGTAATTCCACAGTTCTCTATGGATTACTTCTGCCCTCTCCCTGTCTCGGCAAATCCTCCAGGGCGGGGGAGATAAGTGACATGTTGAATTACGCAGCGGGCGGTATACGTGGCGGCTGGTAATGAATGTCTTATGAGGGCCGCGAGGTGTCGGCCATCGCCGGCACCCGCCCGACCTACCCGGTACACGACTCGCGTTAATTGCGGTGGCGTAATTAACGCCCCTGCAAAAAAGCCGGTGAACATAGGCCTATAGACTCCGCTCTTCCTGACGAGCGCTTATACCAATGCTATGCGGAGGTCTAATAGGGCTAGGGCTCCCAACCCTCCCGTCGGCAGCGGAACCGGCTATCGCGGGCCGTAGTGACCCATCGCCCTGCCGAGTGTGCTCGCGGCAACGGCTACATATGATACGCCCCGTCCAGCCGGTGACTTTAGTCCCTGGGCGCGTGACCGGCCTCTCTCTGCGCGGCGCGATGTAATCCAGGCGCGCACGTATGAACCTTAAGCACTGCACACTATCGTTGCGGACTGCTTCAGCTATAGAAGGGAGCAGGGCGGTGCATTACAGCCCTGGCTTGCTCTCCCATATCATCTGTAATTGCGCGCAGGCTAACTGAGCTCCGCATCTACAGGTTTTCAGCAGCGGCAGGGAGTGTAGATGCACAGTATGTCACACCCCCTGTCGCGCACTATGGGTGGCATAATTACTGGAGGGGCATATATCACTATGGGGGAATATTACTGGAGGGGCATATCACTATGGGGGCATATCACTATGGGGGGCATATCACTAAGCGGGGGCATATTAACTGAGGGGCATATCACTATGGGGGCATCATTAGTGGAGGGGGTATTGTAATTTATCTATCATTACTGAGGGGGCATGTAATTATCTATCATGGTGGGGGGGGGGGCTGGATTGGGGGCAATGTATATTAATCTATCATTACTGGAGGGGGCATGTATTATATACTATCATTAGTGGAGGTGGAGCATAGTTTTATCTATTAATTAGTGGCGGGGGCTATGTATTTATCATATCATTACTGAGGGGGTCGATGTATTTATCTATCATTACTGAAGGGGGCATGGGTATTTTATCTTCATTATGGTACGGGGCGTATAGTATTTATACTATCATTAGTGGAGGGGGCATGTATTTATCTTATTACTTGAGGGGCATGTATTTATACTATGCATTACTTGGATGGGGCATGTATTTATCGTATCATTATCTGAGGGTGGCATGTATTTTAATCTAGTCATTAGTGAGGAGGGGGCATGTATTATATCTATGGATTAGCTGGAGGGGGCATGTATTTATCTATCATGAGTGGAGGGGCATGTATTTATCTATCATTATCTGGAGGGGGCATGTATGTATCTATCATAACTGGGGGGCATGTATTTTATCTTATCATTAGTGGAGGGGGCATGTAGTTTATTCTATCATTACTAGGAGGAGCATTTATGTTAGTCTATGCATTAGATGAGAGGGAGGCGATGTATTTTATCTATCGATTACTGAGGGGGCATGTAATTTATCTATCATTAGTGGGCGGGGGCATGTATTTACTCCTATCATTAGTGGAGGGGGCATCTGTATTATCTATCAATTAGTGGAGACGGGGGCATGTATTGTATCTTATCATTGTGATGTAGGTGGGCAATGGTATTTATTCTATCATTACTGGAGGGGGGCATGTATTATCTATCATTAGTGGAGGGGGCATGTATTAATCCGGTATCATAAGATGGAGTGGGGCATGTATTGTATCTATGCATTAGTGAGGGGGCATGTATATTATCTATCATTACTGGAGGGGGACTCTGTATGTTATCGATATTACAGGACTTGGTCATGTATTTTTATCTATAATTGGTGTTTTGTGAAGGGGCATGTATTTAGCTAGTAACATTACTGGAAGGAGGGTGCATGTATTTATCTATTACTGGAGGGGGCAATCGTATTTTATCTATCATGTAGTGGAGGGAGGTCACTGTATTAGTATTCGTGATCATTATGTGGACGGGGGCATGTAGTTTATCTATCATTAAGACTGGATCAGTAGTTTATCTATCATTAGGAGGTGGGCATGTATATATATCGTATCATGTAGTGGAGTGGGGTAGTATTTATCTATCATTCACTGTGAAGGGGGCAATGGTATTTAACTATGCATTAGGTGGAGGGGGGCATGGTATTCTATCTATGCATTAGTGGGAGGGGCGTATGTATTATATCAATCATTACTGAGAGCGGGCATTTATTTATCTATCTATTATCTGGATGGGGTGGCAATTGTATTTATCTTTGCATTGTGGAGGGCGAATTGTATTTTATCTATCATTACTGGAGGGGGCAAGTGTATTTATCATATCATTACTGGAGGGGCATGTATTTATCTATCATTTACTATAGGGGCCATGTATTTATCTATCATTACTAGGAAGGGGGGCGATTTATTATGATGCGTATTGCATTATTCTTTTTTTATTTGTGGAGGGGGGTAGTAGTATTTATCTAGCATTAATGGACGGGGCATGTATAATCATATCATTACTGAGGGTGCATGTATATTATCTATCATTAGTGGAGGGGGCAATGTATTATAAGCTACTCATTGACTGACGGGGCAAGGATATTTATCTATCATTACTGGAGGGGGCATGTATTTATGCTAGTCATTACTGGGAGGGGCATGTATTTATCATAGTCATTACTGGATGGGGGCATGTATAAATATTCTATCAATACTGAGGGGGGGCATGTATTTATCTATCAATTACATGGAGTGGTGGGGGGGGGGGGGGGGGGGGAGGTGGGGGGGGGGGGGGGGGGGGTGCATGTAATCTATCGATTAGTGGAGGGCGGCATGGTATTTATCTATCCATTACTGAGAGGGGGCATGTATTTATCTATCATATAGTGGAGTGGAGCATGTATTTACTTAATTACTGAGGGGGCATGTATTTATCTATCATTACTGGAGGGGGCATTATTTATTCTTCATTACTGGATGGATCATAGTATTTATCTATCATTACTGAGTGGGGGCATGTATTTTATCTGATTTCCTTATTATGCATTATTTCTTCTGAGGGGGCTAGTGTATATTATCTATCATTAGTGGAGGTGAGCATGTATTTATCTTATTACAGGAGGGGCATGTATTTATATATCAATTAGTGGAAGTGGGGGCAATTTATTTATCTATACGACTTAGCTATAGGGGAGCATGTATTTTTGGTCTATCATTACTGGGACGGTTTGCTATGTATTTATCTGTTTGCATTAGCTTAGGGATGATCATGTAATTTATCTATCATTATCCGGAGGGGGCATGTATTTTATCTATTCGATTATGGAGGGGGCATGTATTGTTATGCTATCTAGTAGTGGAGTTGGCATGTATATATCTATCATTAGTGGAGGGGGCATGTATTTATCTTATTAATGCTGGAGGGGGCATGTAATTTATCTATCATTAGTGGATGGTGTTCATTATTTATCTATCATTAGTGGAGGGAGGCATGTATTGTATCTATCATTATTGGAGTGGGGGCATGTATTGATCATCATTAGTGGAGAGAGGGTCATGTATTTCATCTATCATTACTGGAGTGGCATCGTATTTATCTATCATTAGTGGAGGGGGCATGTATTTAGTCTATGCATTGTAGTGAGGATGGCAATGGTATTTTATCTATCATTATGTTGGAGGGGGGCATGTATTTATCTATTAGCTGGAGGGGGCATGTTATTTTATCTATCATTAGTGAGGGGGCATGTATTTATGCTATATCATATATAGTGGAGTGGGGCATGGTATCTTATCTATATTAGTGGAGGGGGCATGTATTATCGTACTATTACAGGAGGGGGGAAAATCATGGTATTTATCTATCATTACTGGAGGGGAGCATGTTAAATTTATCCATCATTAGTGGAGAGGATAGGCTATGTATATTAACTATCATTACTGGAGGGCATGTATTTCTCTTATTAGCGGAAGGGGTGTCATGTATTTATCTATCATTAAGTTGATGGGGGCATGTATTTATCTATCAATGTAAGTGGAGGGGGGCATGTAATGTTTATCTATACTCATGTAGTGCAGGATGGGAGAAGGAAGGGTCCGGGGCATGAGAGGGGGGGGAGGGGAAAGGGCAATGGGGGGGGAAGGGGAGCATTTTATTTATCATTAGTGGAGGGGCTTATGGTATTTATCTATCATTAGCTGAGGGGGCGATGTATATATCTATTCATTACCTGAGGGGACATGTATGTTATCTATACTGGAAGAGGGCATGTATTTTATGCTATCATTAGTGAGAGGGGGCAATGTATTTATCTTATCATTACTGGAGTGGGAGCGATGTATTATCTATCATTAGTGGAGGGGCAATGTATCTTATCTATCTTTACTGGATGGGGCATGATTTTTATCTATCATTAGTGGGAGGGGGCAATGTATTTTATCTAGCATTACTGGAGGGGCATGTATTTATCTATCATTAGTGGTAGAGGGGCATGTATTTATGCAATCATTAGTGTAAAGGGGGAGAAAGAAAAAAAAAAAAGGAAAAAAGGGGCAAAAAGGGAGGAAAATAAAAAAAAAAAAAATAAAAAAAAAAGAAGAAAAAAAAATAAAAGAAAAAAAAAAAAGGGGGTGCATGTATAGTGTCGTATTACTGATGGGGCTATGTATTTAGTCATATCATTAGGTGGAGAGGGGCAAGTATTTATCTATCATTAGTGGAGGGGCATGTATTTTATCATTACTGGAGGTGGAATGTATTTATCCTATCATTACTCGGAGGGGGCATGAATTTAGTCTATCATTAGCGAAGAGGGGGGCATGTATTTACTCTATTACATTACTGAGGGGGTATAGACATGGTATCTCTTATCTATCATCTATGTGGAGGGGGGGAACATTTATTTATGCTGATCAATTAGTGGAGGGGCATGTATTTATCTATCAATTACTGGATGGGGGCTAAATGTTATTTATCTATCCGTACTGGAGGGGGCATGTATTTATCTATCATTACTGGGAGGGAGGCATGTATTTATCTATCATTAGTTGGAGGGGGTCATGTATTTATTACTATCAATGTACTGGCAGTGGGTTTCATGTATTTATCTAATATACTGGAGGGGCATGTAATTTATCTATCATTAGCTGGAGGGGGCATGTATTTTATCTATCATTATTTTTTATTTTTGTGGAGGGGGCAATGTTATGTTATCTATCAGTTAGTGGTAGGGGGCATGTATGATACTATCAGTTAACTCTGGAGGGGCATGTATTTATCGATTTACTAGGAGATAGGGGCATGTATTGTATCTATGTCATAGTGGAGGAGGAAGAGTCATTGTTATTTATGCTATCATTAGTGAGTGGGGCATGTATTTATCTTATTACTGGAGGGTGGGCATGTATTATTATCTATCATTTATGTGAGGGGGCATGTATTTATCTACTCAATTGAGTGGAGGTGCGCATGATTTATCTATTCATTACTGGAGGGGGCACTGTATTTATCCTATCAATTAGTGGTAGGGGGCATGTATTTATCTATCCATTAGTGGAGAGGTGGCATGTATGCTTATCTTCATTGACTGGAGGGGGCATGTATTTAATCTATCATTAGTGGAGGGGGCATGTATTTATCTATAAGTGGAGGAGGGGCATGTATTTATCTATCATTAGTGGAATGGTGGGGGGGCGGGCATGTATTTTTCCTAATCATTGAGTGGTGAGGGGTGCATGTATGTTTTATCTTTATTAGGCTGGAGGGGTCGATGTATGTACTATCATTAGTGGAAGGTGCATTGTATTTATACTATCATTGACTGGAGGTGCGCGATGTATTTATCTATCAGTTACTTGGAGGGTGGCATGTATTTTATCTATCATATACTGAGGGTGGCATGTATTTTAGTCGTATAACGATTAATGTAGGGGGCATGTATTCAGTATACTATTACTGGAGGGCGGCATGTTTTATCTACATTAGTGGAGGGTGGCCATTATTTTGATCTATAGCATCTAGTGGAGGGGGCATGTATTTTATCTATCAATTAGTGGAGGTGGGCAATGTATTTATCTTGATCATTAGTGGAGGGGGGGCATGTATCTTATCCTATGCACTTATTGGTGGAGGGGGGTCTTATGTAGTTTTATCTTGATTACGTGATAGGGGCATGTATATATCTTATTACTGAGGGAGGCATGATATTAATCAATCATTACGTGTAGGGTGCATTGTATTTAACATTACTGGACTGGGGCATTGTATTCTATCTATCATTTAGCTGGAGTGAGGGGCATTGTATTTATCTATCATTACTGAGGGGGCATATCACTATGGGGGCGATGCATTAAGTGGAGTTGGGGGGTGGGGGGGGGGGGGGGGGGGGGGGGGGGTGGGGGGGGGGGGGGGGGGGGGGGGGGAGGGGGGGGGGGGGGGGGGGGGCATGTATTTATCTATCATTACTGGAGGGGCATATCACTATGGGGGCATCATTAGTGGAGGTGGTGGGGGGGGGGGGGGGGGGGGGCAATGAATTTATCTATCATTAGTTGGGGGGGCGGTCATGTATATATCTAAGTCATTACGTGGAGGGGTCATGGGTATTTAACTATCATTACTGGAGAGGGCGATGTATTTAACTTATCATTACTGTAATATATAATATATAAAAAAAATAAAAAAAGAAAAAAAAAAAAAAGAAATAAAAATAAGGAAAGAGAGTGGGCATATCACTATGGGGGGCATGCATTAGTGGAGGGGGGTATCTATCATTAGTGGAGAGGGGCATGTATTGTATCTTATGCATTAGCTGGAGGGGGCATGTATTTTAATCTTAATCATCTACTGAAGGGCTATGTATTTATCATATTACTGTGAGGGGCATGGTATTTTATCTATCATTAGTGGAGGGGGCAATGGTATTTATCTTATGCATTAGTGGAGGGGGGGGCATTGGTATTTATCGTTATCATGTATAGTTAGGGGGGCATTTATATATATTAGTCATTAGATGGAGGGGGCATTGTATTACTATCTTATTACGGAGGGGCAAGTATTTATCTTATATTACTAGAGGAGGGGGGCATGTATTTATCTTATTACTGGAGGGGGCATGATTTTTTATCCTTATTACTGAAGGGGGCATTGTATTTATCATTACTGTAAGGGGGCATGTATTTATTTATCATTACTGGACGGGGGCAATGATATTGTATCTATCATGTACTGGAGGGGCATATCACTATGCGGGTCATCATACAGTGGAGGTGGTGCATGTATATTATCTATCATTAGTGTGAAGTGGGCATGTTAATATCCTTATTCATATACTTTGATGGGGCTATGTATTTATTATCATTAACTGATGGGTGGGGCATGTATTTAATCTATCATTACTTGAAGAGGAGGGCTATAGTGACACATAATGGGGGGTTGCATCATTATGGTGAGGGGGCATTGTATTTTATCTATCATTAGTGGACGGGTCATAGTATTTTATGCTATCATTACTCGGAGGTGGCATGTATTTATCATTATTTTTTTGTGTTTTTTTTGTTTATTTTTTTATGTTTTGGATTGTTTATGTTGTGGAGGGGGTATGTATTTATCTATCGATACTAGTGAGAATGGGGGGCATTATTTTATCTCATCATTAGTGGAGGGGTATGCATGTATTGTATCTATCATTAGTGGAGGGGGCTAAGTGATTTATCTATCATTATGTGGAGGGGGCATGGTATTTAATTTATCATGTAGTGGCAGGGGGCATGTATTTATCATATGCATTATGGAGGGGCATGTATTTATCTATATCCATCTAGTAGTGGTGGTTCATGTATTTATCTATCATTAGTGGAGAGGGGGCATGTATTTATCTATTCTATTAGTAGGGGGGCGATGTATTTGATCTATCATTACTGGAGGGGGCTATGAATTTATGCTATAATATAGTGGAAAGGGGCTATGTAATTCTCTATCTTAGTGGAGGGGCATGTATTTATACTATATCATTAGTGAGAGGGGGTTCATGTATTTTATCTATCATTATTGGACGGGGGCATGTTATTTATCTATCATTATGGAGGGGGGCATGTATTTTATCCCTATCATTACTGGGAGGGGGCATAGTATTTATCTATGCATATATGGAGTGTGGGTGCATGTATGATATCTTAATCATTAGGTGCAGGGAGCATGTATTTCATACTATCATTAGTGGGGGGAGCATGGTATTTATCTTGGACATCATTAGCTGAGGAGGGGCATGTATTTATTACTATTCATTAGATGGAGGGGGGCTATGTATTTACTATCATTAGTGAGCGGGGGCTATGTATTTATCTATCATTAGTGGCAGGAGGGCCATGTATTGTATGCTATTCATTAGTGGCTGTTGTGGCAGTGGGTGATATTAATTCACTATCATTGAGTAGGAGGGGCGTATTGTATTTATCTATCATTAGTGGAGGATGGCGATGTATTTATCGTATCATTAGTGGGAGGGGGTGCAATGTATTTATCTATCATTAGTGGAAGGGGGTGCATTGTATTTATGCTATCATTAGTGGAGGGGTCAATGGAATTTATCTATCATTAGTGGAGGTGGCCATGTGTATTTATCTATGCATTAGTGTGAAGGGGGCATGTATTTATCTATCATTAGTGGAGGGGTCATGTATTATCTATGATTAGTGGAGGGGGGCGATGTATTTATCTTAGTCAATTATAGTGGAGGGGGGGGGCATGGATTTATCTATTTACATTAGTGGAGGGGGCATGATATTTATAGCTATCATTAGCTTGGAGGGGCATGTATTTATCTTGGTCATTAGTGTAGGGGGGCATGTTTTATCTAATCATTAGTGGAGTGGGCATGTATTTATCTATCAATATACTAGGAAGGGGGTGCTATGTATTTATCTTATCATTCTGGATGGCGGGCATGTATTTTATCTTATTCATTACTGAGGGAGGCATGTATTTATCTTATTAGCTAGGGGGGGGCAGATGTATTTATCTATCAATACGGAGGGGGGCATGTATCTATCATTACTGGAGGGGGACATGTAATTCTGATCATTACTGGAAGGGGGCAATGTATTTATATATCATTAGTGGAGGGGGCAATGTATTTATACTCTATATTATGCTTGGAGGGGGCGATTGTATTTCTATGTAATGAGCAGGAGCTGGATATATATATATATAGATATATTATATATATAATATTAGTATATATATTAGTAGTTTATATACCTAATACTATAGTATATATAGGTATGAATAGTATTGCATGCAGGGTAATATTGATTACAATATAAATATAGATAGATATTGTATATCTGATCAATATTGTAACTCGCAGCCGTGACTGTCAGCTACTGGGATCAGCATAAAATATAAAGGCTGACTCGACAGATCTGACAATCAGGATCTGCAGTGTATAAAATCACTGTGTTACGCGCCATACTATACCTACAAATGACACAGTATACGACTTTAATTGGGGATTTTTTCATTGTGTGTGATTGCTAAACATCCAACCAGTCAATAAACCCGCCCCCACCGGTTCGTGTGAAAAATATGTCTGGTTATATAACAGGCCGGTTCCCTGGTGGTAAAAAGAGTAGTGGGGGACGCTTAGTCTGAGAGGATCCTATGTGCTTCTAGCTGACAGGAACCTTATGAATGGTACTTTAAGAATCATGAAGGGTATGTTCATTCGTGTATAGTAATTGTCAGTCTTCCTGTTTTGTATTTCTCATGTTCTAGAACAATCGTCATAACCTTCTGTTTGTTTTGACCGATGAATGAGTTTTATTACGTTTTTTTCCAGCTTGTGCCAATATGGGAACGGTTTACCCGCAGACGTAGCTTTGTTCGTGCTATAGCAAATCGCCTTCCTCTTGTGCTGTTTCAGGGAATTGACGTCCAGGTATTGTAATGAATACGATCTGTTCTATGCATCACCTGAACTATATGAATTTGATGTGTAACATTGCAGTGGTTACTGATTGGAATATAAGAATAATCTTTATTTATATGACGCCAACATATTCCGCAGCACTTTACAATGTAGAGGGAATAAGCACAGACAAAAGACAGACATTACACAGTGAGAGCTACTTACAGATGAGACACAAGGTGTGAGGTTCCTGCTCGCAAAGAGTTAAACAATCTCAAGAGGGTGCCTGGGGGAAACAAAGGGGTAGAAGTGCTAAGTTTACAATGGTCCAGCTATGTTTCATCTGTTATGATGTAAGTCTAAATGGACAGGAGTAAATCTTGTGTACTGCATTCACCAGAGGTGGCCTAGGTTCCTGTTACACGTTCCAATATCAGCAGCACACTATTAACTAAATAAACTACCAAAAGGCACATAGGAATTTTTTGAAAAGCATTCTTGCTACTTAGAATACATGAAACATTTTTGAGGCTCGTAGTTCACATTTTGATCAAAACTGCTTAAGCCCACAATCAGCAAGGGGACCTCAATACAGGTGGGAACCTACAGTAACGTTACCTCTCTTTTGGGCCTGTTCAGGCCTCCATACTTTAGGGAGCGAAGGCTCCAGCCACACGGTACACTGCATTGATGTAAAAAACTGTGTGTATGTATATTACTGCCACACTAGTGTGCACCTATGCTCATTTTTTTTTCAAAAAAGTTTTTGGATGTGCAAGACTAAAAATTGTCGTCTAGGTTCCTATTACTACTGCAGTTACTGCATAATCTGTGTTACTTCTAAAAACTGAATCCGGTAACCAACAGAACAGATGCCCCTTTGTGTTGCAGAACGAGCTGCTAACTTTTTCTTGGCGGAATCTTTTATTGTGTGGGCTGCATGCATTGTTAACATAACCCCCATGACATTAGCTTTTATGCACAGCTGTCAGTATGCATTATAGCTGATTGCCAGAACTTCTCTTAAATAATGGGCTATCCTTTTGAGACAATCGCTTTATGCTATAGTTGTAGATGCCCCCTTGTGAAAGGGATCATATGCTTTGGACAAACCCTATTTGCAAGATTGGTCCCTTGACATTAAAGGAGTTGTCTCACTACAGACATTGATGGCGTATCGCTAGCCTCAATGTCCAGTAAGTCCGGATATTAGAGGTGGGAGTTTAGCCGAGCGGCGCTGCTCAGCTGTAATCAGACCCCCCATTCATGTCTGTGGGAAAGTCCCGACCTGCTCTCCATTCAGAATGGAGAGTTTTTAGGGTTTGTTTACGGGATATGCCATCAATGCTGTAGGGAGACAACTCCTTTAACCCCTTACCGACATTTGCCGTACTCATTCGGCCAATGTCGAGGTTGGGGTGCCCGTAAATTGGACGTGATGAGTACGGTCCAAGCGGATCTTGCGCGCTTCACAGGCGGAAAAGCGCACAAGATCGCGGCAATTGGAACCAAGCGGTTATATTACCGCTGGCTTCTCTGCATCCCACACGGCCAGGATGTCGCGACTCGTGGGTCGCGTCATCGCGGCTCGCGGGCGGCAGGAATTGGAGCTCCTGCTGCCAGATTTCCGGCGCAGTAATGGGCTGAGCGCCGATACTGTGTCTCCCTACCAGGATGCACGAGATGCCTGATGACAGATCCGGGTTGTCTGGTTGACGTCACAATGCCCACAATTGCTATTGTGGGCAGCAGTGACAGGACTGTTGCCATGGAGACCAGCATACAGCTATAAGCTGTATGCTGATCCTCCTATTGTATGAACGATTGAGACGTTCATGCTATTCACCCCCTGGGGAAAAGTGTAAAAAGTCGTGAAAAAAGTAAATAAAAAAGTGTAAAAAGTAATAATACACAAACCACAATAAAATAAAATAAAAAATACGTTACCACGCCCTTTTCCCCTTTTACTATAAAAGCCCATATCCCCATAATGATTCAAAAAAATAATAAAGTACCATTTTTGGTTCGACGCGGTGCGTAGAACCCAACCTATAATTCTGTCGTTAATTAACCCTACGGTTGAACGCCGGTTTAAAAAAACAAAACAAAAATAACAGTTACAGAAACTGCGATTTTTGTACTCCTGCAGCACATAAAATGGAATAAATAGCGATCAAAAAATATTATAAATGCCAAAGTTGTACCAATTAAGACATAAGTTTCATCCCGACAAAAAAACAAGTCCTACAACAGCTCTGTATAGGAAAAATTAAAATCTTCTGTATTAGAAAGATAGGTGCATATAACATATTGTTTTACACATTATAAAACAACTTTTTTTCAAAAATAATTGTGCTTTCAAAGAAAATAATCTAATAAATTGGGTATCAACTGTAATCGTCCAACCCACAGAGTAAAACTAAATTGTCACGGAATACTGCATGGTGAAACGCTATTAAAAATACAAAATAAAAAACACTGCTAGGATTGCACAGTATTTTCTTCACCCTGCCTTCCAAAAAACGGATTTAAAAGCGTTCATAAAGTCTTGTGCCCTAAAAATGTTACCCATAAAAAACCGTCAACTCATCCCGCAAAAAAAAGTCCCTAAACAGCTCCATAAACAGAAGAAAAAAAAAAAGTTATGGCTTCTCAGACCGCGATTTGATGCAAAACTGTGTTTTCCTTTTTATAATAAAAGAACTGTTTTTATTGTGTAAAAGCCGTAAACATTAAAAAAAATATAACAAATATGTGGTGTCGCTGTAATCGTATCAACTGTGAGGGAAAGAAACTTTGCTTTCTTTTATACCCACAGTGAAGACTGAATAATAAATAAAAAATAAAAACAATCACTACCAGGATTGCGGTATTTTGTACAAAATGCCTCCACAAAAACTTATTTAAAAAAGTGATCAAAGCCCATCACATGACCCCATAAAATGGTACAATAAAAACATTAACTCATCTCGTAAAAAAGCCCCCAAGCAGCTCCATATGCAAAAAATTAAGAAATGCTTATGGCTAGTCAGAATAGGGACAACATAAAAACGCAACTTTTTATAAAAACTCGTATCTATTGTGTTAAAAGTAATAAAACATATAAAACTATATAAAAAATTGATATCATTGGTATTGTACCGATTCACCATAGTAAAGTTGTCCCTTCATTTATCCCGTATGGCGAAAAATTACTGTAAAAATGAAGCCCAACAACAATGGCGAAATGCGTTTCCCCCTCCATTTCCATGGCCCAATTGCTAAAAAAAAAACTACGGAACTCCTGTGACGCCACCAAAATGCACAATACACCCTTTTGATGAGATCCCTGAGGTGGGTGTTGAATCCAAAATGGGATACTTCTGGGAGGTTTCACCTGTTCTAGTACTTTTGTGGCTTTGCAGATTCGACATGGCCCCACCAATTTCTGTACAGCCAAAAGCCAATTACGCCTCCCTCACTTGTACCCTGCCATGCGACCAAACAGCAGTTTCACACATGTAAGGTTGTGCAGAACATTGGAGCTATTGCGTAACACAATTTGGGGCTTTTTTTTCCACAGATTCCTTGTAAAATATTAAAACATTTTCAGCTAAAAATTGCAGATTATTTGGAAAAAATATATTTTTTTTTATTTTCAGCAAGCCCGAACGCTAAAAAAAATTTTGAACGACTGTGGCGGTTCGATATACTCACTACAACCCTGTCATATAATTCCGTAAGGGGTTAGTTTCCATTTGGGTATTTTAGGGGTATTTATTAAGTTTTGGAAACCTTAGGGTGTCCCGACAAACCTGAAATGGCCCACTAAATAAAATTGTAATGAAAATGAAGGCCACACAGAGATCCAGCTGGTGCTCCTCCTATTTGGGGCTTGTGGTTGACGCCAAATAATGACTATGGCACATATGTGATATATCATTGAAACGGAAAGAAACAGAATCTGGGGAATTAAATAATAATTTGCATTTCCCTGGTTCACATTTACCCGTATTTCTTGTCTATAATGTATAATAATTTGGAAATCTGCAAAAAAGTGATATTTTGTTTTTCTCCTCCACTTTGTTTACATCTCCTGTGAAACACCTAATGGGTTATAAACTTCCCTAAATTCGGTTTTGAATACTTTAAGGGGATTGTAGTTTCTTGTGTGGTCATTTTTTGTGGGTATCTATACATTACGGTCAATCAAAGTCCAAGTTAGAACTGGACCTGGTTCTCCACTTAAATATATGCTATATTGCAAATTTTCACTTGAAAAATCGTGTGAAATTACTACTAAATTTCTAAGGCCCCCTAATGTCGTAAACCAAAAAAAAGGGCGACAATTTAAAATAAATGAATGCCAAACTACGCAGAATATGGTAGATAGTAGTTAATAAGTATTTTGAGTGGGAATAAAACTATCTGTCCTTACTTGCACAGAAATTTTTGATTGAATTTGAAATTGTGTAAATTTTTCACATTTTTCTCACATATATTTGTTCTATTTTTCACATAATAAACATAATTTTTTTGGTCCACAAAATTTCTTACTATCTTATAGCACACTGTGTGTCACGGATAATCTGTTCTCTGAATCACATGGATAGGTTAAAGTTGTCCAAAAAGTTATATTCTCACATAAGTGACACACATGACAGATTTCATATAGAGGCTATGTCTGAGAGGCCAAAAAAACTGGCTCGTCGGTAAGGGGTTAAAAGAATCCTGTCTCATAGATTATTGCCACCCTTGTGAGGACAGGCACAAGCTAGTGACACGGACATGCTGGTTCCAGCGCTGTGGACCTTATTCTGTAAGATGTTGTCGTTTTGGAGTATTCCGTGCTCAAATCTGCAGTTTTCAGCCAGAAAAGAGTCATTCAAAGAGTAAGTTTTGTTGTTTTTTTTTCAAACCCTGCCCACCTGAGGCTAGCCCCGCCCACCTCAACTGATAAACCTGTTACTTTGAATAGGCAGAAACATGAGTGGGCGGGGCTAACACCTGCTCACGAATAAGATTTGAGAGGTAAATGCTCTAAATCTACAGCATCTTACAGCATAAGGGGCACAGTGTTGGAAACAGCAGGTCTGACACTAGTTTGTGCTTGCCATCAGCTAGGGGGCCATAATATATGTGGTCTGGTTCCCTTTAAGCTATTCACTCAGTTTTTTTACTTTTCTCTGCTTGAACCCCCAGTAATCAACTGTAGGTGTATGTTCACACAAAGTAATCTGGCACGTAATCTTCAGTGAAGTTCATGCCAAAATACTCTTTAAAAATGTTCCCTTACAGCACTATCGAGGTTGCACCAGTTGTAAAATCGTCAGTTGTGAAGACCACGATTTTGGTTATTCATATTTTTTTCAGCGTGATTTGTGTATTTCTGTACTGTAGCCAAAACAAAATATACAAAAAAAATATGGAAGATATAAATTTAAAGGGGTGTTCCCATCTCAGGCTTATTCTTTATTTATTATTTTTAATATCTTTTATTTTTTATTTTAAAGCGCCATTGATTCCAGGGACGATGTACATTTTTTCGAGGGGTCGTTACTCATACTATTACTTAAGACTACAAAACGAGGGTGAGTTCAGTGATTAGGGCATTGAACCCAATTGGCACCGACCAGAGGGAAGAAGAGGGTCCCCTAACCCGAGGGCTTACAACTCTAACATGGAGGGGGAAAAGAGGACAGAAGGTGAGGGGCAGACATGTCTGTGGAGGTAAGTAGTGATACATGTTTTCGTGTAGGTTATAGGGCAAGCCTGAAGTAAGAAATGGGAGTTTTTCAGGTTTGCTTTGAGTGGTGGAAAGTGGAGGTGTGTTGATGTGTTGGAGGCAGTGAGTTCCAGAGTATGGGTGAAGCACAGAGGAGAAATGTCTTGGAGACGGTTGTTTTTGTTGTGAGGAGCTGATAAGGGCGAGAGAAGAGGGAGAAGGTCCCTGTGGAGGAGCGGAGAGTGCGGTCAGTGGGGGAGATATTTAGGGAAATTTGGGACGAGATGTATGGAGGGCGAGGTCATGGGAGTGCCTTGTATGGTCATGGTTAGTAGCCTTGAAATGAATTCGCTGGCGCAAATGGGGAGCCAGTACGTGAAGGGCTTGGCAGAGGGGAGAGGCCCCAGAGAGGATAGCGAGGAGTGTGGTGGATAAGACAGGGCAGCAGAGTTTAAGGATGGATTGGGAGGGGACAGCAGGTGGTGTTGCTTGCTGGCGAGGCCATCTTGAGAAGGATGTGGGCAGTAGTCTAGGCGGGAGATGACAAGGGCATGGACCAGCATTTTTGTAGTGTCATAGCCGAGGATTGAGCGGATGGAGAGATGATTTTCAGAAGGTTGGAGGCGGCAGGCAGAGGTAAGGGTTTTGGTGATGTTAGTGGTTTGAAAGATATAGCAGATGTCTAGGTTTTACCCCAAGGCAGGGACTTGTGCGGAACGGTGATGAAAGTTGTTAGAGCCCGTTGACTGTAAGAGAGAGATCAGGAGCAGGGGGTAGTGTTGGAACGGTGGAAGTTTGATGGAATTCGTTTTTCAACATTTCAGTTTTAGGAGGACCGTGTTGAGAAGAGAAGGAGGAAATTTCAATGGTATATAGATAGTGTAAGGAGTATATATGTTATTATTACATATACTCCCTGAAGGGTCACATCTTTGGGTGTTCACCAGCGGCTACCGCGGGCGGTGGGCAGGAGCAATGATGAGTCTTTATTTTATAGACAAATTGTTACATGATATCACTATAGGGTTAAATGACCAAGCCCACCCTAACCAGAGGGAAATACATTAATGGGCTGTGAATAATTATTGGTATAACATTAATATTCCATACTTCTTATTGGGCAGTGGTCCGGAGACTAATTAATACTTCAAACAAATACATATACCTTTATATGTGTCAAAACTAAAGAGAAAAAAACATCCTTATTCTTTGTAGGTGCCCAAACGGTATCAAGGATATTCTAGCTCAACTTCCAATTATAATTGGACACCTACATTTATCTCAAAAATTAATGAGGAAACAGGAACCTTTTCCACTAGTGTGTATCCTCCGCACCCTGGCACCCCTCCAAGCAATTTCTTGGCAAAGTTTCAGTATGTATGAAAAATCTCTAGGGGGGCGAATATCAAAAGAAAAGAGACAAAGAATTGAAGACAAATTGGAGGAGTCTGTTCAGGCCTAGGAGAAGCAGGGTCTATATTTTCTACTTACTAATAGGATATGCCATAAATGTCTAGTAGGTGTCAGTCCTACCTCTGGGATCTACTGTATTCTGAACTCCCATAGAACACAGACACCATGGAAGCGTGACCTCCTCTGCATTCAGTCTCCAAAAAAATGGGAATCACGCAAGAGAACAGAGAGTGACTTTTTGTCATACATTTACTATTTTGCCATAGGCGAACTTAAACTCTATCCTGTTCTCCAAACTATAATACACTACTAAGTATATTCTTACTTTTTGATCATAACAACTAATCCTTATATACACACGACTATTTAAAAAAACCTGATTTAAGATGTTATACACTAATAAAAGTTACGCTTTAGTGTTTAATCGATAGAGAAATGATAGAAGTTTAAGTTTGCTTATGGCAAAAAAAGATAAATGTAGTGACAAAGTCAACTCTTGTTTCTTGCGTGATTCCCCATTTTTTTTGGAGACTGAATGCAAGGGAGGCTCACGCTTCCTTGGTGTCTGTGTTTATGGGATGTCCAGGTATTCAGTGCTGTGCTTGGCTGTACGTGGAACTTTTAATGGCTCATTCTCAAGATAGGTGTTGGTCCCACCTCTGGGACCTGTACATACCAAAGAATTCTGGCATACATAAAACAGCATAACATACTGGGCGAAGCCGATTATGGGTAAGCCTGTATTGTATAACCTTGTGGTATATAGAATTATGGCATATCCTATTAATATGTCTGAGATGAGAACACCCATTTAATGAAGTTGCTGGGTGCTACATTCTGCTCTACATTTCATCCATTGTTTTGTTCTCGGGAATGGATTGTGAAAAAGTTGTACTGATCTAATAAATTTCGAACTTTTCTTGCTGTTGTCCAGTGTTGTAATTGCACTCATTTAAGTGGGCACTTTAGATGTGCCCTCAGCAAAGTGGTCATTCCATAGGTTTACATACAGCTGAAGACTTTCAAGTTCTAGAGCTGTAGACAGATTATTGGATCTTTCTTTTTTTTCGGGGTAAAAACAACACTGCATTTAATAAGGATTCATTTCCTCAATGACTATAGTATGTAAGGCCTACGGCAGTTCACAACGGCCTTTTCTTCGCCTCGTATTTTGCCGAGCATTGACGATCGTCAATACAGTCGGCATAATCTCGTCGTAAAATAAGGCACAGTCTTTTTCTATTGATTTCATTAGAAAAAATACTGCTCGTCGTTCACACGCGCGTTTTTCCGTGCCGGAATTGCCGCGCGGAGTGAAGAGGGCAAATCCGCGTCGGATACAATGTGGATGTCTATTATTTACACGGGACGGATTTCACCACCTACAATTGTTTGGACCGATGGTTGTAATCCGTCGGGTAATCAGTTACAAATATGTGCCTCATATTAGTCGCGCACACTGATTTGCAACAGATTTTCTACTGTTTGAAGAACGGTTTCTTCGGAAATCCGTTGTAATTAAGGTCTGAAATAACGCACAGTGGTGTACGAGGCGCCTAAGTGGCTCCTGTCTGCCTCGTTGGTTACTTGCATCATTTTGTGTCTTTTTAGTGTTTGCTTAGTGTTGCGAGCGTCTGATTGTGGCTGGACGTTAGGTTTCGTTTGTATTTTATTTGGTTCATTGATGCATTTGGAAAGAAAGCTCCAAGACCTCATTTCCAGGTTTGTGTTATTAGACAATTATGGTCTCCACCATGTGCATCTAGAGTCACCTCCTTTTTTTTTTTTTTCTTTAAATTATGTTAACTTTTCCAATAATAAACACAAACCGTGCCCCCAACATGGGGGAACAGTGAAGCTGGGGAGCAAGGGGAGGAGGGAGGTTGGGAGGCAGGGTGAAGAGACGGGTAAATGTAACAGATATTTAACATTTTTCAATGCACATATTTGAACAAGTACACAGAATCTATACTGTCTCATCATGGAGTTTCAATCCGTATCATGTAATCTCAATGTACTTGAAGACTCTAGAGTCGAGACTGCTGGAATATGAATATCAATTCACAGTATGTGACAAGAATCATGTGTATAGGTAACTCAGAATTTATTTAATTGGGCCACTTCCATAAGGTGACAAATCATACAATATAATTAGGACTATATTGACCCAGTACAGTAGGGACCACTCTTATATAATTTTTTTTTTTTGTTTATTCACCTACCCCCATCATCTTCTTATATGCTCTAATACTTTGTCATTCCAGGTATGACTGACACAATCCATGATGTCAGACCTTATGACCAAAGCTCACTTCAGTCTCACTCCCTCCACTATCATCATCATCAATTTTGACTTCACCAACAACTGTGAATTAACACAGAAGTCTGTGTCAATCAGGATGGAGCCTTTAAAGGAGTTTTATCGTTTGAGCTGCTCGTGCTGTTCAAGCTAATTTTCTCGATTGTAGTTTGAATCCAGGAGGAGTGTTCTCCTCCCAGGAGGCGCGTCTCTCCTCTCCAGGAGGCAGCGTCTCTTCCTCCAGGAGGCGCGTACTCTCGTCCCAGGAGGCGCGTCTCTCCTCCAAGGAGGCTGATCTCTCCACCCAGGAGGGCGGTCTGCTAATCCCAGGAGGCGCGTCTATCCTCCCTAGGAGGGCGGTCTCTCACTCCAGGAGGCGCCGTTCTCCACCCAGGAGGCGGTCTCTCTCTCCCCAGGAAGGAGTTCTCTCCTCACAGTGGCGGTCCTCCTCCTCCCAGGAGGCGCGTGTCTCTGCTCCACAGGAGCGCGTCTCTCCTCCCAGGTGGGCGTTCCCTTCCTCCCGGAGGCGCGTCTCTCCTCCCAGGGAGGGGCGTCTCCTCCTCAGGTGGCGAGGTTCTCCCTACCAGGAGGGCGTCTCTCCTCCAGGAGAGCGCGTCTCTCCTCCCAGGAGGCGCGTCTCTCCTACCATGGAGGCGCGTCTTCACTCCAATGGAGGCGCCGTCTCTCCTCCAGGAGGAGCCGTCTCTACTCCCAGGAGGAGCGTCATCTCACTCCCAGGTGGCGCGTCTCTTCCTCCCAGGAGGCGCGGTCTCTCTCCTGTGAGGCGCGTTCTCTCCCTCCCAGGAGGTGCGTCTCACTACTCCCAGGGACAGGCGCGTCTCCCTCTCTGAGAACTGTGACATCATATTTTGTAATGATGAAGGGGATGCATGAAGGTTGTCTGGATATAACAGCTCTGTAGCTCCTTCCTGCTTATGTCTGGCAGCCTTGAGGCTCAAACTCCAGCATGCACCTCGTCATATGTCTTAGTTAAACACAATCTGAATGCCAGCAGATGTTACTTCTAGTGGTTCATCCAAATTGTACTACAACAGGCAGAGATATTTACTCAAACTACAAATGTCAGCTTCAAGTTAAAGATCCTCTGCTTCCTGCAGTGACATGTGAGTGAAAACAATGGGGGGAGAAGCAAAATCAGCTTTGAGAAAGGCCCTGAGCAGCTTGTAACTAATTGGTGGTGGTGCAGAGGTAGAGAGAGCAGTGGCTAGACTTGGCTTTTACAACAAAGGGTTTGGAGAGAGTTCTTGTCCACCTCACAGGGTAATTTATTTCCCCCCCCCCCCCTAAATTGTACACTATTGTAGAGAGACCTTAAATTATATATGTTAATCTCTATAATGAATATATATACACTAAAGGGCTCCCCTATTATTATCATGTCTCATCCCCCACAGAATATATGCATTTTGTATCACGTTATGTTGTGAAGGTGCTTGGTGATGACCTGCAAGGGATAGGGGAGCTTTGTTGTGTGTGTATGTATATGAATAAAATTTATAGATGTCTACACATTTATTTTCATTTAATTTACATATTGTGTATACAAATTTTAAAGAAAAAAAAAAAATTATTGATGGGGCTTGAACTCCCAAACCTCTGTCTTGCAGTGTTGAATCCTTATGTTATACACTACAGATGATGTCATAAGGAGGCGGGGCTTGCATTCAGAATCTGAGGACACAGAACAGCACCTTCTTTTCAATGTAGCCGCTTAAGGATTGGATCTGTGAGGAGGTTAATCAACCTCTTGGAAAAAGCCCCCTTAAACAGGCAGCAGTAATTGCCCAGAACATTGTCCTCTAAAGCTGGGAGATGTAAAGGAGCCAGCAGACCTTGGTTCTCACTTAGCGATTTTAAACAGCTAAGAGGGGGAGGTTAAAAACACAGAGTGTGCGAGGCAGCCAATCACAGTGCAGGGGGTGTGGCTGGGCGTTTCCCTGTATAGAGGGTATCCAACAGGCTGAATGGAGATGTCACTCCAGCAAATCACAGTGCAGGGGGGCTGGGGGCTGTGTCTAGGGTTGCGAGAATCGACCAGGGGGCGTTCTGTACAGCAACAGCAGAATAGAAGACACAGATTTACAGAGATGCTCATATCTGCTAACTATTGTGACAGAGGTAATTGCTAGCCCAATTAACAAAAGTGTTATTTTTTACTGTCCCCATAATCTGAAGACATGATCTTGCTAACGATAAAAACCCTTTAAAGTTAGGCACAGCGCAGCCATCATCAATGTCTAACAGTTGTGGGTACCGGAGCCTAATTTATTGGATTGACCTCTCTTGTTGTGTCACAACCCCATCTCCGACTCTGTCATCCATTCTAGGGCTGTAAAGGGGTTTGATTAGCTTTCAACATGTAGGGATAGTTAAGTGAAGACTGTTACTAAATACTTTGCTCTTTTTATATTGCTTTGTCAGGAGATAAGAGAGATTTTATCAGCTCTGAGTGCACAGAAGTGTGTTACGTCATTTTCTTCCTGCACTTAGATTAAGAGGACATGGAGCGGCGTGACATCACCCATGGTCAGAGGATGACAGAGAATTTAATCTCCTAGAACAAGGATTAGATTTAATATCCTTATGAAAAGAAAACTTGTTTTTGCCAAACTCATCAGAGGCTGTACGTGTAAACCTACCTAAATTTAATCTCCGTGCACTGTATGTCTCCTTATAACGGCTCTGATTGTTAGGAAGCTAAATTTGTACTAATCACTCACTATTAGTTACCACCCAACAGCTTGACCTGGCAGTGCGAGTATGAAATTGCCTGTGACTCTGTGAAACGGCATGGTGAATAAAACCCCTGTAAAGGGGTTGTCTCATTACATTGATTTACTTACCTCAGTCCTGTTTTCCTGTTTCATTATGAATTTAGGCGGCGTGTTTACTGGCTTCCACTAGCGATGCAGTAGAAGCTAGGTACTGTAGCTATTAGCAATCCAGTGCCTGGCAGGCCTATCATGAGAGATTGAAAAAGGTACTGTAGCTATAGGACCTGAGGAAGCTGATGCAGCCCATACAAGTGGGATAATCTTCAGAATAGGTTGGACACTGTTAATGGACAAATATTGCAAAGTGATTGTTTTTGCAAGATCTTTGACATAAAAAGCAAGCCTGTAGTCAGGACAAACCCTTTAACACCCTTACCGAACATTTTGACGTTTGGAGTCTTCATATTATAAGGTAAGGGGCTTTGCTCTGTAGCGGTGATCCCGGGCCGCTAACTGCTGCTCTAAACATCGTAATAGCACTCAGAGGGGCGACTCCATCCTGCGCTTGTTTAACACCACTATAGACGCGCCCAACAGGGAGCGGCTTCTGAATGAATGAGAAACTGGGATGTGCGCCGTTTCTCGCTCCGATCGGGACCTCAGCGGCAAGATCGCTGTGTCCCGATTGGTTACCATGGCAGCTGGAAGCCTTGGGAAGCCTCCATGTTTTTCTCTTACTACTTCCTGCCCCAGGTAGGAAGTAATAAAACTAATAACTTTGTACACCCTAATGCATTGTATTACAAAGCAATAGGCTGTATAAACTAGCAAAATAGAAAAATAAAAAACTTATGGTTCTGGGAAGGCAGGGAGGGAAAAATGAATGTGACAAAAAAAAAAAATAGGCCACGCCGGTAAGTGGTTGAAGGGAACTGTACCATATTAGAATTAATGGGTTTGTCTTGCATCTCCAGCAATCAGAAAATCGTGGTAGGTTCCAGTCTCGGCACCATTTAACAGCTGATTTGGCATGGGTAGGCCAAGCATTTCACCTGGCCATTGCAGGGAAATTCTTGTATTACATGGCAGCCGTCAGATTATTGGCTGTCTATATAGTACAAGATGAGTTTGGTCTGCTGGAACTAGAGAATTTTAGTGGTCATGGACTTTTTTTTTTTTTTTTTTCCAAACACATTAGAGGATCATAAATGATGTACAGTATGTCTACAGCTAAGTGAATGAGTATCCGTTTCCCTTAATATCTGAAATTGTAACCGCACAAAGTAAGGAATTTCATACCAGTTGAAAACAGCAGCATTGACTACTATAATTTGAGCAATCAAATCACATATTTTAATACCTCAGACACATATTTTTGACTGACAGTGAAAAAGTTCTCTATGTACAGGCTGTTCAGGACTTTACAGGTGGTTGGAAAACTGGTCTTCAGCCCTTAAGGAGGCCGACACGGCTTTGCAGGTCTGCTGCATTTTTTCACTTTAGAGGCCGTTCACACAGCTTATTCTGAGACTGATTCCAGCCGCACTGCGCGCCGTATTTGCGCTTCAGTATGGCTGGAATCCGTCCCAGTCATTGAGGTAATCCACGGTTCTCATAGAGAACTATGGATTATGTCTCTTCTCCCCGGTCGGCGAAACCGCCGAGGGGGGAGAAAGTGACATGCACATTATTTACGGCGTGTACGCGCCATGAATAATGATTGTCTATGGGGCTGGTGAGCTGCCGGCCCCCTGTGCCGCCCCCCCTGCACAGCAGCCGGCGTAATTGCGGGGCGAAATCCGTCCCCGCAATTACGTCGGCAATAAGCCGTGTGAACATTGCCTTAGTGTGATTTATTTCTTTTCTCTATCAGGTGGTGATAGAGCCTCTGGCTCTCACCTATTAAAGCAACCGGGTATGGGGTTAGGGCCACTTTTTCAGAATCGCGTGGTCGTGTAGATTCTGTGGTTCAGACCATAGTTCAGACATGGTTCTGTCTATCCCACAAGTACTGCCTTTCAGGCAGGTTTGAAATACAGCCTTTTCCGTTTTTCTCCGTGGAGGGTCAGATTGCTGCCCTCTGCTTTCAAGCACACCTGGGCCTCCACATCCTCAGGTCAAGACTTTTTTTTTTTGCAAGGGGGTAACTTGTTCTGCTCCACCTGTTCGTAGCTCAATCCGGCCGTGGAACTGGAGTCTTGTTTGCCATTGTAATTCTCTCCATATGGTGGTATACCCAGGCCACGTTAATGAGAACAGAGTGCTGACCCTCTCCTCACATCCTCAGGAGATGTCTCTAATTTGTTGAGACGTCGTCAAGGCCGTTTGGATCTTCATCACCGCCACGGAATTATTCAGGCGTTCCAGTCCCTTTTTTTTCGTTGCAGAGAGTCCGTATAGAGGTCGGTGCCACGTAAGGCCAAATTACTCAACAAGCTTCGGTCCGCAACCGCAGAAGTCTACTGGGTTAAGGGTTAACATCCCCATTCCAGGTCACCATTCATTCCACTCGAACGGCGGCGCCTTTTGGGTTCTGCAGCCTCAACTTCTACTTATATCTTGGCCTCAGCTAACACAAGCCTTGGCCGTAGGGTACTTCCGACAGCAGTGTGGTGATACACATTGCTGCGATTAGTCTTTCAATTTTTTCTTCTTTTTTTTTTTTTCCCCCACCCTCAAAGTCTGCTTTTGGAGCTCCCAAAGTGCTGTGTGCCCCAGTGATATTGACAAGAAATTTGGATTTTTGTACTTACCGTAAAATCCTTTTCTCATCCGATTCATTGGGGAGGGGGGGGGGGTAACAGGTTCCTCCCTCTTTTCATCATTATCTCTTTCCGATTCTCATTTGACGTCTTCTCCTTGGAATCGGACAGTGGTTTATCTTCTCTACTGCGGATTTTGTACCAACTGAGTAGCCTGGTGTCAGGAGGAGGGATATCGCCCATTCGGGTGTAGCCAACACGTTTGGTTTCCACCTAGGTCAGTCTGCTAATCATAGGGGTAACTTTGGTTTGAAAAGTAGGGCAGGAACAATTTTCCCTTGCCTCAGTTCCTTTCCCTTTATTCCATTCTTCTCCCTTTCCTACTCCTCCTTCCTCTCCCTGCAGCAAATCGACCCCCTCTATCCCAACTAGGTGGTCTGGGGGAGCGCTGTGAGCTCCCCCAGCAGGTCTGGGCAGAAGTGAACGTCAGACGCATATTTAGATTTACCTACTATACGCGCCGCAACATTCTATGGTGATTCTAATATATAGTATATCACATTATACACATCTAAGCTATTCTGACGTCACTGATAGTAAGGATTTTGTTGTCACTATTGTTAACTTAAGGGCTTGTTCACACGGAGTTTACACTCCGTGTTACAAGCGCTTTTAGGATCCGTCTTGGGGTCCGCTCTGTCGGTCACCAAGACGGATCTAAACAATTAGCAGTGAGTTTATCACTGCTGTCTATGACGAACACACAGCGGCGTTCAGATGAGGGATCGGCGCTGTGTGTTTCAAAAGCGCAGCTCGGGTCCGTCTTGAAAAGTGAACGCCGCTACGTGTTCGTCATAGACGGCAGTGATCATCTCACTGCTTATTGTTTATATCTGTCTTGGATACTGACAGAGCGGACAAGACGGATCCTAAAAGCACTTGTAACACGGAGTGTAAACTCCGTGTGAACGAGCCCTAATACTACAGTTTGATAATTACTGAAGTTCAGAGCCGGACTGGGACTAAAAAAGCAGACCTGGCAACGAAGCCGAACCTACCCACCTACAACGATACAATACACACAACAGAATGAGGAAAATAAAAGAACCAAATCTCACTGTATCCCTAGGAATCACATATGTCATACTGTACCCCAAAATGTATTTTATTGCATACCATACACCAGAAATTACATCACTCACTGCACCCCAGAAATTATATTACACATGGGAGACATAGTAATTACATTACTAACTCCACCTTAGAAATTAATTGCACATTGTACTTAATACATTTTTGGTGTACAGTGAATTATTTTATTTCTTATTACACACTGAACCCTAGAAATGAATAACATTACTGTACTCCATAGATTACATTACACACTGTACAACAGATTACAGTACACATAGTATCCCAGAGATTACATTACTCACTGTACCCCAGGGATTTCTACATTACACACTACCCCAGAGATTATTACATTACACACTGTACCCCAGAGATTAGTTTACACACCGTACCAAAGAGATTACATTACACTGTACAACATAGATTCTGCTACACCAGTTCCCAGAGATTTACATTATACACTGTACCCCAGAGACTAACTATATTAGACAAGGTATCCCAAAAATTGTGTGTGTGTGTATACATATACTGAACACAGACACACTACACACTGTGAGTTCACATGATGATTTTTCGGCACTAACCGTGTTCTTTGCTTGTTTAAAGTTTGCTGCTTGCAAACGACCTAGACTGGCCCAGTCAGATTTCTGCCTCCTATCCTTTAGTGCTGTTAGTGAGTAAGGCGGGGTTCACACGGCTTATTCAAGCCGTAATTGCGGGACGGATTTCGCCCACAATTACGACTTGAGTACGGGGCTAGGTGGGGGCGGCTGCCCGCCGGCCAATAGACATCCATTATCCACGGCGCGTATCCCGCCGGGATAATGTGCATGTCACTTTCTCCCCACCCGGCGTATTCGGCGAGCGTGGAGGAGAGACGGAATCCATAGTTCTCTATGAGAACTATGGATTACCGTAATGCCTGGCACGGATTTAAGCCGTACTGCAGGGCAAATACGGCGCGCAATACGGCTGAAATCCGTGTCAGAAATAAGCCGTGTGAACGGCCCCTAAAACACCTCGAAGAATTATTTGTAGGCGCTGACAGTATGCACCGAAAATACTCGGGTAAAATCAATGTTGTCTAAATGTATAATGTAAATCTGTTTCTTGTCAGACTGGACACCAGCTCTGAGGCAGATCCAGCACTGAATCTGCCCCAGAATCAGCATTCAGGGCATGTCCCCACGGCACGGGTTTTCGGCCGGTTTTTCAGGCGGTTTGCGGTTTTGCAGACCGCCTGAAAAACCGGCCGTAACAGAGCACAACGGGCTTCTATGGAAAACCCGTGCAGCAGTCCCCACGGCACGGGTTTTCCGCCCGCAAAACACTCTGCAAGTACATTCTTCTGTCCGGTTGTCGGACGGAATCTGTGAATGTGAAGAGGGAGGGTTTTTCTCCGCTCATCGTGGGGACGGCCGAAAAACAGGACAAATACCGGTCGGATAAACCGACCGGTATTTGTCTCTGGCCTTTTGTTATGCAGCCTTACGGTATGTTCATACGGCATATAGCGGGGCATACTGTACACTCTGCTATATGCTGGGTGTTTTAGGAATACGTGCTGGCCAGTCCATACTTCCAAAAATGCTGTGGGGCCGACCCCACTCACTTTCATTTTCCTTGGCGCGTAAGTGCAGGGAAGAAGTGACATGCCACTTCTTTCTGCCAGCGCGAGCAGTACATGTCAGGGAAAATGGAAGTTAATCATATCTCTCAATGAGAGCTAGGAATTACTGTAGTTACAGTCTGTACTTCGGGGCGTCTTGCAACACAAGTACGGACCACAAAGATGTCTAAAGCTGTCTATAGGTGGTCTATATTTATTTACTATCACTACGGGTGCCTATATTTATTTATTTACTATCACTACGGGGGCCTATATTTATTTACTATCACTACGGGGGCCATATATTTATTTACTATCACTACGGGGGCCATATATTTATTTACTATCACTACGGGGGCCATATATTTATTTACTATCACTACGGGGGCCATATATTTATTTTATATCAGTACGGGCGCAATATATTGATTTAATGTCACTACGGGAGCCATATATTTATTTACTATCACTACGGGGGCCATATATTTATTTACTATCACTACGGGAGCCATATATTTATTTACTTTCACTCCCGGGGCCATATATTTATTTACTATCACTACGGGAGCCATATATTTATTTACTTTCACTACGGGGCCATATATTTATTTACTATCACTACGGGGGCCATATATTTATTTACTATCACTACGGGGGCCATATATTTATTTACTATCACTACGGGGGCCATCTATTTATTTACTATCACTACAGGGGGCCATCTATTTACTATCACTACAGGGGGCCATCTATTTATTTACTATCACTACAGGGGGCCTAATTTATTTACCATCACTACAGGGGGCCTAATTTATTTTATCATTATCAGGGGCCTATCTATTTATTTATCATTACTACAGGGGGCCTATAGTTATCAATCGTGACTATAGGGGGCCTATATTTATCATTACTACAAGGGGCATGTATAGATCTTTCACTACTACAGGAGGCATATATACCTATCTCTAATGACTACAGGGGGTATATATCTCTATAATGACAGAGCTGATTACATATGTATATTATATACATGTATAATGCTGATAAATATTACTGTAGAATGATTGTCAGCTCTGTGGGTCAGCATTATTAGTATAATACTGACCCACAGAGCTGACAATCAGTCTGCAGTTATAAAATACTGGTTACCCCATACTGTACCCCTAAATGACACAGTATACACTTTTTTTTTTTTTTTTGTGTGTGTGTGTGTGATTCTAAACCTCCAGTCCCCTATAACCCCGCCCCTACTGGGCCTTGGAAAAATTGTTATGCATCAAACCGGTCCCTGGTGGAAAAAAGGTTGGGGACTGCTGCTTTAAGGGGTTAAACAAGGCGGGGTGGCAGTGGCTCCATCCCACGCTGTAACCGCCAAGTGTTAACTGCAATTAGCAGCTAACACCCTGCAATCCCGCTTCACAGCTCCTTAACGCCACCAGGATGTATCCATACGTCCAGGTGGGTTAAGGTGTTAAAGCTAATCATTGTGGGGAGAAAACCCCTTTTGGGTCCGACTACATGGCAACGATTTACAGTCAGATTGTTATGCAGATTCGGGTTTTAAAAACTGTAAAAATCTTCATAGACCTCAACTGAAAATTTGATTTGTCCATATGACTGTTTATATTTAAAAAAAAAAAAAAAAAAAAAAGCGCATCCCAAACATGTTGGATCCGCATCCAAAACCCTATAGAGAGGAGTTGGACTTTCTGACTGTAAATCCAGTTGGGAAAAAATTACCTAAAATCCACATTAAAAATCGCATCAAGGTACTCGTTAAGGTAATCTAATGAGTGTTTTGATGTTGTGTGGACCCAGCCTTAAACTTCTACAACTAGGTAGTAAATTTTTGCATTTAATGTCTCATTTCTCCCTTGCAGAAGGTATTAGGTTCTGGAGTACAAGAAGCTATAGAATATGAAGCTGTCAACAGACCTGAAATCCCCTCTTTGGCTGATGCCCCATGTCTGTTAGATGATAATATTCCGACTTACACCCGTTTTAGGTAATAATAACCTCTTATTACACTTCATGGCTATTGTTTTATTAGTCACCCTATAGTGATAATGGCTTCTTCCATTAGGCACGATCTTCCATCAACAAGTTCATGGGAGAGTTCTTTTTAGCACGACCATCTAACACAGATTCAGGATTTCTTACGATGTCCAGTAATAAAGCGAGTGAGACCAGCCTCTTTCCTGCAAGCGATCATGCCATTCAAAAAATAGCAGCGTTGGAAGATGAGCTGATACAGCTTCGAGCACAGATCGCTGCTATTGTTGCCATACAAGAGTCAAAAGCTGCGCAGTCTCGTAAGTCGATTTACAGAATTTTAATACTTGATATAGATTTATTAGAGTAATGGGATGTCTCTATTAATCAGTTTATTGGTTGAAGAGGTGACATTTTTGCTACATATACACAATATGTTGTAATGTCCCTGCAATCTTTTTCCCTTTCAGACACAGAATCCATGTGCTCATTTGGCAGCCCAAGTAATGCTCTCCCACCACCATCTTTAGCTTCAACACCCCTGACATCACAATTTTTACACTGTACAACACAAGTAGTGCCAACACCGCCTCCTCCCCCTCCACCTCCTCCGCCCCCACCTCCAGCTCCGTGTAGTAAATTAAACTCTGCAATTGATCTTATAAAGAAACGTAAGGCTTCTCACAAACGCAGTCCAATGGAGACAGATGTTTCAAAGAAAGACGGGGTGGACAAACTTCCCAGTATGATGGATGTTTTAAAAGGCATGAATTCCATCAAGCTTCGTGCCATTGAAAGGTAAGATAAAAAGGTAAAATTTATTGACTTTTCTGCATCTTACTTTTACAACATACTTTGTTTTCTAGAAACGAGAAATCTACGTTTGTGCATTTTATGTTGTGAAATTGCTACAAAACATTAAGATGTGTGTGTGTGTACATGAGGAAGATCACTACTTCTTACCAATAGTATTGCACTTTTGGTTTGGTTTGGGCTGGCTTGGCAATTTTTCATTAAAGGGGTTGTTTCGTTACAGCATTTGGCAGCCGTTTATGCTTGTTGCCAAGCAGAGCTTGTGAAATGGAGGGCTGTGTTTCTCCTCCCTGCAGGGCGTATCTTCTCTCTCTGCAGAGAAGCCCCCAAAGTGTGCACGTGATTCATCATGAGCTGGGGTTGAGAGGTTCACAGCTGTCCGAGACTAAAGCTATGTGCACACAGCAAATGACAAAATGCCGTCCAAAATCTGATGGCATTTCGTTATTTGCTGTGTAGACATACATTGGAAGTGAAAAGCTAAGTGTAACTCGATAGCGCATATATATATAAATTTATTGCTCTCTCTACATACTTTGTAACTAGAATTGGCATTTGACATTCAGGACGCTGGGAAAGATGGGTGACTCCCCACACTCTCCACTGCTCCATGTCTCTCTCACACAGTGATATATCCTGCATATTATTACACCTCTGACCTCTACAGAACTGCAGAACAAAACTATACACTTTCTGTTTGTGTTTACGTGGGACTGCACATCTGTATCACAACATTGTTACGTAGGACTGCACAGGACAGCTGTAGTCTGTGTAATTTGCGTGGGCCTGCACATCTTACATGGGACTGCTGTTTATCTCTCTATCTTTGTAGTGAGACAGCCCCTGTAATAGCTGTAAACTTGGGACAGGAAAGTCCTTCAGTTTCCTCTCTAACTTGCAGACTGGCAATTTAGTTGCCTAATTTTTATTTCTAGAAACATTTAGGACCCCACTCGAATCCAAAGCGCAACACAAATATGTCATACATGGCATTTTTCCCCTTTGCAGGCTCCATCTCTAATTGCCAGATTACGCTGCACTTGGCGCTCTCTATACTTCCTATTCCGTCTCCCCCCTCCTTTTTCTATAGACAATTGAAACCTCGGCCCTGAGTAAATTGATAGTCTGTCAATCCCTCTAAGATGGATTTCTCGTACATATCATTGGGGGATACCGAATGGACCTTGTGTATAGGCTGCTAGAGGAGGTGGCACTAAGCAAAGAAAGGAAAGCACCTCCCGGCATCCTATATCACCGCTGCAAGTACAGAGCTAATCCGTTTTGGCTTTGTGTCTGACATGACATGCTGTGTGTGCAGGTCTGTTACAGATTTTTTATTGTAGCAGATGATCTAGCTGTCTTTACCATGCACATGCCACATTATTATTTTCCTGGGAAGAGTAATTGTGATTGGCTTTTACAACTGGAGTTGCCATGGTGCAGAAGTTTTTTTCTGCTCCACTCCCTTTTCTTTGATATCAGGCACCTGCAGATTCCTCTCCTTTACCAGATGGTGCTCTCTTTTACTGGTTAGCTGGACATTGGTTTTCCTGGCTCCCAGTAGCCGTATATTGGGCTACATCAGTTTGTTCTATCACTGCTTGGCAGTTCATTGTCGTCTTCTGATCGCCTCTTGTTAAACTAAATCAGACACTTGGATTTTTGTACTTGGCATAAAATACTTTTCTCGTCCAATTCATTGGGGAGCAAAGCACCTTGGGAATAGGCCCTTCCAATAGGCGGAAACCAAACGTGTTGGCTCCACCCAAATAGCCTCCTGACACCAAGCTACTGAGTTGGTACAAAAGCCGCAGTAGAGAAGATAAACCGCCGTCTGATTCCAAGGAGAAAATGTCAAATGAGAACTGGAAAAAGATAAGGTTGAAAAGAGGGAGGGACCTGTGTCCCCCAATGAATCGAACGAGAAAAGGATTTTACGGGAAGTATAAAAATCCAAATTTCTCATCAATATTATTACAGGATACAACACCATGTGATGTCCTTGAGGGTGGGTAAAAAAAATTTCAAAAGACAATCTTCACAGCGGTGTGAATCAGCACACCACTGCCTGAAGTACCTTACAGCCAAGGTTGTGTCCGACATAGGTAGTACTTAGTGGGAAAAAAATATATGAACTGACGCCCAATCTTGCAGACCTAGGAAGCCGAAGCATGGGGCCGCAGAACCCAAAAGGCGCTGATTGTTCGGGTGGAATGAGCAGTGACCCGGTATGAAAGAGGTTCACACTCAGACTGATAGTCTTCCAAGATTACAGACCAAATCTAGCTGGGAATGGTGGACTTACAGGCCACCAGATCTCTGTGCGGGCCCTCTGGAATGCCCAAAAGGGATTGGAATGCCTGAAAAATTCTGGGCTGGTGTAGAAGATCTGAATGGCCCTGACAATGTCCCAGTGAATTAGAGACCTCTCCTGAGGATGCGAGGGAGAGGGGCAAAATTAGGGGCAACACTCTGTCCACATTTAGTTGGACTGGTGATACAGGTACTGGGGGCATGGGGCCAGTGTTCTGCTAACTGGTAGAAACAAGCACCATTCGGCCAAGCCAGAGAGTCTGCAGCGGTGGAACTTCGTCACAGGAGAGGGAGGAACACATGCCTACTCCTGTTCCCTGCAAGACCCTTGAGAACATCAGAAATTACAATGGAGAAATAACAGCCAGTTTCCACCTCTAGGGAAAGAGGGAGAGTTCCCCTACGATTACTCTTTCCCAGAGCAGGAGGAAGTGAACGCTGATGCATAACAACTGAAATATGTTGTAAAAGCCAAACCCACCTTTACCCTTCCAAGGAAAAGAGTAATGTGGACGAGTGCATGATAAAGACACCTGGGTACCCTAGAAGGGGGAGGGGGGCGGAAGCTGTATATGATATTGACAAGAAATGTGGATTTTTGTACTTAATGTAAAATCCTTTTCTCATCTGATTCAGTGGAGGACACAGCTTTCACCCAGTTTATCCTGTGATGCTCCAAAATCCACTGGTCCTCACTGTGCGGGTTCTACTGCTCAATTCTCACCCATCCGCAGTGATTTGCTAGGACTTTACGATTTTTCCTTCTGTTAGCTTATCCCAGTCGCTCCTACTGCTTTTGCACAAAATGATTTGCTGAGTGCTTGCAGCTGGGACATAGATGTTGGGTGGGGCTTTCACTTTTTTGCTTATTGCTGCCTCCTACAAGCAGCATATATCCAAAATCAATTATGTGTCCCCTAATGAATCAGAATAACCAGTTAAGTATACAGCCTCAGAAGAGGCTGTATACTAAACATAGACCCAAAACATAGCTTTTATTAAAGATTTAAAGTAAGATCAAAGTGTTCAAAATAACTAACCTTAAAGCGGTTGTATCATTTCATTAAATGGTCTTCAGAATAAGGGGACAGTGAAAACAAGTAACTTTGCAATTAGATGTCATTAGCAAAGCTGTCTTGTATTCAAAGTTTTCCTTATCTTCTGTTTACACTGATATCCAGTACTGGTCGGATCCCTCCTCCTTGCATTTCACTAGCTGAGAGCTCACTTACATTCTGTTCGGCCCCTGGTCGGCTGTATTCACGGAGCTTGCATTCCTGCCTTTCACTCAAAGTAAGGGACTGGCACATTTTCACTCTGCACAGCCAGAATAAACAGAATGACACTGCAGGGCTTCTACAATCAGAAAACAGCACAATTGTGTGTCGATCCCTGCCTCTCTGACTCAGTTAGGGGCCGTAGCAATTTCTCTCTGCACACCCAGCAGAAACACACTGCAGCAGATTCTATCAGAAAACAGCACAGTTGTGTCTCGGTGCCTAACTCTCCTGCATAGAAGGGAGATCTGTGCCGTTCATAGAAAGCTGGATTCAACTGTAACAAATCTCCAGCTGTGAGAGGAGAAGCGATCAGTGCTCAGTCTAGATTGAATGCAGCCTGTGGTATGTATACAGCTCTTACAAAATAAGACTGCATAGGGCGAGACACAGTGACAAGTGGACTCAGAGAGGGGTGGGAGGAGTATCGGGAGCCAGCATGAACATTGAAGGGGGGGGATGATGTCACCCAGCTGGGAGGGGAAGAAACGCCCCTGAATTTCTAGAGTTGAGAAGCTGAGAGCAGTATGAATCAGCCAAACTAAAGAAGCGATACATCCCCTTTAAATCTAAGATAGGAAGAAATACAAGAAATAAATCCTACCTAATACAGCAGGGTAACCGTCTCAACAAGGGCGACCCTGCACAGGAACCTCTCCTTAAAAGGAAATATCTATCATTTCCCTATAGCATACGGGCAATATAGACACAAAGGAGGGACAGACAAATCTATACAGAAACCACGGACCAGAGCGACTCAAAATGGTTACAAACCAATACCTCTCGCACATAAAGCAGAAAAGTAGGTCTAAATACTCAAACTTTGCAATGGTAAACAAGCCACTGATGAATAAATACCACACAGATGTTCAAAAATAGAGCTCTAGTAGTGTAGAAACCACTAACTGAGTAACACCACAGATTGTTTCGAAAACGCCAAAGCGTTTTCCCCTATAGTCAGTGGGTTCATCAGGGAGAATAAATGTGGCTAACAAAGTAGTGATGGATAATAAAGAGTAGAACCTAGATAATGGCACCTAAGTATCATATGGGAAGCCTTGACCCAAGATCAAAGCACAGGGCAACTCATCCAATACTCAAGTAAAGATGCGGGTAAAAAGAAGGATGTAGATAGATCAAGAAGGATGTAGGAAAAAAGAAGGATGTAGGGTCAAAAAATAAGTTCCTAGCAAGTTCCCTGCAAATCTTAGGGTACACAGCCAACTGTAGTTGACACCATACCTAAAAGAATAATAATATACTTAAAAGAATAATAAACACATAAATCACATAAGTACGAAACAACCCTTATAGAGTGCGCCTACTTATATATGTGCAATCCAACAGATAATACAGGCACAAACTCCACAGAGGGTGTATGTGATGAGTAACCTCCTGTTATGGAGGTGATCCACGTCCGATGCGTGGCCCAGAGCAACGTGTACTGCCCGGCTAAAATAGCCGGTAGCACAAAGTTGTTGGGGTGAGACGCGCATGTCCGGAACTCCGCAGCCGCAACCAAAGCACAAAGTGTACATGTCCCTAATTAATCGGACCAGAAAAGAATTTTACAGGAAGTACAAAAAAATCTAAATTTTGCAGTGAACGGAGAGTGCATGATTAATGTAGAGGGCAGGGGGAAGGAAACTGCTTATGAGAGGAGAAAGTGGAATTTTTCATCTATAAAATATTACAATGTTTCCAATAGTCACTTGTACAAAGTTTATGCAAAGTGTTTTGAAATGACCGTGCCTGTTTAAAGGGGTTGTCTCACTACATTGATTCATCTCGCCTCAGTCCTGTTTTCTTTCATTTTGAATTCAGGGGCGTGTTTATTGGCATTTTCTAGACTTCAGTAGAGGCCAGGTCTGTAACTATAGCAACCAGTGTTGGCAGCCTATCAGAAGAGATCAAACAAGTCTGTAGTTATAGTGACCTGAGGAGCTGATGTAGCCCATATCAGAGGGGATATCTCAGAATAGGTAGCATACTGTTAATGGACACATATTGCAAAGTGACTTGTTTTTGCAAGATCTTTAACATAAAATTGATCCTTGTATTGAGACAACCCCTTTAATGATGCAGTACCTAGTTCTACCACAGCTTACTGTTCCAAGTAATCTAGTATAGAAGTTTAATCATTCCAGAGGTGTGATAACTGGTATAGATACACAGAGATCCCCAATAAATTGTAATAGAAGGTTTTCCTCTATATACTGTAAGCACTTTCCACTCTTTAGGTTCCACTATAGATTTCACAAAACTAAATTTGCCATTTTTTTTCAAATGTTTGTCGACTTATTTTCTCCTTGCTTCAGATCTCCCGGTGGTACACCCCTGACAAGAAAAGACAAGAAGAGGCGTTCTCTGAATGATCCAACAGACCCTGCAGCCATTATTGCCCGAGCTTTAAAGCAGAAGTTTGCACACAGACGGAATGATGATTCATTAGATAAAGAAAATAGATCTTATGAGGATTCTCCGTTCTCTAGCCCTGAAACACCAATGGTACGGTATATATTACATTTAAATCAGCTGTATGTAAGAAAAATATCCATAAATATTACTGACTTTTGTACACTGTAAGGATAGCGCTTCATGGTAGCAATGAAGAGGTTGTATTAACAAGGCACAGCTAGGCTTCACATCTGCACCAACTGTTCAGTCTTCATCACAGATTGTTTGTCTAAAATGAGTATGCTGTGCAATTTTTTTACCAATTCCTATTATTTCTATTAGTTTGTTGAAAAAGTAAGTGCTTGTTTGAATTATTTATATACAGCCATCTAGAAGCATTTTAAAACGGTGCAGAGTGACCAAAAGATAATTGGAGTCTAAAATGTCTAGACCCTTATTGGCTGGAAGGGTATACGCTACACTACTGTCTTTGTTGAAATTTTGGGAAGAACATAAAATTTCTTGAAATTTTTTTTCAAATGAACTAAATGAGAACATCTCTTATCTGTTGAAAGCACATGTCCAACTGTTCAATGTTTCAGTACTTTTTGCACAACTTGCTGATCTCTAACAAAGAGCTTAATGGCAAAATTCACAACAGGTGTTTGATCCCTGAATCACCCAATAAATTTAGGGGATCAATTTGAATTGGGATTTAAACAGTCCTCCTCATCATGCTGTTCACATTTTGACAACACCTTACAATTAATCAACAGTACCTCACCATTGTGAGGCTTCAAGCAGCATGCTCTTAGACAGAAGGGGCCGCTGAGCTTAATGTCATCAGCAGGTTGCAACAAAGAGACTGGAAGAGTCACAGAAAGGTAAAGAGGTGGACGTCCTTTGGCTACCTCACACACTGATGATCGCTTCATTGTAAACAATGCCTTGCAGAACCAAGTGATGAATGCCATACAACTCTAGGCATGTTTAAGGGAGGTGACAGGCAACCAAGTGTCATGTCCAACCATTCATAACTATTTACATCAGCGTGGTTTGCGTGCTAGAGGACCTGACAGCACAGCCACCATTCTCTTGCATGGGCCAGTGAGCATCTACGCTGGACGAAGAACCAGTTGTCCTCTTTGCTGTTCAGTGATGAAAGTCAATTTGCCGACAATGATGCTGGAAGCATTAAGGAGAGTACTATTCATCAGTGACTCTTGGTTGCCTCTCACCCTCCTTAAACGTGCTTGGAATTGTGTGGCATTCATCATCTGGTTCAGCAGGGCATGGTTTACATTGAAACAGTCATCATTGTGTGATGTAGCCAAAGGACGTCCACTTCTTTGCCTTTCTGTGACATGTTCAATATCTCTGATACAAACTTCTGATGACACTCTGTGATACTCTAAGCTCAGTGGCCACTTCTGTCTGAGAGCATCTTGCTTGAAGCCTCACAATGGGGAGGTACTGTTGATCAATTGTAAGATGTTGTCTTGGTCTCATGATGTCAAAATGTGAACAGCATGATAAGGAGGACTGTTTATATTCCAATTCACAATGATTCCCTAAATTTATTGGGCCATTCAGGGATCAAACAACTGTTTGAATTTTGCCATTAAGCTTCTTGTTAGAGATCAGCAAGTTTTGCAAAAAGTAATGAAACCGTGAACCGTTGGACATGTGATTTCTAAAGATAAGAGATGGTCTCATTTAGTTCATTTAAAAAAAAAAAATCTTAAGAAATTTAATGTTCATCCTGAAATATCAACCAAAAGCCTAATATCCCTAACTTTTTGTGAGTAGTGTATATTGCCATAGTTCTCCTATTTTGAAATTCCTAGACCAATATAGAGAAAATATGTTAATCGAACTGATGAACTCCTCATGAAGGACATTTATGTATAATTTATACTTTTAACATATGGGAGGGGAATAAAAAAAATCAGGTACTTCTAACTTTTCCTCTGTTCTTAACTTGTAGTTTGGTCGTCACCTACTAAAGCCTGCGGGGAAAAGAACACAGCATGAAACTACGAGAAAGCAAGTCCATGTGTGATTTGATGGAACTGGTTAGAGAAGAAAGAATGTGAAAATCAAATGTACAATAGAACAGGCAGCTTATTTGACTTATTCTGCTGTTAGACTGTTTTTAAAGAGAACCTCTTGGGTCACTTATACTGTCCTATGCAATGATATATAGGTTTGTGATTTGATGGAGGATTTTTGAATTAAAAGCATAGTAAATCCTGACAGGACTCCTGGGATAGACAACGATTCCTGATTATCCAATCCACACTCTATTGTTGCAGGTACAGAGAAAGATGTGAATCTGTGTGTGTGGGTGGACTAAGCAGGACTCTGTCTCTTATAGGAGTCCTGACCGGATTAGCTCTGCTTTTCACTCAGAAATATTGCTTAAGGCTATGTCTACACAGCACAGGTTTAACGTTGGATTTTCAGCGGTTTTAGAATTTCAAAACCGCTTAAAATCCGACGATCGCCTGTGCTGCATAGACGGTGTGAAAAATCTGTGCTGTAGTCTATACAGCATTGTTTTGTTGTTTTATCGTCGCTTTAAAAATCCGTCGGAATATGGAATATATTCCGGCGGATTATGCTCGGATTTACCGTCGGCCCTGTTGCATTGAAGGTACTAGGCCGGCAGCAGATCCTGCCTTGGTTTTAGCATCAAACCGTGCCAAAAACCGCAGTCCTGGCGTGGTCCAGCAATGACAAAATGCCATCGGATTTTCGACGGTATTTTGTCATATGTTGTGTGCACTTTAGCCTTATATTGCATAAGTATATCCTACTAAAACCCACCTGACAGGTCTACTTTAAAGTTTTACCCTACTGTAAAAGTCTGTTCTATTTTAAGAATTATTTGGTGTACAGAGGACACATTTTATTTATTTTGTTTTACGTGGAATTCTGTTAGGTGACAAATTATCAATAGGCTGAACTATAAGGCCCCGTTCACACGGCTTATTTGGTCGCGGATTGGAGCCGTACTGCACGCCGGATTTGCGCTTCAGTACGGCTCCATAGAGAACTGTGGATTCCGTTGCTCCTCCCCGCTCGGCGAATCCGCCGCGGGGGGAGAAAGTGACATGCACATTATTTACGGCGCGTACGCGCCGTAAATAATGCATTGTCTATGGGGCCAGCAAGCAACTCCCCGGCCCCGCCCCTTATTCAAGCCGTAGTTGCGGGACGGATCCCGCCCACAATACGGCTTGAATAAGCCGTGTGAACACGGCCTAAATGTCTGATCAGTCGGATCCTTTGTCCTCTATTGCTACTTTACAAAACCAAAAAAAAATAAAAAATTTCTGCATCCGTCAGTCCCTATAGATATCAGTGAATGTAGCAATTAAATGTCTTGGGGTACTAACCCTTCCATATCCATGCTGTGTCACCCTGGTCTGCTCAGTGAAAGTTCACAATGTGCTTTGTACACTAAGGGCCACATGTATGAAAACGGTCTAGGTCTAAAACTCGTGGTGTTGCCCATAGCAACCAATCAGAGTGCCCCTCTCATTTTTCCAGAGCCCTCTATGAAATGAAACATAGCAACATAGCAAAGAAAGTCTTAGACATAGACAGTTTTCATTCATGTAGCCCTAAAGGTCTATCCAAGCAAATCACAAACTGGCTGTATAGAAGCTACCAAAATGACACCCTCTCTTCTGACATCTGTAAAGGCTCTGCCGGTATAAACTAGAGCTGCTCCTCACAGACTTCCTGCTCTGCTGCTCTTCATCTATTGGTTAATTTCATGCAACTCTTTGCAACTAAAATGGAGCAGAGCAGTTTCCTGTGTTTTGTGCAGATCCAGCAGTAAATGATGTGCCATTTTGGCATCTTCTGTACAGCGTTTTAACAATGATATTTTATTTGCTATGGTAATAAGGGTATGGTCACACGGGGTAATTTCGGCGTGCATTTCACCGCGTATTTGCGCTTTAATACGAGCGAGATGCGTGCCGAAATTACGGTAATCCATAGTTCTCCTTGAGAACAATGGATTACGCCTCCTCTCCCCGCTCGTACAATACAATCGTATTGTACGCTCAGGGAGATAAGTGACATGTCAATTACTTGCGGCGACTCCGCGCTGCGAGTCATGAATGTCGATGGGGCCGGCGGGTTGTGGCCCACCTCCCCGCGCCGCGGGAGTACGTGCGTATTAGTGCAAGCTCCTGAAACACACAATGTACTGCGCCGCCTAAGGCTCTATAGGGTACAGCACCTTTAAAACTTAAGGGACCTAATCATTAATGCTCCTGTATGTTATATGACTCTTGTAGCTCCATGTTACGAATTATAAAAATGTGCCCACAGTTTGACTTCAAATATATCCCTATGTTGGCATTTTAGGACCAATGAACAGATGAACACTGATGCACTGCAGCAGATCAATAAGAAACACCGGATAATGTCCAGAGTGTTTCTTGGATTAAGAGAAGGTCGTGCATGCACAGCGCACTCCGTTGATTTTAATGAGAGTTTTGAAAACGGCCAAACTAGTTCTTTAAAATGAACGGAGAGTGTTGTACATGTGCGACCAACTCCCTGTTCTGTACCGAGAGATTCATGAGCCCATTCTCAGGTCCTGTTGATATGCCATGAATGTCAGTGACAGGAAACCCTTTAACCTGGCTTACACAACAGAATTAGCCATGTTATGAAGGCTACTGGTATTTTATAACTTCTGTTTTACTCGGCTACTTCAGCATCAAATCATGTAGGCATCTGGAGAAGCCATATTTTGCATTTGTGGTGTTTGGCATGTACCGATAGTACTGCTTACATAGTCCTGGCTCACTTGGACTCTGTGCAGCACATGGTTACACACATGCTTAGTGATTTCTTTTGAGAGAGACTGGTATTTAATAGGACTCTTCTCAATTTCTATATACAGGCAGTCCCCGGGTTACGAATGGGTTATGGACTGGAGGTTTGTTCTTGAGTTGAATTTGTATGTAAGTTGGAACAGGTATATTTCTTAAATGTAACTCCAGCACAAAAGTTTTTTTTTATTGTTTCCATTTTGGATAGTGCAGGGAAGGGTTTTTACATTTCTTTCACGGTCTGTGCCCTTGTTAAGAAGATTTCACCTCATTTTCACCTCATGTGCTGCTGTGGTGTGCTGGAACTGGTAGTTCCACAGCTACTATTTGCTGTGGAATATGGAACTACAAGGGCCAGCATGCCTCATAAGCCTCCATTTGTAACTAGGGGACAGATGTAAGTGGGAATGTTGTCGAAAGTTCGTGCCCACCTTTCATGTGACCTATTAATTCAGTTCATTTACCTAATCTCCGGACGCAGCTTAGACAGGTAAGCGTTCATATGTGGACAGAAAGATAGGCCACCTGTAACTGCCATTTTAAGGCTTTTCAATCATACTTATCAAAGGAAAAGCTGTATGGGGAAGAACCTCCCATGGTAGAAGTTTGCGGAGACCAAAAAAAAAAAAAAAATCAAATTTAAAGGTTTCAAAATGTGTCGTCCTAGTTACTTTTCGTACTCATTTGATAAATACTATGCGTTTGGAATTGCCCTTTAAAGGGGTATTCCCATCATATCTAGTGCTGCTGGAAAAGTCCATTACTGTAAAGTAAGCAATTTTCAAAATGCATGTTAAAAAAAAAATTGTATTCTTTACCTAATACTGGTCTTTTTTGCACCTTCAACTTTTTGTCATCTCATTGGTTACTGGACACCACTCAAAGCACTTAGTGGTGGTCCGTAACCAAGAGAGCAAGTTGAAGGTGCAAAAAGACCAGTATTAGGTAAAGCACACATAATTTTTAATAACATGCATTTTGAAAGTTGCTTATTTTTACAGTAATTGGCCCTTCCAAAAGCACTTGCTATGATGGAAATAACCCTTTATGGTTGGGTGCCACGGTGCAGCAGCTACATGCAGACGAAACCGCAGCCAACAATACCTGTACAGAGTTTGTTGGTGGCATCACTATTTCTCCAGAAAGTCATGCAGATATTTGCGGCCCTGGTTGGATCTACATGAGGATGGCATACCGTGGGTCCCCAGCCTAAAGCTGCTTTGCTTGCCTTACTGAGCAGCTAGATGCTGCCTTTCCATCCCCCTGAAGCAGTCAGGTGGGGGGTTTCTATTCCGTCAGTCCTTATGCTGGACTGGAAGGAACTGAATGTGTAAGATTTTGTTAAATATTGATGTCTGTGTCCTGTGCAAGAACTGCTACATTTATGTTTTAATCCTATAACAAAGGCGTTGCACTAGCTCCAACCTGAGAGCGTCATTTCTGATTTTCTTCAGTTTTATGTACATTATCAGTTTACGTAATTTTACCATTTTTTAGGCTTGAAATTTGCAATCATGCAAAAACAAAATGGGATGCTGCTTTGTGTAATCACACGTCAACGTTCCTACCACAAGGAAATGTACATAGTCATGTTCTGTAAATAGTTTTTAAAATAAATTTGTTTTATCTCATGGCTTCCTTTTTGGCTTCTCATTTTTTAATGCACAATGAATTTACAAATTCTGTTTTTGATATCTCCAAACCGTGGGCTATGGCAATAAGTACTTGCTACACTTCTCTAGTGACCTGAACAGAGAGCTGTACTCCTTCATTTCCTATTGGATTTCACCGTCCAGATAAGCATGTGGTGTACGGGTTCATAGTAAGTCCATAAGAATTTCTATAAATCTTTACACTACATGCTACTTCTAAGGTGTTTTTTTTTTTTGTTTTGTTTTTTTCCCTTTTCAAATCCTGTAAATATAATGTGATACTTTTACTCAGCAGGTCGATACAAGGAGGATCTAATGGAGGTGATACTATTTCTCAGAGCAAATTCATAGGCTCACTCAACAAATGTTATTTAGGACTGTTTTTTTTTTCCCACTTCAGCAGTTTTACAATTTTTTTTTGTGTTCTAAGGTTGTATCCAAAATCTAGGACAAGCAAAAGGGTAACAATGGCTTGAACTTTTTACTTTCAGGCTCCATATCTCACCATCTGCAACTTTTACCTTGAGACTACCATAATTTTATAGACAATCACCTTGGCTATCTTATACATAACTTTGATCTGCAACTATTTAGCATATACTTAGTTATGCAGATTTTTATCAAGTAACTGCATTGTTACTGTTTTGCTCCTGGTGGTGGGACAATCTTTTGTTTCTTGTATATTACAAATTACAACCTGTTTTCACATTCTCTAATAGCTCAGTGTGTTTGGTTGATTCCCAAGCGAAAGGTCACTGGTTTGAGCAGCTATGAAGAAGATTTCCCAAGAAAAGATAAACCTCATCTAGCTCATCGATATCATCTCTCGGCCAAGAAAATTGCAAAATTGCATCATGTGAGGCCATGACAACTGGAAGAATATGAAATGAAGAGCATTCATTCCAAAGCCAAGAGGTAGACGTCCAGGCAAAATATTAGAGTCAAGATGTTGGCTCATCACAAGGTCTATTAGTGCTAACACGCCAGTGGAGGCGGCTCGTATGCTTCGGAAGAGAGATCACATATGTCCATGCAAGCACCGGGCAACATGCATTGCACAGGTCTGGAGTGATGGCCCAAAAAAAGGTAAAGAGGCCTCGACTTCAGTCTCGTCATAAGAAGCTTTGGCTCGAGTTTGCAAAAAAGTACGAAAAATGGAAGATTGGAAACGGATGATTTGGAGCGATGAGATGAAAGTCAACAGACCGGGCTCTGATGGGGGCAAATGGGTTTGGAAGAATGGGGCTAACGGCTCGAGAAATTGAAGAAACTGTCAAGTTTGGGAGAGAAAGCCTGATGATATGGGGCTTTCACAAACAAAGACGTTGGATTTATTTATTTTTTTTAAACAAATTTAAGTTTATTAAGAGTCAGGGACATGTACAAAAAATACAGAATGAGTTCAAGTAGTAATGGAAATATGCACTACAACGGATACAGGTAGTAGGCACAGGTATACAGTAATACAGAGAATAACTTTGTATAATGCACATAGCAGGGATTTCAATAATCAGGTGGTACATAATCAGGTATAGACCTTAGGATAACAAAGATAAAGCCATTACCATCTAATAAACTTGAAGAAAATTACAACACTAATGATAATAAATAAGCAAACTGTGTGTATATGTGGTAAATGCAGGGGGCCCGTGGATCAACAAGACCCCAGGGCGAGAGACGGAGAGGAATAACCGAAGGGCCCCGTGTAATAGTCAGGGAGCAGCGGGACAAGCAGCTGAGGAGACACTAGGAGATACCGACTGGGGCCACACCAGGGGGGAACCAGCACATGCCGTTTCCAGGAAAAAAAAAAGTCAGAGAAGGGCAAAGGGGTGCTCTTTGCTGGCAAGCAAGGTTACACCGCACCAGATCAGAGAAGTTCTGATGGAGGTCAATCAGGAAAGGATGAAAGAGTGCGTGTAGGGTCCAGTCAGGTTTGTCAAATTTGTTGACAACCCCTGTGTGCCATTCACAGAATGGATCCAGTCCTGTGAGGTAGGCACTCGGCTGGACAACCGGTAACAGGCAACAGTTTTGCGCGCCACAAATAAAAAGTTCAGTGAGACATGTAGGTTCTGCAGGTGCCGGATAGTCTTCGGGATCCAGAAACAATAGGCAGGTTTTGTGGTCTGACACACCATTTTGTCATTAAGGAACCTAAGAACCTGCTGCCAGAAACCCTGTACCTTGGGACAAGTGCACAACAAGTGGATGAAGGTGCCAGAGGAGGACAAGCGTTTCAGGCAAATATTTGGAATTTCTGTACGGAATTTATGGAGTCTAGAATTAGTGTAGGACAGCGGTCCGCAACCTTTTTTCTACCAGGGACCGGTTTGATGCACTAGAATTTTTACACGGCCCAGTGGGGGGCGGGGTTATGGAGGGGGTTGGATGTTTAGAATCACACACGCAAAAAAAAACCAATAAAGTGTATACTGTGTCATTTAGGGGTATCGTATGGGGTAACCAGTATTTTATAACTGGAGACTGATTGCCAGCTCTGTGGGTCACTATTATATTAATAATGCTGACCCACAGAGCTGATAATCAGTCTGCAGTAATATTGATCAGCTCTGTGGGTCAGCACTATATATGTATATAATATACATATGTAATCAGCTGTCATTATAGAGATATATGCCCCCTGTAATAATAAATATAGCCCCCCAGTAGTGATAGTGAAACATAGCTGCCCCCAGTAGTGATGATGAAACATAGCTGCCCCAGTAGTGATGATGAAACATAGCTGCCCCCAGTAGTGATAATGCAACATAGCTGCTCCAGTAGTGATAGTGATACATAGCTGCCCCTGTAGTGATGACGCATAGCTGCCCCTGTAGAGATAATGACGCATAGCTGCCCCAGTAGTGATAATGACACATAGCTGCCCCCAGTAGTGATAATGAAACATAGCTGCCCCCGTAGTGATAATGAAACATAGCTGCCCCAGTAGTGATAATGAAACATAGCTGCCCCAGTAGTGATAGTGATAGATAGCTGCCCCAGTAGTGATACATAGATAGCTGCCCCAGTAGTGATAGTGATACATAGATAGCTGCCCCAGTAGTGATAGTGATACATAGATAGCTGCCCCAGTAGTGATAGTGATACAGAGATAGCTGCCCCCAGTAGTGATAATGAAACATAGCTGCCCCAGTAGTGATAGATAGCTGCCCCGATAGTGATACATAGCTGCCCCAGTAGTGATAGTGATACATAGCTGCCCCAGTAGTGATAGTGATACATAGCTGACCCAGTAGTGATAGTGATACATAGCTGCCCCAGTAGTGATAGTGATACATAGCTGCCCCAGTAGTGATAGTGATACATAGATAGCTGTCCCAATGGTGATACATAGCTGCCACAGTAGTGATACATAGCTGCCCCCAGTAGTGATAGTGAAACATAGCTGCCCCAGTAGTGATAATGAAACATAGCTGCCCCAGTAGTGATAGTGATACATAGCTGCCCCAGTAGTGATACATAGATAGCTGCCCCAGTAGTGATAGTGATACATAGATAGCTGCCCCAGTAGTGATAGTGATACATAGATAGCTGCCCCAGTAGTGATAGATAGCTGCCCCAGTAGTGATAGATAGCTGCCCCAGTAGTGATAGTGATACATAGCTGCCCCAGTAGTGATAGTGATACATAGCTGCCCCAGTAGTGATAGTGATACATAGCTGCCCCAGTAGTGATAGTGATAGATAGCTGCCCCAGTAGTGATAGTGATAGATAGCTGCCCCCAGTAGTGATAGATAGCTGCCCCCAGTAGTGATAGTGATACATAGCTGCCCCAGTAGTGATAATGAAACATAGCTGCCCCAGTAGTGATAGTGATACATAGCTGCCCCCAGTAGTGATAATGAAACATAGCTGCCCCAGTAGTGATAGTGACACGTAGCTGCCCCCAGGAGTGATACGTAGCTGCCCCCAGTAGTGATACGTAGCTGCCCCCAGTAGTGATAGCTAACTGTCCCCCAGTAGTGATAGCTGTCCCCAGTAGTGATAGCTGGCCCCCAGTAGTGATAGCTAGCTGCCCCCAGTAGTGATAGCTAGCTGCCCCCAGTAGTGATAGCTAGCTGGCCCCCAGTAGTGATAGCTAGCTGGCCCCCAGTAGTGATAGCTGGCCCCCAGTAATGATAGCTGGCCCCCAGTAGTGATAGCTAGCTGCCCCCAGTAGTGATAGCTAGCTGGCCCCCAGTAGTGATAGCTAGCTGGCCCCCAGTAGTGATAGCTAGCTGGCCCCCAGTAGTGATAGCTAGCTGGCCCCCAGTAGTGATAGCTAGCTGGCCCCCAGTAGTGATAGCTAGCTGGCCCCCAGTAGTGATAGCTAGCTGGCCCCAGTAGTGATAGCTAGCTGCCCCCAGTAGTGATAGATAGCTGCCCCGAGTAGTAGTCACTCACCTTTCCTGGATCCTCGGCCGAGCTCCTCCTCCCCGACAGCCGCCATCCGACAGCAGCGAGCGGCGCGGGGGGTGTGACGTCACTGTGCATCACACTCCCTGCGCCGCTCATCGTTGTGGATGCGGAGCTCAGTGAGCGCCGCATCTACAGTGATGGGGAAAGCAGGGCTTTAATGCTTCGCTCCTGCTTTCCCTGTACCGATGCAGCCGCACGATGAGCGCAGCTGCTAGGTCTGCGCGGCCGGATTACAGTGGCCGCGCAGACCAGATGCCGACCGCCCGGACTAGAGTCATCGGGCGGCCGGCATCATGTTAGTCCGAGGCCGTGGACCGGCAGGGAATACGCTAAGGCCCGGTGCCGGTCCGTGGACCGGCGGTTGGGGACCCCTGGTGTAGGATGCCTGATAAAGGATATTTAGCTGAGTAGTCGGCTCGCCATATTTTGGGAAAACTATTTTAGGTGCCTCCAACGCCAACCCGCACAGGTCATCCAACATCTGCCCCACATCCCCCTCCCATGTGATTCTCTTTGCCTGAAATGGGGTATTCAGCTTTTTCCTCATTAAAGACGTGTAGAAACAAGGCCTTGGCCTGGGGGGAGAAAGCCGCATATGGGGGATAGGGTAGTCCTGAAATGCCAATGGAGTATTTGAGAATTGGGTCTGCAGCACATTACAAATATGAAGATATTGAAAGCGCTCCACATTTGGGATAACAAACTCAAGGGCCAGTTTTTGGAAAAATTTAAGAGCAAGATTGTCATATAACTGAAAGAGGTACATAACTCTCTTCCATTGCCAACTAGAGCCATCAAGGGTGAGCAACTCCTGCAAGGCAGTATTATCCCAGAGCGGTGTGTACTCCTCACTCCCACAGTGTAATATAAACTCTTAATGTGTCTCGACCAGCATAGGCTGCCAAAGAATCCCTGAGCACTGGACATTGGATACTTGACCAGGATCAATGTTGATCTCAATGCTTAGCTATATTTGCATATACACAAGTACTATGGGCCTGAGAAGGACGACGTAGTGTTTCAACAGGACAACGTCCCCAAGCATGCGTTGTGTTTGGCAAAGAAATGATTCAGTGACAATGAGTTGCTGTATTGGCCTCTACAGTCTCCAGACCTCAACCTATTTGAACACTTATGGGTAGAGTTGAAGAAAAAGCTGTATTTGTACCCAAGTCCAGTCCGCACCAATATTGGGAATGTGTAGAAGAGACCTGGGATCAAATTTTGGTCAAGACATGCTTGAATCTGAGCCAGAGCATGTCCAGAAGGATTTGGGCATTATTGAAAACCAAAAGGTGGATTTACCAAATACTAACAAAATAATAAAAATTTACATTTTGGAGCAAAAAAGAAACAATACAGCTACATGACAAGAATCTACAGAACTAAGCAGATGCTAAATACTTGCAAGTCAAATTTATGTGTAAAATAGGTAAAATGATTGTCTTTAAAATTATGGTAGCCTCCTATGCAAAGCTTTAGTGGATGGTAAGATATGGAGCCTTAAAGTCACAATTTCAAAACATTGTTAAACTTTTGCTTGTCAGTGTAAGTTCTACCTAAAGCTTGATTATCGTATCATAAGGTGAGAAAAAGTCCGATGTTACCATTTTACTACAGTAAAGTGATCACTTAAACATGCGCCGTGGGAGTTGGCGCTTTGGCTTACCTACTCCACAGCCCTGTTTAACAATAGTGTACAAGGCTACGGAGCTCTAAAGGGTTAAAGTTTGACTAAGAAACATAAACAAGCACCTATGCTGCTAAGACACAGAAGCAAGTGAGGTCACCAGCCGGCCACTGCTAGAGCAGAGAGAGGTGGTCGGTAACCTAGGCAAGCTTGTGTACACAAGCAGGAGGGCAATTTTTTATCTAGAGGGCATGTTGATGATTTAGTACCCAAACAGAGGGAGTAACAAGGTGGCCCAGCTAGTCCCCAACATGTACAGTGAAGGAAATAATTATTTGATTCCTTACCGATTGGGTAGTTTGCCCACTGACAAGGACATGAACAATCTATAATTTTAAGGGTAGGTTAATTTTAACATTGAGAGATAGAATATCCAAAATAAAATCCAGAAAATTACATTGTATAAATTATATAAATTAGCATTTTGCCATGAGAAATAAGTATTTGATCCCTCTGGCAAACAAGGCTTAATACTTGGTGACAAAACCCTTCTTGGCAAGCACAGCAGTCAGACTTTTTTGTAGTTGATGATGAGGTTTGCGCACATGTCAGGAGGACTTTTGGTCCACTCCTCTTTGCAGATCATCTCTAAATCATTTAGATTTTGAGGTTGTCGCTTGGCAACTCGGAGCTTTAACTCCCTCCATAAGTTTTCTATGGGATTAAAGAGAACCTGTCACAGATTATGCCCCCCCTTGCTAAGGACAGCACAAGCTAGTGTCAGACCTGCTGTTCCCAGCACTGTGTCCCTTATTCTGTAAGATGCTGTAGTTTTAGCGCATTTAATGCTCAAATCTTATTTGTGAGCAGTTTGCCCCGCCCACCAAAGGCTAGCCCCGCCCGCTGGCAGTTATTCACATGTTTCTACATCTTAAAAGTAATAGGTTTATCAGTTGAGGTGGGTGGGGTATGAAAAAAACCTGACACTTTTCATGACTCTCTTCTGGCTAAAAACTGCAGATTCGGGCTGCACATGCGCCTTATTGAGCAGGGGGACCTTGCGGGCACTGCAGGATTTTAAACCATTATGACGTAATGTGTTACCAATGGTTTTCTTGTGGATGTAGGATGAACACAGGCGTGTTCAAGAAGGTTTCTTTAAAGCGCAGCGCAGTGCCATTTATTTTCAATACACACCGGAGGGGGATCTTATCCGGACGTTTCAATATAATCATCCCCATTGGTTTTCTTGGTGACCGTGGTCCCAGCTGCCTTGAGATCATTAACAAGTTCCCCCCGCATAATTTTAGACTGATCTCTCACCTTCCTCATGATCAAGGATACCCCACGAGGTGAGATTGTGCATGGTGCCCCAGATCGATGTCGATTGACAGTCAGTGTATTTCTTCCATTTTCTTACTATTGCACCAACAGTTGTCTCCTTCTCATCCAGCATCTTACTTATGGTTTTGTAGCCCATTCCAGCTTTGCGCAGGTCTATGATCTTGTCCCTGACATCCTTAGAAAGCTCTCATTATGTTTCCCATGTTGTAGAGGTTAGAGTCTGACTGATTTAGTCTGTGTACAGGAGTCTTTTGAAAGGTGATTATTCAAGACAGCTGTCTTTAACCCCTTAACAACCACCCACCGACTTTTGATGTCGGCTGGTGCAGGTTGTTCGTCTACAGCGACGTCTTTTGGCATCGCTGCAGGCATCGGGGTTTGCGGCGTCCGGGCGCCGCAGCAGCGCTGGGCTCGGGGCTGTACTACACAGCCCTGATCCCAGAGCATCCCCTGCGAGTACCCCAGTGCTTTAACCCTTTGATTGCGGCGGATCGTCACCACCGCGCAATCGAAAGGTTTCCCTGCTCTGTCGGGTGATCGAAACACCCGGTGACCCGATAGAGCCCGGGGAACGGCTGCACATTCATCCCTGGGGACCTAGAGTGGCCTCAGGGGTGTCTGTGTAACAAGCCAGTGACCAGGACAGACTGTGTGCTGTCCTGATCACTGCCTGTGTCAGACTGACACAAATTATAATTTATTAGCATATATAAATATGATAATAAATTACAAATTGTAAAAAAAATAAAAATAAAAAAAATGTAAAAAAGTTATTCCTTCATGGGATTTAAAAAAAAAAAAAAAAAAAAGTAAAAAATATAAGAAGTGTATTAAAAATTAATAAAAAAAGAAATAAAAATAAATATTTAATAAAAAATAATTGTGCATGTATTACACACACAAAAAAATCCTACACATATTAGGTATCCACACGACCGTAATAACCTGTAGAATTAATCTAACAAGTTAAGTGTGAAAGGTGAATGGTGTATAAAAAAAAATAAAAATTCTGCAATTATTTATAAGTGAACTTAAACTATTCCCTCATAAAGTACAACTTGTCTCGAATAAAACGAGGCCTCATACAACTGTGTGATTGAAAAAAATAAAAAAGTTACAACTGTTGAAATGCAAGGAGGCAAAAACTAAAAATATGTTCTTTTCATTAACTACTTTTCAAGCCAGAACTCTTAATGGTTGGTAGGGGATCAAATACCTATTTCTCTCAGCAAAATGCAAATAAATATATATAATTTATAGAATGTGATTTTCTGGATTGTATTTTGAATATTCTATCTTTCAATGTTAAAATTAACCTACCCTTAAAATTATAGACTGTTCATGTCTTTGTCATTGAACATGATTCAAGTAAGGATGATTGATCCAGCGGTAAGTGAAAACAAAGCCATAATTTATTTGAACTTGTGCAGGAGGGTACAGTTTAGGGTACAGACAACCGACGCGTTTCGGGCGCAGACAAACGCCCTTGTTTACGGTACACACTTACTAAAAACTAACACATTTAAATAGTTAAAAGGGGTTGGGCTAAAGATGACATCACTTCCCTTCAATCCCGTATCTTAACAGCGTATCTTTTCACCAGCATTATAACAAAATAACTTGTTATACTTTATCGGAGATATATATAAATAATTAAACTTCTATGACATAGAGAAAAAGCTTAATCTGGAAAATATATCCTAATAGATATAGGCTAGGTCATTACGGCTATTCATACCTTGTGGTGCTCGTGTTCCTAGCTTAAATATCCATGATGCCTCCCGTAGTCTTAAAAGATGTTCTCGATTACCCCCATCTTTTTGGGATTTTACCTTCTCAATACCATAGCACCTAAAACTATCAATGGAGCCTGCATGCACCACGACAAAATGTCTTGCTGCACAGGAATGGGCAAACTTACAAAATCAGTAAGGGATCAAATAATTATTTCCTTCACTGTATACTCCATAAGTAGTAAATATTCAGTTGTGTATGAAATAAAGTGAACACACAAATGTTTGTGCATATTAGGAGTAAGTACTATAAATGTCGGACCAGGTATGCAAGGTAATACTGAGAGCCAAGTTCTATTCAGTAATATGGTCATTAGCAAGTGTTTGCAGTGCCTGATTTTTAGGATCTTTAGAAACCGAAGATCGCTTGCCATTCTGCCTTGATGTCTTGTACCTGCTCGCACTTCTGTGCAGCAGTACAGAAAACAAAGTTGGGATCAAACTAATGGGTCCCTTTTAAGTGTGTGCTTTTTTCCTTTTAACATATCCCCCGGTGATATATTATATTATATATTAAATATTTTTATATATAATATATAAATTATATATTATTATATATATATATATATTGGGAACGGAAAGGGGTGGCGTTATGGGGGAAAGAACTTTTCCCCCCTAGAACACTCTCATATTGACTATGGGGAGCGCATGGTAGATGTGTTCCCCAAGGGGCCCGGACTCGGGAAGGGAGACCAACAGTTTGTGTGTCATAGCCTACGCTACGCCATGGTATAGAAGGGGTTCCAACCCCGCTTGTGTCCGGGCGGTTTTTTCCTGGAGTGGTCAAAGAGCGGGTGGGTGGCCACTCCCATCCCCCAGGTGAGGGGGGGGCTCAGGCCTAAAAGCCTGGGTCTGCGGGCCGTCATGGCTGCGGGTGGTGTGCACAAGCCACATGGAAAAACCCCCCTGTTACTGTGGATATTGGTCCTGTACAAGAGGCACTGTGTGTTTTTGGTTGTTAAGGGCCGTTATTGTTTTAAGTGAACTCAGCCGAGCAGGATTTTATTTTGTATGTTTTGCCTGACATTAAGGGTTGTTATTTTGTTTACCTTTCCCAAAACCCCAGGCCTACCTGGACTTGGACTTTTTACGCTGTGTCCCTGTCTCTGCGCCAAAGCCGGGCTGCTACTAAGTGTTAGCTAAACCCGGCCACATATGGTGCTTTGGATGCGGGCAGACACGTTTAAAGAAGAACATAAAACGCGTTTAATGGACCTTTTCTGAAATTGTTGCTAAGGCAACGGCCGGTGGAAAGTGCTCGGATAGCGCTAAACTCAAATTGTCCCTGGGTTAAAGCTGCAGCTGCGCCACAATCAGAGACCCGCCAGGAATGATGAACTTTTAAAAACATTTATCCAGGCCAACAGTAAGCGTTCAGCTGATGACAGCAAACCCACAAAAGGGTGCTGAGGAGGCCATGAGGGGCCCAGGCGAAACCAATGCCCGGGCTCATAGAAGCTAACTGCTCGCCTAAAGGAAAGCAACAAATTTATAAGCAGCTCCAAAGGGAGCAAGTCCTGGCCGGTGGCCGCAAAATATGCAGAAACGCCAGCTTCGCTTACCCCACCCATGCGCCGTGCAGTCTTTCCCTGCAGGAAATGACGCCACCAGATGACGTTGAGGCCTACCTATGGTTTTTGGGAAAGAGGCAAGAGAAGCAAACCGATGGCTCAGTGGGCTGAAGTGTTGGCGGCCGTTCCTAACGGGGAGCCGCGAGAAGCGTATTTTCGGACCTCATGAACAAAGACGCCAAGGACTTTTAAGTTAAAAGGCGAGATCATGGCTCGCTTGGGGGTAAAAAACGAATGTGCGAGCCCAACGGTGCACAATTGGACTTTTTCTGACCATCTTCCCGCGCGCTCTCAGATGTATGACCTAAATCCATTTGGTGAAAAGTGGCTACAACCCGAGGAGTCACCCTGCTTTAGATAGTGGAAAGAGCGTCTTGGACAAGTTGCCCGTTCCTTGCCCCTGGGATCCAGCGCTGGGTTGGACAAGGCGAACCCCAAAGATGCGGGAGCAACTGGTTAACCTGGTTGAAAGGTACAAAGCCCCCGAGGACTTGCTTCAAGCAGCCTCCCGGGACGCCTAATCCAGGGACAGCACATGTCCGGAACATCTGGTAAGACTGCCCCCATATATAAAGGGGGTGAAAAGTACCCAAAGGGTGGTGGCTCAGAGGGGGACTCATTGGGAAAGGAAAGGACCCAAAGGGACAGCTCGGTCCAGGGAGGAGTCTCAAGGAAACCGGGGGCCGCTACTGTGCTGGCGGTGTCACGGACCTGGACATGTTGCTGTGAAACTGTCCCCTTACAGTTGAGCCGATGAGAGCGACACCGTGAGACGAAGGTCGATTTTTTGCCCGACCATGTGTGCTCTGCAGAGACTGAGTCAGAGACCGATCGTCAGCTGTGTCCACATAAAGGTTAATACTATCCCAGTGACGGCTCTACTAGATCGGGGAGTCTGGTCACACTGGTGCACGCTAGTCTGGTCGACCCTACATAAATTCACTGGACGCGTGGTAGGGGTCCTTTGTGTGTCCATGGGGCCCACCAAGGAATACCCAACTGCTCTAGTCAAACTTGAGACTCCTTGTGGTGTTGCCTCACATGAGGTGGGTGTGGTCAGGACCCTCTTACATACGGTGATCCTAGGGAGAGACTTCCCCCTATTCTGGGACTTGTGGCAGAAACAGGTCACCGCCATGGTAAATATTAATAATGATGTTGATGTATATCATGTGTACCCGGAGCCATTTGACCCTGATTCCATGGTTCCAGCCGTAGGTGTGACCACGGAGAATGGTGATAATTTCCCCCTAGCTGTTCTGGCTGGTGTAACGGAGGAACAAGAGGAAGGGGCTACTATGCCGGACCTAGAGTCTCGAGGGATAATTTCGGGATGCTTCAACTCAGAGTTTCCCACCTTGGTAAAAGCCAGGGAAAATGTGAGAGTCATAAATGGGGTGCCTCAATACCCAGGGGCCGATACTGTGTTCCCCCATATGGCAGTCAACCATGAGCTGTTATACCAGGTGGACAAAGTTCGGGGGGGAGGTTGTGGAACAACTAGTGGTACCCAAGCGCTACCGGAGAATGGTGTTAGACCTCTCTCATAAGCACTTGTTAGGAGGCCATTTAGATATGGAAAAGACCAAAAGGCACATTCTGCAGAGGTTTTTTTGGCCGGGGGTGTACACTGACGTAAAGCGGTACTGGAGTCCTGCCCTGAGTGTCAGTTAACAGCTCCGATGCCCCATTTCCGGAGATCTCTGGTGCCCTTGCCCATCATAGAAGTACCCTTCGAAAGGATAGCGATGGATCTAGTGGGCCCACTGGTGAAGTCTGCAAGGGGCCATCAGTACATATTGGTGGTGCTGGACTACGCCCCCCGGGTTACCCAAAAGCTGTGCCCTTAAGGGAAATTTACTTCCTCAAAAAGGTATTGCCAGGGAATTGTTCTACATTTTTCTCCCGGACTGGCCTACCAAAAGAGATCCTGACTGACCAGGGAACCCCTTTTTATGTCAAGGGTTATGAAAGAATTATGCAAGTTGTTAAACATCAAACATCTGCACACATCTGTATATCACCCACAAAACAATGGCCTGGTTGAAAGGTTCAATAAGACCCTAAAAAGCATGTTAAAAAAGGTGTTAGTAAGGATGGGAAGGACTGGGATTGTCTTCTGCCGTAACCTAATGTTCCAGTCGGGAAGTTCCACAGTCGTCCACAGGTTTCTCCCCTTTTGAGCTGGTCTATGGTAGACATCAACGGGGCCTTCTAGATATAGCTTTAGAAACTTGGGAGCACGAGTCAACACCTTACAAGAGTGTTATTGCGCACATTTCCCTTATACAGGACCGTATCGCTGCCGTCATGCCCATCGTTAGGGAACATTTACAGCAGGCCCAGGAAGCCCAAAGCCGGGTGTATAACAGGTCTGCCAAGGTGAGGACCTTCAGACCGGGTGGATCGGGTTCTCGGTATTTGTGCCCCTTGGAAAGTAAATTTCTAGCTAAGTGGCAGGGACCTTTATGAGTAATTGAAAAGGTCTGGGGGGGGGTAAATTATAAACTCTAATCAGCCGGGGAAAAGAAAACTAGAACAGCTTTATCATTAAATTTAATTAAACCATGGAAAAGATAGGAGACCCTTTCCTGTAATTAACCCCCCCCCCAGAGTGTTTCAGGGGGTGCGTATATCAAGGTCCCTGTCCAATTCCCAAAAACAGGGAAACCTCAAATTCGTTTCAGGAAAAATAAGGGTGTTGTTTCTTGAGTTACCAGGGGGCAAAAAAAGTTATAGAGCATGACATTGTAACGGAACCGGGAGTAAAGGTTCCAGAAGCTCGTAGACGGGCCATATCAGAGGAAGTCAAAAAAATGTTGGACCTCGGAGTAATTGAGGAGTCCAGAAGTGAGTGATCCAGCCCTATTGTGATGATACCAAAGCCCGAGGTTCATTACCTTCTGTAACGACTTCAGGAAGCTAAATTTAGGTCTCGAAGTTCGATGCGTATCCAATGCCGAAGTGGACGAGTTGATTGAAAGGGTAGGTCGGCCAGATAATTCTCTACTCTTGACCTTACTAAAGGTTAATGGCAGGTACCCTTACCAAAAGGGCCAAAAAAAAAGACCTTTTGCCACCCAGATGGTCTGTTTCAGTATGTCTGCTTACCATTTGGGTTGCATGGGGCCCAGCATCCTTCCAAAGGTTAATGGATATACTTCTCAAGCCCCATCGTCGTTATGCCTCACGTATCTCGACGACATAATTATCTTCAGTGAGGACTGGGACAGCCACCTATCTAAGGTACAGGCTGGCTTGATTCGCTTAGAGAAGCAGGGCTTACAGCAAACCCAAAAAAAGTGTGCCTTAGGTCTGGAAGAAGCCCGGTACCTGGGGTATGTAATTGGTAGGGGTGTCATAAAACCGCAAGTCAATAAAGTTTGAGGCTATACAAGGCTGGCCACAACTAATACAAAGAAGCAAGTAGGCTTTTTTAGGTATTGTAGGGTATTATCGGAGGTTCATTCCGAACTTGGCTAGCATAGCACGCCCCTCTCAAAGACCTACAAGGCACCTAAATCATGTTATGGTTACCTGGAGCCAAGAGGCGGAAAGGGCCTTTCAAAAACGTTAAAAGTGTCCCTGTGTAAACAACCAGTTCTAGTCACCCCTAACTTTAAAGAGGAGTTTATTGTTCAGACCCAATGCGTTTTGAAGTTTGGGGGTAGGTGCAGTACTTTCCCAGGAGGTAGATGGAGAAGAGCACCCCATCACATACTAAGCAGGAAGCTCACGCCACGGAGCGTAACTATAGTATTGTTGAGCGGGAGTGTTTGGCCATCAAATTGGGCCCTTGAGTCCCTCAAAATATTTACCTACTGGGAAGACAAATTTAGGTTAATCACGGACCATTCGCCACTAACCTGGATGTCCAGGCAAAAGAGAAAAATGCCAGGTCACAAGGTGGTTCTTTGACATTACAAAATTATAGCTTTTCCCGTGACCACAGGGCTGGAAAGCTACAGGCAAAAGCTGAGCGCTGTCAAGAGTCCACTGTTTTTATGGCTAAAAGTGTCCGACCCCACAGGCTCGAACAGAGGGGGAGGGGTATGTGAGACAGTGACAAGGGGGGCGTTATTGAGGGAAGATACTTTCCCCCTAGAACACTCTCATATGTGACTATAGGGAGCGGGATGGATGATTTTGGTGTCACGAGTGGCCCCGGACTCGGTGAAGGGAGAGCGACAGTCTTGTGTGTTTAGTAGCACTATGCTACTGACATGTGTGTAGAAGCGGGTTCCAATCGCTTGTGTCCGGGTCGGGCTTTTCCTGGGGTGGTCAAAAGCTGGGTGGGTGGCCAATCCCACGCCCCAGGTGAGGCGGGGCTCAGGCCTATAAAGCCAGGGTCTCAGGCCTGTCATGGCTGCTTGTGGTAAATGCTACAAGCCCACATGGTAAAACAGCCATGTTTTCTGTGGATTTTTGGTTCTCTGTAACAGAGGCACTGAGTGTGTCTCTGGTGTAGTTTAGGGCCGTTATTGTTTAGTGAGAGCTCAGCCGGCAGGATTTTATTTTGTATGTTTTGCCTGACATTTAAGGCTTGGTTATTTTGTTTACCATTCCAATAACCCCAGGCCTAGCCTGGACTTGGACCTTTTACGCTTTGTCCCTGTCTCTGTCTGCCAAAGCCCAGGCTGCTACCTGAACGTTGAGGCTAACCCCCCACTATATATATATATATATATATATACTTACATACATACATACATACAGAGGGGGAGAGAAACATACATAGATTTTTTTTATAGATATATTATTTACCATTTATATCTGAAACATGTAATATTATATATATAGTTATACAAGGAGAGTTACAATATATATATATATATATGATACATGCATTTCACTACATATATGTTGCATTTATTTTCCAGCTATTGAATTTGTAAACTGTTCCTCTTTAAAAAATTTTTTTATTTTAT